>CM042218.1:19210164-19665164 GCA_023566465.1 Cottus gobio | reverse complement strand
CATAGAGAATTATCACCCACTGGCGTTCCCCTCAGCTCTACAGTGTTTTAGCATCGTTATCGTATGTATTGTTTCTGTATTGCCATGTTATGTCAGTGTTGTGATTAACTTGAACTATTCATTGGTTCATTATAAGCTTTTGTTAGCTTTCTTGCAGAGAGGGAGATTGTCACGATGCAGAGGGAGATTGTCACGATGCAGTGGATGCAATACAGGGAGCAGACATAAGAGTCCTGCAGGCGTCCGAGGTCTCAGGTTCCGGTTCTGGTGTTTTGTAAACAAAGGCATGTTAAGATGAGTCTTGTGCTTTCCAAGAAATAGGTAACTTCCCATAAAACAACGTGTCCTTTTTACAGTACCTTTGTAACGTTTGTACAGATTGCATTAACAAGTTACAGTGTATTAAAAATAAGCTTCACAGATGCTTTAAAAAAAGTATTTATGCTAAGCTAAGCTAATCACCTCCTGACCCCAGCCCTAAACTTAGCTTTATAGAGATATACGTTGTCTTTTCCCACTCTTGGAAAGAAAGCAAATAAGCATTATATTCCTTTAAAATCAACAAGGGAGCATTGCAGAATGTTGTATGTGCACCATTCCTCAGTTGACACATGAACTATAAATCCAACAATGTCTTTGTTTTTTCATATGAAACCAGGAATCAAGAGCTCCGGCTTGACCTCCTATATGATCACGCTTTGCTTGTGTTGTTGTGAGATGTATTGTATTACATGCTCAGTGAAGCTTGTTGTATTGTACACACTCTGATGTATTGTGGCTCCTGTGGGTCTTTGCTCTTAACATACCAAAGTGCTTTCAAGCTCTTTCAGTCAGGAATTCACCCCTCATCCCATCTCTGCCTTCTGCATCGATAACAACTCTCCTGTCAATTGCTGCAGTCGAGTCCTGGCTGCCTGCCCCAATCCTTAAATTACCTCCTAAATCTTGGAGGAGGGTCACACAACTGCTTTTTCTCTCTGATGGGATTGGAAGCTACCTATTACCTTGACAGTCACTCAGTCAAGCACTGGGGTCGCTTAGGAGGTCATATATTTAAGACTTTGGTGAATTACAGATGTTTTGATTGACAACTGAGGGGAGAAGACATGTATCCCCATTCATTTAAGACAGACACTGGAGGAAACCTTGGTTCTCCACCTGATATCTTCAGTCATGTTGAATCTGGAAAGGGTAACGTGTTTATACTAGATCGGCCTGGTAAGGGGTGCTCAGGTTTTAAACAAGCGATCGGTCACCTGTCACACACTCGAATTCCCTCCTCGTTGCTGCTGATGGATTGTCTGTTTGAGATTCCTCCCTCATCAATCTCTCCTTTGACAATTACCTCTGTCAATTAAAGACAAAGTTACAAGCTCATGCACGTAGAGATAAAGGATGTTGTTAAATCCGTCTGTGAATAATTCATTTTGTTTGCACATTTACATTAACAGTTTGGATGCATGCAAATAGTAAATGGTGGTTGCCCTGAAAGCACATCTAACTGAACCATAGAAATAGACCAAACACCAGCAAATAAAGAAAACATTAAAAACCTGCCATAAAAAGAGACAACATTAGAAATACAGACTTTTACTGACATTGACTACCTGTCAGTGGTCGGAAAATGAGCAAATTTTATTTCAGATGTAACATCCTTAATAAATTAATCCAAAATTATTGCAGATATCTGCCGTACACTTAATTTATAGTTCGTGAATGTCTGGCAAACATTTGGACGGTTCGGTAGAAAATCTCAGGAAAGTGGCTTTGTGCTTTTTTTGAATGGAGGTGGGCCAGTTAACCAGACGTACAATTGCAAAATCAATTAGTCTTCATCCTTGAAGTCTTTTCTCTGGCACAACCGAGAAAGGGATTAGAAAACACTTCAGTTAGAGTGTTAAGGAGAGGGGCAGGAAGGCGATGCTGCATCGGGGTTGAGAATTTAAAAAGGAGTCAACGTGTACAGATGAAATGATCAAATCAGTCTCCATTGTGCCGATAAAACAGGCAGGAGCTCTTTGAATTGATACCCCGGACTTTGTAACTGCTCAGACGTTGTGTCAGAGGATCTGAGCGCACAATGCTGTTCGTTATTCAAGCCGTTTTAATTGGTTTCAAGTCTGCCTCATTTGCATATGCATGCAAGAGGGCATCTTCTTGGAAGAGAGGTGGGAATGGAAATGAGAGAGAGAGAGAGAGGGAGAGAGAGAGAGGGAGTGAGAAAGAGAGAGAGGGAGAGAGAGAGAGAGAGAGGGAGAGAGTAGTATAAAGAAAGGCTAAAAGGAGGAATGAATGAACAAACAAAGTGAATAACAGACGGGATGTGAGTAAGTGCTTCTAGAAAAATCAGTCTCTCTGGTTACCACGGCAACGAGAGGTGCAAGTTGGCTCTGCTCCCTGAGTAACCAATTATGTCTGTGTGTGAGTGTGTGAGTGTGAGTGTGTGTGAGTGTGTGAGTGTGTGAGTGTGTGAGTGTGTGAGTGTGAGTGTGTGAGTGTGTGAGTGTGTGAGTGTGTGAGTGTGAGTGTGTGAGTGTGTGAGTGTGTGAGTGTGTGAGTGTGAGTGTGTGAGTGTGTGAGTGTGTGAGTGTGTGAGTGTGAGTGTGTGTGAGTGTGTGAGTGTGTGAGTGTGTGAGTGTGTGAGTGTGAGTGTGTGAGTGTGTGAGCGTGTGAGCGTGTGAGCGTGTGAGCGTGTGAGTGTGTGTGAGTGTGCGTATCTACTATCTGGGGCTATTCATATGCAAAAGAGAAAAAGTGGATCCATGTGAATGTCTGTGATGTTTGCAGGGCATTGGATTTTAACGCAATGTGTTTGCATCTCTCATCTATGTCGAGTTACACGGTTACAATCCTCCACACAGACGCACATGCGCACACACACACAGACGCACATGCGCACACACACACAGACACACACAGACACACACACACAGACACACACACACACACACACAAACCCACCCTGTTTGTTCTGTTCAAAGGCTTTTTACAAAGAGCTGCACAAAAGGACTTGTAGTTTTACGAGAAAACACTTAGTGTCTCCACCAATGAGAGATGCTATCTAAGAAACACTGTTTCAATCGTTTGCTTCAATACTTCTTCAATTCAGCATGATGCTCATTTAGTAAATTGTGATCCCAATTAGTAAAATAGACGATAAAGCAGGCCATGCTTTAATGTAGGCGTTGTACTGGGACAACTGGGGGTTGTCTGTGTTTTTGTCTTAGAAACCATTTCCCAGTATTTCAGTTAATTGTAACATTTTGGTTGCCTACAAAAGGTATTGTTCAGCATTTGGTTGTTCCCTTTAGCTCCACCCTTTAGTGTACTTCTGGTTGTAAATAAACATGATGGCGGCAGACAAAGTGAACTTGTGGCTTCCAAACAGCAGTCTACAAACCAATGGGCTATGTGGCTTATATACAGTCTACAGTCTCTTGTGAGAGGCCCAGCTTTATGGAAGTATTAAATTGGTAGTATCCCCCTTTTATGTCTATAGAGTCATTTTGAGAAAAAGAGAGATAAGCGTCCTTACATTGGTTTTCCAGTTGCTTTTAGAACAGATTACTTTTAAAGCACTCCAAGGTCTCGCTCCAACATACTGGGCATTAGTAAGCTTCCAGCAACACAACTCTGTTTGCGTTTCCCCAATATAGATTTCAGTAAATAAGATTGTGTATTTGGGGTGAGGACCTCAAACTCAATTTATTGTGGTGGTCTGTAGTTTTGGAGACAGGGGGAGTAAAATAAGTGAAAGGTATATTGCAGGGATATTGGGTGATGAGAGTGGCAAGAGGTCGAGAAGGAGCAGCGGAGACCGGGGGTGAGAGGGCGATGGTGGAAGACTGAGCTGAACAAGGCAGGGCAGGCAGAGTGTGGTAGGGAGACAGGGTAAGTAATAACACGGGAAATAAGATCAGAATACACCAAAGCAGCACTACAACGATCTGGTGATGAGTGGATGGAAAGCCGGGGTAGACATACTGCAGAGTCGATGAGAAGGCGAAAGGCAGCTGAGTAGACAGGTGAGGTGAATGAGGAGGGCTCCAGAGCCACGCCCACACCACACACAGAGCCACGCCCACACCACACACAGAGCCACGCCCACACCACACACAGAGCCACGCCCACACCACACACAGAGCCACGCCCACACCACACACAGAGCCACGCCCACACCACACACAGAGGGAAACATTTTCATACACGTGCATTACTGCATTGAGTCGTCTTACTGGGTTGTATCTTTTTAATTAGTTTTGATTGTTTTGCGCTTTCTTTTCAGACCTCTTGGCATTATTCCAATAAGAACGTCTTTATTTGATTGTTTTGGCATGTGGTGTTTTAACAGTTGGCTTCTTCCTAACAAACAGAACGACTTGAAATGGTCAACGCATTTGCTTCTATTTTCATTGTTTTTACAATTGTATTATTATTATTATTATTTATTCTAATACATGCTCATCTTAACTGTTGTGTGACAGTTGTTTTAGTCTGTTTATGTTTGTATTACTTTCTCTTGTGAAAGTCATCTCTATGAGACTTTTACATGGCTACATAAAGAGGATAACGTCATCACTATATATTATATATATGAGGGGGGAAGTCACAGTAGGATTGGACAGGAAAAGCACTGCATACTGGTTTTGAATGTGTTAATGGTTGGCACCATTTTTATCCATTAAATCCTTCAAAGCACTTTTCTTTTCATAATGTGTAACAGATTATAATGTTTAACTCTTTATTGAGGACTTGATGCTGAATTACAATGAGAACACACACACACACACACACACACACAGTTTTTCCAGTGTGTGTGCTGCTGTGACATGCAGCCTATACACACACGTCTTTGTCCGGCCGTTCTTTGTGGCCTTGTACCTTTTCACAGGAGCCATTCTGTCCCTCAGTGGGACCACCAGTGAGTTGGAGAAGCAGCCAAGTCGGACACTGGCACTAATTGTCTACGCTATTAGAGGCCCGCGGAGCCACACTTAGACTACAGAAATGAGCTCGTCAGTGTGAGGGTGGATGTTGGGCATGGTGCCTGCTTGAACGCAGACAGAGAGAGAGAGACATTTCCAAATAGGGGTCTCTGATGAACATGAGAATCCTCCACCTTGCAACACACACACACACACACACACACACACACACACACACACACACACACACACACACACACACACACACACACACACACACACACACACACACACACACACACACACACACACACACACACACACACACACACACACACACACACACACACACACACACTTTCTGTCCTAGTTAATTGGTTGGTTGGTGCTGCTGTTTATGGTGGTGGTTGGAGGATATGTGTGGGTGGGGGGATCTTTTGTCCGATGCACTTCAGCTGCTCTGATTGACAGCAGGGACAGGAAGTGAGGGCGTGGGGCTTAGAGAGGAAAAGAGCTTTTCTCTCCTGCTGCCTTCCTCAGATTAACATTCTCGTCCACCTCTCCAAATTCCTCTCGTCCTCCGATTTGCTGTCTCTCTCTCTCATTTATATCTATTCAGCATCATACAATACTTCTTTTAAAGACATGTGCTTATGCTGGCTTTTCCTTACTTTCTTCTCTCCTTGTTCATTTCCTCAGAAACAAAAGATTAGGTTACTCGGGGGCACTTAAGCAGCGGAGGTACACTGCTAAACAAATGCTTATACAACTGTGCCACTGACATGCAGTGATTGAGTGTCTACTTATGCTCTATTAGCCCAGAAATAAATCAAACCAAACCCAGACAGAGCTTTGTCGACAGCTACCGGTGATGTTACATGTTTCAGAGGTTAATTGTCAGGTTCCTGTCATAGTTTTGAAATAAACTACAAGACAGTTTTATACAATCATTTTCTATTGCCCTCAACACTGAACTAAGAGCTGCTGCTCAGCAGGAGGTTGATTGAGGACAAACCTCTTCGTGATAGATTTAACTGCTGCATCTGCCTGGAAACAAAAACATTATCTCTTTATCACCCGCAAATTTACCAGCTACATAAAGAGGAATAATTTCCCCTTCTGTCTCTGCAGAGAACTGATCGATGGATAGATATCTATATATATATATATATTTTTTTTTATATAGATGTATGCATACCTCTCTGCAGAGAAATGATTCCTTTCGCTATACATCTATAGCTATATATATATAGATATATATTCCTTGGATATCTTCCTTGTGTTTTTGTATCAAATTTCTCCTTCATTTCCAGAGACATTATTCCCTTCCTGAGCTGTGGTGGAGCAATAGCAACACGATCGTCTAACTCAGACTGCTGAAGCATCACATTACCTTTGGTTGAACTTTAAAATATTCTTTTGCCCAGAAAGAAAACAGTGGATTATGTCCCCTATCGTTTACACTAAGATGGCTTTAGGAAGGAATCCTTTCAGTATGGACAGGATGATCAATGACAGTGATGGGCATGTGAGTTACCAAGTCCCTGATTGGTAAAACAACACTAATCCCCCTAAAACCTTAAAATCACAAAGCTTATATAACCATATTCCCTGTGCACCTAAACTAAACGTATTTGTAAATCCTCATTTTCATATCTCATGTTTCTGCAGATAAACGGCTACAATGCCTTAAAAGGGAGTGGATGAGGTATTGAAAACAGTTTAACCAAATCATCCAAAGCAACATCAGGAGGTGAAACCAAAAGGACAAAGCAAAACTACGAAAATTAGATCCAGATTGTAAGACCTTTTTTTTTTTCTATGTTTATGTTTTGGGTTTGGTCTCCCAATTACAGCTCTTTCTTCTCATAACTTGGTTAGGATCCATTACGTTACTTGACCAAGTTTGAGAGAAAGATCCTCATTAGCACAAATTTAAGAATAATAAAATACAGCAGACAGTTTACGACATTCATATTTTATTTCCCGTATCTTCATTTTCTGCGTTACGATCAACTTCAAATGAATCGCTATCACTGCTTGTTTTCCTCGATACAAACATAAAACAAAAGCCCGACATAAACTGCAAAGGACAAACATAAATATGACGGCATACACAATTCTCACAGGGACGTTCATTCACATTATTTATATCCCATAGACACACCCGCGAGCCAAGAACAGTTACCTCCCTGGGTTTGTAAGTTGTTGAGTGAAATCTGAAAGTAAGTATAGGATAGAAAACGAGGGCATGAAGGAGGTGAGAAGGGAAGGAGAGAGAACATGATTGGGGGACAGAAGGAGAGCGAGAGAAGATAATCAAATTTAAAGAAGAAACACACTGTAAGAGCATTAGGGGAGCTGAATAATGGAATAACTTAACTCCTGCGCACGCACACTTGCACTCATACACTTAAAAAGCCTCACATACATACACATATACATACAAACATACAGGTTTGCAATCCCAGAAAACAATACTTAATAAATTACAGAATAAAAACCACAGAAAATAGCCATGCTGTACAGATGCAACAGAAAAGTACCTCATAGCACGAACAATTAAAGAAAAGTCAAACAAACTATGTTATAGTCTCAATACAAAGCACCATCTGTGTTAATGCACGGGTCTCTCCTCAGCTAATCCACGAAACGTACACATAGATCTCAGGAACGGATAAAAAGGAAACTAAATTCCAGTATAATGTTAAAAACATCACAGCAATGTCACCACTAGCTTTGGACTGGACTCTGAGAACTTCAAAGTAAGGAGGGGACTGAAGCCGAGGTTTGCAAAGGGTGATGAGTTGTAAAGTGAATCAGTTTTCCTCTTTGTGTTGCATTTGTAGTATTTATCCAAAGTGCTAAAGGGTTTTTGCTCTCTGAAGCTCATGCGTCTTGTTCAACTAATATTTAAAACAATGAAAACACCAACAGTGCATGTGGATATTTGACATTCCATGTTCATGTTTTTGATGCTGTACGTGAGCCTAGAACCTGAAACCAGGTTTCTTTTATAGTACAAGGTCTGTCTTGATAAAGACGTGAACATTTTACATTTGAGTAATATAAATAGTTTAAGTTCTGGATAAAGCAAGGCAAACAGCACATAGATAATCTGACAACGAGCACTACGGCCGAAGAGGGAAGGGTGAATGGAGGAAGTGAGGTCACAGCTCAAGCGGAGTTACATCGGAGTAGGTTTTACTTCACGAGACACTCGGGATGACGGACGTTTGGTCATCCCTGCATCCCGTTTGGACACCACTACCTTGTCAGAAAAGAAATGGCAGAAGGAGGAAAATCAAGGAAAGACACAAGGAAGTGTCACCAAAAGAAGTACAACGAAAAAATGTAAGTGCCAGGTGAGACTAAAGAGAGGAAGGAAAAAGGAAATAAATAGGCAGGTTGATTGATCTGTGAACTGGTCAGTGAGGGAGATCCAGTTTTGCCCAATCACCAGGAGCTTTTAACCAAACACAGGGTGATGTGTGAGAGGAGTTTTAAAAACAGTACCTGTCAGAAGCCACTGGCTCTATTACACTACCGCAGCCTGGTCAGGTAGCTTCAGTGTCAGATTGGCTGTGAGAAATAAGCAAGAGGACGAGGGTTCCAGTTAAGGATCGGCGGTGCCTGCTGTTTGCTGCTCAGCCTAGCTACAGGTGAATCTCAGAGGCTATATGGTGTCTGAGGTCAGGGGTTACAGTCCATGAAGGTTATAGTAGGATGACGGTGAGAGGTGAGCACATTCATTGAGCAACACAGTCGGCTCTAGTGGGCACAATGAAATCAATCCATGTGGGAAAGGAGCACCTCAATGTAGCCTACATAGCATCGTAAAGTGCCCATACAAGGTGTAAATCTAAGCTATCTATTGATAGTGAAAAGTGTGTTCTGAATATTTCATCTGACAATCCGAGCACTGGTTGGTTAGAAACTCAGATTACAGGTATCGAAGGGATTGACGCGCTAGTCCCTGTGATTCGTCTCGCAGTCCGACAGCTGATCGAGGTGATTGGGATTCTCTTGGACTTGGTGCTCGATTTCAGGCTCGGCGTCCTCATCGTTGCTCTCTGCGCTGTAGTCTATCGCCTCCAGAAAGGACGGCTCATCCTCCTCCATCACGTAGGTGGTGGGGCTGCTGCTGGATAACAAAATAAAAGTGTCATTAACTTCCTTCTATAAGTTAATGGTGTGAACAACGCTATCACGGTCGCATTCATAACCGTCACCATGTCAGGACTTTAGTATCCCTCTCATTGATGCCTATGGATATTTTAAATTACAGAATTGATATCTGTATTTTTAGAAAATATAGAACAAATGATAAACATCTGCATATTTCTTGTTAAAAACAAATACACATCTTCCCATATATAGTGCAGGATGCGACCGTCATGTTACTGTTCCTCACTCTGAGCTGAACTCAGAGGCACAGAAGACTAAGCTCTCTGATTTCTGAGTAAACACTCATCGGAAATGGGTTTTGAAAATGTACTGTTGAGAAGCCCATTTCTTGAAAGCACAAATCAAACCTGGCACAAGACCCACACACAAAATGTAAGATTAGTAATATGCCAGTTTATTTGGATTAATAGGATCTTTGCTATTTGCTGTGCTTAGAAATAAAGTTGACTCTGACACGAAGCCAGTAATCGTACAATGCGCCTTTATATTCTAAATTGTGCACGGACATCTTATCGCATCTCATTCCGACAATCATTTGAATATTGATCATTTTAAATGAATACATCTTTGTGATGTCTTTTAAAAACCATGGGAAAGCAAATCCTTAATTTTGATAAGCTGGAACTAGAGAATGTATCACTTATTATTCAATAAATTATTTTGTAAATCAGCTCCAACTAATAGCTTAACAAATATATGGAAAATAACAATGTTGTTAAACAACTTTCCAAACAACAGACACTGAATCTTCTACAATATTTTACATATTAAATTGTATTTTAAAATCTTAACAAAATAGAAGCTGGACTGTGCTCTGACTGGGGAGGCTGGTTCTTTTCCTGTGGGTCTTAATGGTTAAATGGTTGCTGGTTCTTTGAGGTTTTAGTGGCTTTAGTGGCTTTTTAATGGTGTTAATGGTCTGAAATGTGATCCCAGAGAGACAGTCGATCCGAGGGGCTCAGACAATGATCTCCCACCAAGCTCACTACTGTGTGAGTGCAGCAGAGAGACTGAGAAGTTGTGCATCAGTATATGCAGAATGTTTTCCAAACAGATAATGACAGTTGAGAGTCAACCATTACAGGCCATTATAGAAATGCCAAACCCAATCTCTTCCTTCTTTGAGTTATATTTTCTGTATCAGTCATTTGCAGCCATCTCCACAAACAGTCCATCTCAATATACAGAACCATGTATGTGCGTTAAAAACCCTAATTACCTTCATTCACGTGCATAAATCTTAAAATCTCCAAACGCTTAAATAAGTACATCTCTTCCTGTCATCCATACACTCCCACAAAAACACACCCATGCCCGTATCCACCCATTTACTCACTCTGAGACACCCACTTATTTGCAGACGCCTCCCAATGGCCACAATATCATTGTTGTGATGACCTATTAAATGGTAAGTGGTACCATACCAAGCCCCACGCATAAAACCATAAACCCGGGATGAGAGCAACCAATCCCAAAGGCCACTCACGCAAACACACAAGCGCACAAAAACACTTTTGGAGTCCCTTAATGATCAGACACATAAATGATGAATGAATGTATCAATATTAGAGTAGAGTAGGAGAGAGAAAGAGAGACTGGGAGACAGAGAGAAGGAGAGACGTGAGCATTAAGTGGTTTTGAGTTTAAAGCCATTCTTTCAAATCAACTGCTTTAACAAACCTGTGGAGGAGAGATTGCTGACATTAAAAAAAAGAAATAAGAAATTAAGATAACCTTGGTGGTCACAGCTTGAGTTTGGCCAAGTTTAATAATTTATTTGCGGCGCTCAACTGAAGTACAATTTGATCTGTGTGGACCTCACATTTCCGAATGGGGAATTTTAATAGAGTTGATTGACATACAGTTAAGCTATGTGGTCATTTGTTAGGATGTACAAGGTCATGGCTCATGACTGTTTGAAGCCATTTCTTAAAATATGGCTGAAGACTCAAGAAACTTTAGTGCAACTAACATGTTTGATTTTTGATCATGATTTTAGATTCAAATGTAATTTTCCTCATTCATCTTTAACTCATATGCTCTGTTTTGGGTCGTCTAAGGCCCTCTTTTAAAAAAAACAAAAAAAAAAAACATACTTAACATTGGTTATTTAACATATGTTTCTTTGTTTTATCAAGCGCATCTTTTGGCAAAAGGGACGTTGATTGATGGTGATGAGGTTTTAATGTTAAGAAAAAACATATTTGAAGTAGAGTGGCAAGTAACAATTCCTTTCAGTATTTTATCATCTATCTACAATTTGATGAATTCATTGATTATTAAATAGATTAGAAATGTAGGAAATTGCTTAAATATAAATAAATACAAATTTAAGAAATACAAATAGTTTATAGAACAAAAACAATAAGATTCTTATTTGAGTAGTCTTTACTTTGTACTAGAAACAGAGGCCGGTTGTGAACTCAAAGATAATAATCAAGATGAAATATTCTACAAAGCAAACAGAAGTTATGAACAATGTGAAGATATAATACAAACAATACGTTTGACTAGTGGGATTAGTGTTGTGTGTCTTGCAGTTGAACATTTCAATGCTGCTGTCCCCTGAACACACCGGCACCTAAGTGGATGAGGACATGCTCCGACACTCGCATCACTTTAATAGATTTTTCTTTCCCACTTGTGCTTATTCCAGCTACAAGCAGCTGGTTTGCATGCTGCGTGTGCATTTAATCCACACTCAACTATTGTGTTCACTGTGGCCCCAAAAAACCTTGTTGTGTAGGTGTAAAGGGTTTAATGAAAAAAATAATAATAATATCTGCTGGCTGTTTTACTCTGTTAGAGAAATAATGACATTGCTGACAATTATTCATACCGATTCTCCTCTGACTCCAGAGTTTTCATAATATTCATCACACCTGCTCATTGATAGAATCCCAATGATGCTCACAGTAGCGCTGCATAAATGCATGCCTTCATGTGTTTCTTGAGTAGTGCTTCAGAGCAGATCCGGGGTGACGGTCACACCGTTAAGTATCGGTGCCAACGGGGGAATGTGTCTGGCAGTAAAGACGGGGATTTGTGCAGATAAATGAGAACAGTCTGTAACCACTTTACTGATGTCCAGGTACACGTTTTGGCAACAGAAAATACTCCTCTTCACAGAGAAATAAGGTTTCCAAAAGGGTTCTTCCTGGAAAGCAACGATTCTACCCAGAACCCATTGCTTATAAAGAACAATTGAATAAAAAAAGAAATCCCAGTAGAACCTGGATAAAACCTCCAAAGAGGGTCTTGTATGGGTCCACTACACCAAGGGTTCTTTGTACAACCTCTCATATGCGGATCTGGATGGAACCTTTCACAGATTGCTCTAGGTAGAACCCTCTGAACGACTTCCAGGTGGAACCTTTATAAAAAGATTCTACCAGGAACCAAGAAGTGTTTTCCTATGGGGACAAGCCGAAGAACCCTATATGACTCCAGGTAGCACATAGTATTTTGGGAAGGCTGCAATGCTGAGAAAAAAAAAACCTGGTTCCTTTCATCTGTAGTGTTAACGTGCCTTCTTGTTTCTATTAGATCACATACTATATTCCTTGACTGTATGTGTGTGTGTGTGTGTGTGTGTGTCAAACATTTTTCCAAAGTTTCTAAGCAACACTCTGTGTGATCTGTGCGTGTGACTTTGCAGCCTGATGCACTCCTACTAACCTGACCACTTTAGACTGTGTACCAATGATATCGCTCTCTAAATCCAGCAGGTGTTGGTGATTGCGGATCCCCGTCAGCCTCTTCAGCCTCAGCAGGGCCACACAGAACTGAGCTCCCATCTCCTCCAGCTCTCTGGTGCCGATCTGCAGACCCTGAAGAGAACATGTGCATGCACATCAAAGACAAATACCAATAGATACTAAAATGTTCACCAGGAGGAACTACCACACACAAAGATGTCACAACCCCAAACACATGCACACACAATATGTGCACACTTCAAACATACAGCAAAATAAATAAAAAAAATCCAGGGTCCAACAGAAATCTACTTTAAAATGGATGCGGTAGTTGTTTTTTTTCTAGCTGCTCCGGAGCCTGGGGAAGAAGCTGTTGTCCATCTTCAAACGTCCCAATTCTCAATGCTGGAAAGCAGTTGCTGAGGAAACCTTTCATGTCGAAACATGATAATATATTTCATTTGCAGGAAGCACACATTCAAAAGCATATGCACTCCCACCTGCAACCCTAGCAAAGTCTTCACAGTGCTGTACAATCATACAAGTAACTGAATACTCACTCGAGGAGACACACACAGAGCTAACCCCCGACTCAACCAAAAAACTTTCATGTTCCTATTTCCCCAGAGCGGAGCTTGGGACATCAAAACTTGGCGTGGCCACAGAGATATGCAGCTCCAATTCAGTGGACATTAGTTCATGCACATCTGGATAAACACTTGCACATGTGGGGGTGCTAATCAGTGCCAAAATGGCATCCCTAGACACTGGCAGAATTCAGGAGGAAGGAAATCAGCTGGGGTGGAAAGACAGTGTGAGAGAAAGAGGAAGGTAAAGGGGTCAAAAGAAACAAGAACGAAAGACAGAGGCCAAGCAAAGAAAAGTGGAAAAAAGGATTGCAGCTCCACCTGCTGGACATTTCATCAGATTTACTGTATCGGGGCCCCTCTCTCTCACTTAAAGAGTGGTGGACACAACAAAACACAATATGATGAATAAAACCAGACACCTTCACCAAGCAATTCATTCTGTGCATAATGTTTAACTTTTTCTCTTCAAGTTTTAAAAATAGCTGTGGCTAATTTGCCTCCTTTCCCAACTGCATCTCATTATTGTACACAAATGCAAAGAATAAAACACTTCCAGGCTACCCTGGTATCTAAAGGGTTAAGCCGAACATGAACGACAATGTCCCCGGTTTGAGTCTCGCTAAGGAACTTTGTTGCGTGTCCTTCCCCATCTCTCCCAATCATCTCTACTATCTCTCCAATAAAATGCACAAAAGAGAGTATTTACCTGCAGGGTTATTGTATTGAACTGCATAAAACATAAAAAAAACTGCTTTTAAACACAATAAAATACATGCTTACCTTATATTTTCCCTGGTCACACCCACACAGCGTGCTCTCCATGGTGTAGCTGCGCTGCACTCCTATCTCTCTCCATACAACAACACGAGCCGTTGACTCTTTGGAGCGCTCCACCACAAAACTACAGCTGACCATGCTGAAGGCCGGGGCGATCTGGGACAGGATCTTAGGAAGCGCCTGAAAAACACATGAAACCGTTTTGAGTGTTTTTGTGTTGCTATTTGTGCGCGAGTACATCGAGGGGCAGATGGTAAAGTACATTTTATAGCAGGGACAAATAACACAGACTGGCTTATGTACCGAGCAGTTGCTTGGGAAAGCAGCAGTATTGACCGCTGCTCTCCACAATGTTAGCTGTGGGATTGTAGCTCAAAGCGACAAAACTCTCGAACTGAGATCTTGATTAGCATTCTGCTGACCGAAAAATATTTGTAGCTTTCCATGATTCCAAATTAAAGCAACAAACGGATCTTGGCCTGACCAGCTTAATAGGTGAATGATGAGAACAAGTCATTCTCCACTGCACAGTGAAATTTAAGGTGAATTATTAAAATGACCAAAGTAAAAGCAATTTGAGTATGTTTGTCAGAAAAGAGCTGGTGTTGAAACACGTGTTAATGACTAAGTAGATAGTAGACTAACATATTAGGGATTTCAATTGAACAGAATAAGGACATCCATTGCAATGCCACAGAGGGAAAGATAAACAGGAAGCAAAGTGATGTAATACGGTGCTACAAAGTGTTCTTTATAGAGGAACAGGATTGTATTTCAGTGCAAACACTTTAACAAACAGACATGTGCTCAATTATAAACTGCTGTGATAGCGTCTCTTTTCTGTAAAAACTAATAAAGGTGATCTCTTTGTACCAATTATCATGACCGATGAGAACACAGGGGAAGAGTGAGTAGTAGTACTATAAGGATGAGGCACAGGACGTGTGTGTGTGCGCTCACTCTGTAACCAAGGTCCTCCTGTAAGTCACTGGACGTAGCACTGATATTGGATTGCCAGACGGTCTCTTTCACGCTGCAGCCGTACATGAACACATTCTTCTTTCTGGAATGACCGTGGTAGTCGCAGAACACCTATGCGCGCGCACACACACACACACACACACGCACACACACGCACGCGCACACGCACGCACACGCACACGCGCGCACACGCGCACACACACGCACGCACACGCACGCACACGCACACGCGCGCACACGCACACACGCACACACACGCACACGCACACGCACACGCACACACACGCACACACACGCACACACGCACACGCACACGCACACGGGAGAAAAGGATTAAGATGATCTCCTTTCTATGTTTAAAAACTTGTTTAAATAGCTATGTAAAAACATAATTAATACAAAAATAGACCGACACAGCTAACATGAATTCACTGTATCATCGTCAAATGCACAGCGATACAGTGTTATAGTAGCTGTAAATGTCAGTGGCACTGATCGGATTTCTCAAGACGATTTTTCTCAGATCTATTTTCAGAGGACAAACAGCGGCCTCACCTTGCTTTGTGTTGTTAAGTCATCACCCTTTGTACAGTAAACAAATCTCTTATAAAAGCAATATCCCATTATATCCAACCTGCTGACACAGTGTATTACAGAGGGCAATAGAGGCTGCTGTTTATGGTAACTGCATTAATGACTCAAAACCAATGTGATGATTTATTGATGTGAAATTTAGTGTACATGCAGAGCGTGCAGCTGAACAGGAGGAACAGCACCAACATTAATAAGATGTTAGGATAGCTTCTTTATAATTCCCAAATGAGAGCTGATGCAGCAAAGTGAAAAGTACCCCTGAAGTTATTTAAGTCCAGTTAATAAGAGGTCATACCAGTGGTGCCCTTTGTATGTGTGCAAGGTACTGCAGCAGGCTCTTAGTGTGGTAGATGGTAGGGTGGAGCTCAGGATTGGGGTTCTGCCACTGGCGATTCAAATCCTCTCCACTCAGAGAACAACGATGACTACAGCAGAAAGGCAGAAGAGGGGGAGGATACAGAGTGAAGGAGAACAAAGCAAAAGCTGGAGAACCCTTCAAGACCAGATTTTGTGTGTGTCAACATTAAATAAAGCTGTAAATCAACGCAGGCTCGCCAGGTGTATGCATCTTCAGTGTGTATACTTGAAAGCTGTGAACCAGTGTTCATTTTTTTTCTAGACTCATTTTACTCACTTTCCATTTACAACTCCATCTGGGTTGAGCATGGGGACTATCTTGAAGATGTAGGCCTCTCTCAGGCTGGCAGCCAGTTGGCTGGTGCCCATCAGGAACTCCAGCGTGCCCTTCATCACCCAGCTGGCGTTGGTCTCTCCAGGGTGCACTCTGGCCGACAGGAAGATCAAGGGACGATTCCCTGAAGAGGGAGAAAGAGGAAGAGTACAGCACAAAAACAGAAGAATGTGGGAAAAAGATTCTTCAATTTAAAGTTTTCACAGCTGAGAAGAAGCATCAGTGAACTTCGGTACACTGGCATGCCCCGATCCCCCAGGGCTGTTCTAATGTAGTAATAAACAGCAGTAATGCAATAAGATATTCTTGCAGGGATTTGTTATTTAATTATTTAAGCATTAAAAAGGAACAATTCTGTCACTTATGAGTGAATTTCGTAGAGGACATTTTGGAGAAATGGAGCTGAGCATGAGGAAGTTGGACCTTTAAGCTTAAATTATTTTGTTACACAGATTTTCTAAAAGTAGGAGAATAAGCTCACAAAATGACTAAATTAGATTTGTCAGTAAGGTTTGCCTGAACTGACAACACAACATGTTTAGATATTATGACCCATTAACAATTGCTTCATCTAGGATTTTATTTCACTAGGATAACCAGAGAATGTGAGTCATAGATACAAACAATAAAGGCTGGTGAAGCTACAAAGATCTTTACAGTTTTTCCAGGATATAAAAATCCTGCAGCTGAGATTGTTCTGCTCAGCTTTGGGAGTGATGGTGAGCAGATAAGACCTGAGTAAGAGGTGATGTACTTACTAAACTGACATATGTGATCATTAGAGTTGGATTCTGGCATAGCAGTGATGGTGAGAAGGGGGCAGCTGTTTCCCCCCAGAGTTTCACAGAGGACGTCCCGTCTCAGGTAGATCTGGGGGGTCCTCAAAGCCTCCAGTTTGGACAGGTGCATCTGAAGATACAATGACAGAATTACATTTTCTACATTTCACTGACGAACATCATCTAAAACTTCCATCTAAGCCCCCGTCCCTCTCCCACTTTACTGCTGTATTGTTGCACCGGCTGTTTATTGGGACATGTGTGGCTATGTGATTCAGATTGGGCTTCTCCATTGTTGCTTATATTATAAGCAATTACGCATAGTCACTCTATATACAAGGCACTCAACGTAATTAAACAACATAACTATTGACATAATGAGTGTACAGCAGTTTGAGAGCACAGTAGCTATCTGAGCTCAGATTTGAAGGACAAATAAATGATACAAGGAAAACAAAACAGTTGACTCTGGAGTCTCACTGGGGGTCTGGGAGGTTTTCCAGTACATTTATGTCGGCAGCAAAACCCTTACAACTAGACAATAAGGACAAAAGGGGGTGGGGTTGTTAGTGCTATGTAAACCACTAAATGCTAGTGGTCTCTAGATTACAGCAAACAGTGGTATTGTAATACTACCTTGAGAGTGGAGTATGTATACGGGTAATGATAGGCAAAGTAGCAGACATCATCCTTATGGCTGAAGCTTGTGCTGAAGGTCATTGTATAATAGGACTTTCCTTTCTGACCACCCGCTGCAATCGAACTCCTAGCAAAGTGATTCCTAAGGAGAAGATGAGTCATGAGTAAATGTTGCACCCGTAACACACTCAATGGCTCCTTTATAAGGTACACCTGTATAAGCTACCTGTTATCACATATTCTTTATACTTCACACTGTGCACTTTCACACCAATTGCACAACTCGTTCATTTAAAAACAGATATGCTGCGCATACATTTATAGTATCTCTTTTCATATTTTTATTGTAATTTATTTTATTCTATATTTTCATGTTTCTTGACACTTGCTTATGTTTATTGTTATACACATCAAACGATAAAGGCCAAATCCTTATATGTGAAAAATACATTGTAATAAACACAATTCTGATTCTGAAAAATTCAGAAATGTGTCAAATTAAATGATATACTCATTACTGAAGTAATAGTTAAAGGTGATGTAGTTCTGGACTACATTATTTAGAGATGGGTTTCCAACATTTTCTTCCCTGATGTACGCTATTAAGGAGGACAAACAACTCTGTGACGATGTCTAAACCCAAAACCGTATAGCCCTAAAATTTAACATTATGGGAAATCATAAAAAGACTTTATGGCAGGAAAGTTGTATTGAATTGCATTAATTGATTGTAAAGTTGTATCTCATAAATAAACATGTGGTGCAAATTGTGAAGAAAGGGTGTGTCTCCCTTTTCCTCCTAAAGGACGCATTTCAAAAATGTTGCCGTACTAAGTACATTAATACCAGCTCATAATATCTTTGACAGTGTAGCAAGCAATAAAGTAGTCGAGAGTGCTTTATAGCTATGGTATATAAAATACATAAATATATACACGGTAATCAATAAACTACAGCAGGTTGTCTGCAGTATGGCAGAATTGGTATGCTGCATGAAAACTGCACTTGCCCCATGTTACTGTAACACTTATTAAAAAGATTTATTTCTGCCTCTCCTGAGTGCACCTACTTGTAGTAACAGATGTCTGTTCCTGTTCTGACCCAGCGAGGCTTGCCACTGATCGCCTCCTGCACAGAGTACATCAGCACCTGCATGCCTACAGACAGACAGACAGACAGACAGACAGACAGACAGACAGACAGACAGACAGACAGACAGACAGACAGACAGACAGACAGACAGACAGACAGACAGACAGACAGACAGACAGACAGACAGACAGACAGACAGACAGACAGACAGACAGACAGACAGACAGACAGACAGACAGACAGACAGACAGACAGACAGACAGACAAGTTTAGAATATGTGCTGTCTGATGCTCAAGCCAACTCATATTGACTGAATGTCAAAATGCATTAAAAAACAAATTAAAACGTTCTGTCGGGCAGATGACAAACTGTTGGGTGCTTGACACTTATGCATCTCACCGTAGTTAAACTGGCTGTTTGACTTCTCGGAGTTGATGATGTTGAAGCGGTAGGTGGATCCTACGCGCATGCCGCTCACCTCAAAGTAGAACCACTGGTGGTAGTGATTACTGTTGATGTCTGAGTTCAGCACAAGGTCATACTCATATCTGGAGAAACACCACAACATAAGCTGTAAATCTGGACCCAAACATCATCAACCAGTCGCAATACTGATCTCTAATACTTTTGTTTTAAATCTAATTTCTGGGAAAGTGTTGTGAAAGTCGGTTGAATATAGTAAAGGTTGACCACAGCTTTATATGTTAGCATTATATTCAAAGGGTTTTTGTTAAAACTGCACATCTATTTGAGTAGCCCTTACTTATTCCCATGTACCTGGTGTGACACTGAACACTTACTTCCTCATTTGAACTGCCTTCCTGAGGTTGCCAGACTCAAACTGAGAGTTGAACTTCAGTGATTCGCCATTGTCTTCAATCACAGGACAACTGAAACACATCAAAATGTGACAAAGATTGAGCTCATCTGCTTTGTGGATGTCACAGCTCTCAACGTTATCCTAAAGAAAGACAAACTGTAGCTTTGGTTGTAATTTGAGCTCCGTTTAGCCGTAGCGTGTCAATGCATTACTCAGTAGGAGGGACTCACCTGGGAATGTCCAAGTCATAGACTACTTTATCCACGATATCATTGGGATGAATTAACCTCTCAATGTCCTGGAATATTTTAGACCTGCAGAATTAGACCCCAAAACAAACTCACTCATGATTAACACAATGATTGCATTTCACTTTTTGCAAATTGTGCCTTAAAATTACAACTTGTCCTCAGTAAAAGCATCACTAAAGCTCCAAAAAGTCTGCGTGGAGCCCCATGAGTCAGCACGAGGTCATGCTCATGTCTGTAGTACAAATACAAGATTTAAAAAAACTTCATCAATCTTTCTGGCATTGAAAACATTACAGTACACATAGTTATTATACTCTGTTTACCCTCTTCCATTTGTATGCTCAACTATTTCTGATAACCACAGTGTTAATAAAAATGTCTCACCTCTGAACACCATATACTCTCTCCTGAAGAGGTTCCCTAAATGTTGGGGCTATATGGCCAAAGTAGTCTGGGTAAGCTACTTCAGCGTACTGGGGTACGGAGTGCGTTCCCTTCACCATCTCCACATAAAGGTCGGGGTCATGAAGCGGGAGGAGCAGCGCTGTGTCTGGCACCTCCAGAACTGCTCCTTCCCCTCCCTCATCCTCGTTTCCCTCTGAGCCACAATCTGAACCCCAGTTACTGCCTCCTCCTCCCACACGGCGGGTAGCGATGCCCTCCAGGAGCAGTGGGGACTGGATGTGCCTTGTGGCATTGACTGGGGATCCTTCTTGCTTGACTCCCCTTCCTTCTTCTTCTCCTGTGTTCAGAGCCCCCTCCGCTTCTAGAGAGACACACTCCAACACATGTGCTAGATCCTGCTCTATCGTCTGTGCTTGAGAAGGAGGCCTGGTGAGGGAGGACAACGTTGTATGTGTGTCGGGGGAAGGAATGTGGGCCTCCTCTTTTCTGTCTTGGTCCTTGGTCAGGTGGATGGTGTCCAGTTCTAGAGGTGTCAGAGGAGCAGGAGTGGGCACTAAGGGTGTGCGTTCTCCTTTGGTAGGGTTGCTCGTTATGGGGACGTGCTTTGGGGACAGGGCTTGAGCGGTTGGCACTATGATCGGCCGAGTGGATCGAGTTGAGGAGAAAGATGACGATGATGTGGTAGAGGCACTCTTTGATGGCTCAAAGTTATAACCCTGAAGGAATAAGATATACCAATCAGAAAAGGGGCAGACAACAAATATTTGTGGTGGAGGCCGCATAACATTAAATACAATAAAATAGAAAAAAATGTATCATAGAATTAAAAAAGGAGAGGCAAGATAGTATTGATGTCTCGAGAAGATATTTCTATGTGACCATGTTGGAGAAAACATCATACTTACTGATTAATATCCACTATTAGCTATCATACATGTTTGTATAAATGTATAGTTTCTTTAGTCATTGTTTAAATCTGTCAACATGGGCACAAATTACTGACCTGGAAGTCTTCAGAAAGCTCCAAGAAGAACCTCTCATAGACCCTCAACTCCTCGAATGGACGTCCGGGGTTCTTTTTGGGATGTAGCTTGTTTAGGTCCGTCTCTATGTCCTCATTCTGATCAAAAGGACACAAAGAATCAAAACACTCTTATCTAAATGTCGTGATATGAGCATGTTAGGCATAGTCTGGTGAGTTATGACTACCCTCTACTGGAAATCTGGAGGACTTCATCGACATCAGCAACAACTGTGACTCTAAGAGACTCCATGCTCAAATTACTTAATCTGTAGAGATGTAGTTTAATATTATGAAGAAGTATCAAATATCAATAATGGATTCATGATGTTGAAAGAACTGGCCTTTAGCTAAGTATATTGCACATCACTACCCTTTGTGAAGTTCAAACATGATGCAAAAATGCAGAAATAATGTTTAAGCTATAAATCACTTAGGAAAAACTGTATAACACCAATGTCATACAGAGAAAATAGGCTCAACATTTTGAACATGAAGTGCAATACATAATGTTGTCATATGAAATATGGTGTGTGCATCTGAAGGCTGAATATTACCGCAGTGTGTTGATCCTTCTCGTCCTCTTCGTTGTCAGTATCGTTCTCTGTGTCTGCGTCAGTCTCCTCGTTATCGTCACTTTCATCCACCACATCATCCACTGGGTACACACACAGATTAACATTATAGGGCGACTGTCCTTAACCCGAGCAAGGTGAGAGTTTATTATTTTTAAAAGTATGAATCAGCCTGGCACACAACCAGACTGGTAGAACTCAAGTGTTTCTGGACACTGAGTTTAATTGCTATGACAAGAATAGAGAAAATATAAAGCAAAAAAGAAAGATGTGCGCAGACGTGATTCAGAGATGAGTGAGAGATTTAGAGGACAGAAGAGATCATGATTATGTTTCATCAAATACAGTGAGCTGATGATCTCAATGTCAAGTCTATGTAGTGGCAGTAGCTTGTTAGCTTGTTAGGTTGTTCTCCATGGTTGGGCTACTGGCATCACTGACATGTGACAATGACGCACTAAGAGGCGCCAAGGGCTGTCAAAATTGTGGTGTATATCATTGTTTTTATTTGACTTTGCTCTCTCCAGAGAATTAACTAAAATGTGAGGACATGTACATCATCAAGCAGAATCAATTAAGCAAATTGATACATGACAAGTCATATTTTGATAGCACATGTCTTATTTGAGATCGGTTTATGGGTGCTGAATTTGAGATTCTACGAATTCACATGGCAGCTAACTATTTTCTAAGTAAAGGTATGGCAGAGTAATGGCGTCCTGAGCCGACTCGGTCACTCAGTCTGTGCTTTGCTTCCTTGGCCAGTGCAGCCGCGCATGCATGCAAGCTGAGAAACAAGGAAACGCCCACTTTCCAGTTCCCACTGTCAGCGCTGTCACCATTGTTTGTCCTGTTGGTGGTGTTAGCACCGTTAGAATTTAGCAACGTTTAAGGGAAGTGCAAATTAGGTCAAAAAATGTATTTAAAAGCCTGTGGATGCAAGGAGGCAAATTAATTGAGTACAGTACAAGTACATCAGTCTACTAGTGAGCATGCAACCACTAAGCATCGTTATTACATGTGTATTACTAACACATGTCATGTGTTAGTAAAGGGAAGTCAGAATATGACGTGAGGTGAATGAGAAAGCAACAGTGAGTGAGTCTATGTATTCTGAGGATGGAGTCGTTTCGTACGTATGTCTTACCCTTCTTTAAGGGCCTGTCGTAGAGCTGATGAAGCTTTCTTCCTGTAAGGCACATTGTGTGCAGCAGTGTTGCCATTAACAATTCATGCGGTCAAGGGATGTAAGCATTATTTGTGTGTGTGTGTGTGTGTCTGTGTGTGTATTATGCAGGATTGGATCTAGGCGTCATGACTGCGATAAAAGAGTTTGTCTCTCTGTGTACGGCATTATCATCAGTGAAAGGCATGCGCATACACCGTGATACGCTGGGACACTAGTGAAGTGTGTGTGCGCAAGTCCTGTGTTCTCACCCCCAAGCGGCTGGCTGTACAGCTGTGCTACAGGCCCTACAGCAGGTACATGTGGCAGCTGGTAATGGAAGGCGGATTTTATGGTGGGCAGAGGCAGACGGTTCTTAGGAAAACACTTCCTCATGATGAGACTCGAAGTGTTGACCAGTGGATCCAGAGTCCGCACCGGGAGACACTCCTGGTAAGAAAAATCACACAGAAAGTAAAGAGTATGCCAGATGGAGTGACTGAGTGTGTGTGAAAATACATGTACGTATGTATGCGTGTATGTATGTGTGTGTGTATATATGTATGCGTGTATGTGTATATATGTATGCATGTGTGTATGTATGCATGTATGTATGTATATATGTATGCGTGTATGTATGTGTGTATATATGTATGTGTGTATATATGTATGTATGTATGTATGCGTGTATGTATGTATGTATGCATGTATGTATGTATGTGTGTATATATGTATGTGTGTATATATGTATGTATGTATGTATGCGTGTATGTATGTATGTATGTATGCATGTATGTATGTATGTATGCGTGTATGTATGTATGTATGTGTGTATATATGTATGCGTGTATGTATGTATGTATGTATGTATGTATGTATGTATGTATGTATGTGTATGCGTGTATGTGTGTATATATGTATGTATGTATGTATGCATTACATTACATTACATTTAGCTGACGCTTTTATCCAAAGCGACTTACATGATATACAGTAGACCGTAGACACAGCAACGGTGAGCAATTAGGGTTAAGTGTCTTGCTCAAGGACACAACGACATGGACTGGCTGAGCCGGGGTTTGAACCACCGACCCTCTGATTGAAAGACTGACTTGCTAACCACTGAGCCACAGTCGTATGTATGTATGTATGTATGTATGTATGTATGTATGTATGTATGTATGTATGTATGTATGTATGTATGTATGTATGCATATATGTATGCATGTATGCATGTATGTATGCATGCATGTATGCATGTATGTATGTATGTATGTATGTATGTATGTATGTATGTATGTATGTATGTATATATGTATGCATGTATGTATGTATGTATGTATGTATGTAGTCAGTGTTGCATGCTTTAATTGTTGGCCAAGTGTACGTCACATTCTCGCTCACAGTGGATGAGTTGTAGAGGATCCTCATGCCATCAGCGTCTATGAATGCTTTCCTGCCGAGCTTGATGTTGGTGATGTTCCTGAGGCAGACCAGCAGCCCTTTGCGAATCAGCATGTGGCGATGCCGTGTGTCATTGTGATGCCAGTCCTGGTACAGAGCCAGCAAGACATGCACATGTCCAGCATCCACTGCACGCCGAGCATTAGTCTCTGCACGGGGGGAAGTGGACGAGGGAGACGAGAAACATGAAGAGAAGGGTGGGAGGAGTAAAAGGGGTAAACATTGGGGATGAGGTAACTTCAAATCCATGTTGAATGATCCTTAACTGTGTTTGCTTCAGCGGGGAATAGGACATTTGTCAAGTACAGACAAAGGGTTAATGATGGTGTAGGTGAAAGAGGAAAAAGGATCCAGCACCAATTAAGGATCACTACACTACTGAAGAGTCAAAAGTAAATGCTACAAAGAAAATTACTCACTGGATTTGAGCAGCGCTCCCAGTGCATCCAGAGCTACCCTGTTGATTTAGAAACCAATCACACAGTCACATGGTCTGCTGAACATACGTCAATGACAGATCAGAAGTAAAAAAATAACTCTTAACTTTCTGAAAGAGGCAAAAGAGGCAAAAGAGATTGTATAGTTTGTTATAACACAGCATTCATGCTGGCTCATTATCACTATCGACTGCTTACTTAAGCAGGCTGGTGTTCTTCTTGCTGTACGGCACGACAATCTTGAACATGAGCTCCACCACTCCGTTCTTGCCCAAAGAAATAGCATTGACCGCTTCACAAAAACAAACGCATCAACATGTGATAGCAGTCAAAAGTAGATATATACATCAAATACCACTGAAAGCACATTAAGGTTCTGTCGTATTTCTTGGCACTCATCTGCTTGAAATCCAATAGAGATGGAAAACATTTTGAAAGTTAAAAATAACTCACAGTTGGTGGAGTAAACCCTGAGAACCTGCAGGCAGGGCAGAAGCAGTTTGGTGTTCTGTAGGTTCTGTTTTGTTAAGTTGACCGTGGCGTTCAGCGCACCGCTCAAACGCGCCTTCACTCCGAACTTCCTGTCTGAACACACATGATCATGCGGAGAACACATCACTAAAGCTTCAGCGCATATGTCCCTGTTGTTTTAAGCAAACTAAATAAGTCTTTTGCAGCACCATGTAGAGTTTGACCACTAGTCGACTAGAGAGCAGTGTTTTTACGAGTTATGTTTTACTGCGTGCACACAAGGACAAACATGCATGCGGCTACATGGTTAGTTTGGTTTATGTGCGACTCCACTGATGAAGTAACGCGCCAAGAAATGTAGCAATGCGCCAACAAAGACAAGGTTCAAAAAAGTTTACTTGTTTACTAAATATTTTATGAGGAAAGAAATGCACTCAACATGTTTGTTAGTCTCAACACACATTGCGTTTTGCCCAGAAATACGTAGTGTAAACTTTTATTTTATTATTAAGCTGAACAGCACACTTAACGGCACTGACTAGACTTTAGATGACTTAAGTGACATAACAATACAAATTCAAACTCAACAAAATGTCAATGAAAACTCACAAATGAGTTGCTCCCTGATATATATTGGTGTGCTGTGTTATTGTTTGTCAAACTGTGATATTAAACCCACCTTTTGGGCCAACCTTGGCGAGCAGTGAGTGAAGCTGCAGCATGAGTTCTTCACTGGGAGGCAACTCTTTACTTGCAGTGATCAGGATCTGGAATAATATTCCTGTTCCTCCTTTGGACACAAATACACAGACCCTGCGACCTCTGCCTGAAGACAGAAAACAACAATAAAACAGCATTAGATGTGATAAAACTGAATTTGTGATGGGAATATGTAGTTGAAATCCTGGGAAGCACAAACCTTAAAACATTATTAATTTATTGATCCGAGATTTTACTGCCACTCTACCTTTTATTAGTGCGGCTCCAGGAATTGTTTATGCTTTTAGATAGATTTACTACTCGCATTGAAAAAAGTAATGTAGCCCTAAATATTATTTTCTGAAATTGGAAATGAACTATTATGTGATTACCCAAAAAGGGCATACATGTTATCAGCTCTCAAAATCAGGGCATTAACTGCTTATACATTTTAGGGGGGGGGGGGGCTCACTCTACTCACCCACAGTCAGCAGCTCACTGAGAATGTACAAAATGTTCAGAGTGGTCTGGACATCTCTGGTGTTCTGTCGAAACCGCACAGGGACACTTGTTAAACAACATACAGGTAGGTGTACATCCTGAATTATAGCAAGGTGTGCAATTACCACTTCAGACATTATTTGACTCCCTCTCAGTCTAATCTCAAATCAAACAATGCATCGATGTACCAGCTGCGGGGTTCATACAAAGCCATTAATGCATTTCTTACGTCTCTGCATGCAATGTTTTAAACAGTGAGCTTATTCTGGCAAAGCTCACATTGTGGGTCTCTGTTAGTTTAAAGAAGAATGTCTCAAAGTGAGGGAAATACACTAAAGAAATAGATTGACATTGTGGGAAATAGCTTATTCGCTTTCTTTTGCTGAAAGGATTTATACCTCTCTGGTGCGGTAAATATGAAGCTACCACTAGCAGCCAGTTAGCTTAGCACAAGGACTAATACGTCTTTGGTCGCCAAATTTAGGAATGTATCACTCTATCCATTTATGCAAACAGAAGTAAGCTTTGTGTGGGAATGTTGTCATGTTCGGAGCTGCAATCTCCAGTTGATGAGTGAGCTGACCTCCAGTGAAGCCAGAATGACCTCCATGCCACTGGAGCCTTTGGACATCACCTCTTTTCCACTCTTCTCTGCAACACACAACAAAATAAAAAGGATAAGAAATGTGAAGATAAGCAGTCAAAACAAATGAGGCTTCTCACACAAGCAAAGGGGGGGCTGTTATTCCAAGTACGGCAGGTTGGCCTGTAAATGTTGAATCGACCGTTAAAGACAAGTCACAATGTTACAGAGGGTTAACTTGGAACATGGAAAGATTGAAAATATATACAATAAATTAAACATGTGTCCAATATTAGCTGAGACATGAGCTCTACCTTTATCCTCTTAGAAACTGTACCACCCAACCGGATGGAAGAATAACTGGTTTGCTACAACTCCTACTTTGCTGGAGAATGAGCATTATATGCTGTCACGAATGCATCATAACAGGTGAATATGGAAATGAAAGGTGTCAAGTGTGCAGCTTCCGTGGTTGATGACCCACACAAACACACTTTCTATAAACTAGCGTTCCACACTTACACAACCATCTGCTTATCTGAGCACGTGAACAAACAGTCGCACATGCACACACTTCAGGGACTCCGTGTCCTCAAAACATTCCTCATACCAGACTTTTTAAAGGTCGTCCTCAAAACATTCCTCATACCAGACTTTTTAAAGGTCGTACACACACACACACACACACACACACACACACACACACACACACACACACACACACACACACACACACACACACACACACACACACACACACACACACACACACACACACACACACACACACACACACACACACACACACACACACACACACACACACACACACACACACACACACACACACACACACACACACACACACACACACACACACACACACACACACACACACACACACACACACACACACACACACTCTTTCTACCCATCAATAATGCCTTTCTCAGTGACAGCTTAAATTACTACACATGAACTGTGGTGGTTGTAGAGGTCAGTTATTCTAACCTAACATGAGTAGAGGGAAATATTTAACATATTTGTCACACAAATTGCTAATGTTGTTGTGAAAATATATATGTATCATTGGAGGATTTTGTCAAATATAAATCACATCATTCTGGACTCTACCTGGTGGGTCCGGGGAGACCACAGATTGGGAGTATATCTTGCTGTAGCGGTACTCCATTTCATAACAAAGGTCTCAAGGTTCAACAAAGACGTTTGTGAAAAAGATGTATTCCAAAATGTCAGGTTCACTGCCTCTAGAGTCGTACAAGTTGTGCAGATCCGCTGTGAATCAAACACCTCAGATAGAAACGTATTATTGTTATTTCTCTATCTATTGAATCCCTCGAAGGCCAGAGGTAAACTGCTCCTCTGGTCAGACCTGCAGCTGTGTACCAACACACGGACCTTAGGGAAAGGACACTATCAACTTAGTAATCAGCTCCTCCTCACTTTCTCAAGACTGCGTGGAAAGGGAGCGCTGCTATATTCGCAAATGAAAACTGACTGAATTTCTGACAGCAAATAAGAGAGAAAAAGGAGAACAACTGACTCTATGACATATTTCATTCTCCAGTAAACTTTCAACTCCCGGCTTTTCCTTCTCCCTATAATTCTTGTTCTTTCTCTTGGAATCTCTCAACTGCCTCCTGCTACAAAAACTCTGAACATGAGAAGAGTACAGCAAAGTCCTTCTTGAGGTGTATAGTTACCGTGAACAGGGTCATAGACCCCCTCCTTCCCCCGAACCATCGTCACACTCATGCACATTTCAAGTTGAGGTTGTAGGCAGGGTGTGACAGACAGCCGAGCAGCAGATGAGAGGAACAGCTGAGGTATCATGATTGATGGGGTCACAGACAGAAGCCTTTCCACTGTGTCTAACAGTCACGATGGATTAACCACAAGTTTACTTTGAAGTGGAAGCAATGAATTATGGGAAGAGAAAAGACAAAATACATGAGGATCAATAGTGAAAATGTTCAAAGTATACCAGCGGGCTCAAAAATAGGTGCTGATTCAGCTGAATTCAGCTCCACTAAGGTTGACTCAAGTCATTACCAGTTATCCTCCCTCAGAAAAGTGACTGAAATATGGAATTTACTCGGTTATCATAAACAGTTCAAATCTCTAGTATTTTGGTCCACTTTTCTTAAGTAATGGCTGCAAGTAATCAACTAATATCATTATTGATTCATCTTTTTTGTCAATATTTGATGAATTTTTCAATTACATCACATTTCCCAAAATAGTAGTACAAAATACACAAAATTATGTCTTCAAATTGCTAGTCTTATATACAAAGATTTTCATTTCACAATGATATAAAATTGAAATGTGAAAGATTGTAAGTTGGCACTTTAGCTTTAAAAACGACATCAACAATTATCATATCAGTTCAATTGTATGTCAATTTGACAAAAACCTGAATCAACTATTAGGTAAAGCACGAGCAATGATGCTTGTGTCAGAGATTTATATTAATTGCAGCTCCTTGGAGGGGCAGAGGGGCACCCGCTAACAGAGACACACTCATGTTTTAGTCTGTTCTACACAGCGACACGACACAGGGCCTTCTTCTGCGGTCAGATCTTCGCTACTCTCCTTTCAAAAGAGTAATCAGAGAACTAGATCTGGAGACACTGCGACGATCCATCCACACTTTGACTACTGGTGCACCAAAACATCTCTATTTCCTCGACAGTTACACTAGACACATTTTACTGTAAAAGTGAAAAACTCCACCAGGTGTGTCTCCCGCTCCATTCCCAAATAAAAAATAAAAAAACGTTGTCCTTTCCAGCAACAAAAACAGTGATTTATTAATCTCGTATGGTGTATCCTAAATTTAGTGGATCTAAATATATTGGGTATGCAATTAATCTGCAGATGCTCCGGTTCAAAATGAGACCAACTTTTTCTGTGGAGACTCAACAAAGACCAAATTTGGCCTGGAACAGACTATGTAAGGCTTGTTTTTAGCCTAGCCAATTGCTGGGAACTCTTTTTGCTACTGAAGCAGCTCCTGATCACTTGTGGCCCCTACTGTCTGGATAAGAAGAGTGTTAAGTCAGTATAAACACATTGTTTGCCTATGAAAAGTACAGTAGATTGCACTGTTATTTGGTGTGTGTTTGCTCTCACCCTGTGTCTGTATGAGATGATATATCTTTGCAGTGACCTGTCTTGCCGTTTCAACATCCCTCATCATGGCCTCTCCATTCATCCTCTCCAGTTGGCCCAGGAGCATCAGTACTCTGGAGTTACTGGGAACGCTGGAAACACACACATTTTTACATTTAAGGAGGAAAATATGTAGCAGACTAGCTTTATTCAGAAATGCACTCCTGTATAGGCATTTGGAAAGGATGAAAAAAAATATATATACATTTTATTAAAGTCCATCTGGAAAGAGCAGAGGTCAGTGTAAGCATAACGCACAGCGTGATGCATCATAATGATGCATTTACACGGAAAGTGGAAGCTTTAATACTTATGCTTGTGCTTATAGAAAAATCTGCGACAATTTCCTGCTTCATGTCTAGGATTAAAAGGATTAGAATGATGGATCAGTGGCACTAGAGAACAAACATAAAGCAGTCCCTCATATGTGAAAATGCCCAGTGAGTGAAATGTATTAGCAAAAATAATATCGCTTTTTGTAATACAATCTAATGGTAAAAAAATAAAATTGCCAACTTTGAGATTGACTTCATTTGTTTAGTTTAGTGGCAGACTGCTCAGACTTCACCATTTCTGGAATAGTGACCTATCCCCCCATTTATAATCTTAGCTCAGTGGCGCTCAGCTGGAAACACAAGGTTAGAGGTCAGTTGTTGGTCCAGCAACAGCAAACATGGGAGAGAAAGTCAAAACTCTCTGATTCTACCCGACGGACCAGTTTCTAATATGTCCTTATAAAGTCAGAGACAGAGACTGTGTGTGTGTGTGTGTGTGTGTGTGTGTGTGTGTGTGTGTGTGTGTGTGTGTGTGTGTGTGTGTGTGTGTGTGTGTGTGTGTGTGTGTGTGTGTGTGTGTGTTGGAGACAGAAAATAAAAAAACTGGAAAAATGTAAAGAATGATGAAAAACGTACGTACATCTGGACAAAGGAAAACATACTGAAGCAGAAGTAAAACCTACATACACACACTGTGCATAAGCCACCTAATTGATACATTAACACATACTAACAATAAAATTAATAATTTATACATATTTAAACTTGATCAGCAAATGCAAATGAATGTGTTTCTCTCCAAATGGAACAGCAACTCACCCCTTCTCCGTGGCCATTTTGGGTTTGTTCATTTTTACCACTTCAACATTTCATGACGTCTGCAAGAGAAATAAAAATGAAGACTTCACTGGCAAAAAAAGGACAAGCTTACAAATAATGTACAAAACAGCAGGATAAACCATTGGGCCAAAAGAGATCCCATTGAAATCCCTCTGTTTTAATCTCAACTATGCAAAAACCAGATGACAATCCACCTAAACTGCTCAGTTCAGCTGTGAAAGTGTTTAACTGTACCTACGAGTTAGCCCGATAACAAACTGGTGGCATGGCCAGGATGTGCTGGGACAACCTGCAGCTGCAAAGAGGGGGCTCATATTGACTTGACCAGGACAGACTTACTATCAAATGTACAGAACCGCCTGACTGATTTTACACGGAACAAAGAGGCTGCACACTGCATGCTGCAGATCTCAAGTGTCTGCAGACAATAGACCCGTAGATCAGGTAATAGGAACACAAAGTTTGAAAAAAGCAATACAGTGTTCAGCTGAATTACATGAAACAGCAACATTTATTTCAGAACTGAAAAAATGCACTATTCAGCAGAAAAGTCAAATGAGTACAGCATCGGTACAGTGAATTCCCACAGGTGTCTCAGGAGCCATAGATTAGATCAGGTCACACAGTGAATACAGGAGCATTTATGGGGCGAGATAAGATGAGTCATAAATAATGCTACTGTAAAAATGTGAAGCTATTCGTTAGAGAAAGATAAAGATGTCATTACATGGGTTTTAACAATTGTACCAGGTGCTTAAAATGACACATCAACATTTTGGAGCAAACAAAACTAGAACACAAGTTAAACGAAAGAAAACGCCATAACAATAGGAAGTTAAAATACATTAACTTTGAACTTAACTGGCTAATCCTCAATTCAGGCCAAGTCAGGCTTTTCCCAAAACTTGCAGTCAACCTGCAAAAGTCCACCAACATTTTTACCAACATGTGTACCATTACCTGGGGACCTCAGGTCTGAGGAGCAGCAGCCTGATCAGACCATAAAGAGCCTGGTTGTGTGAGAGGTAATCTACCTGAAGCTTTCTTGGGAGCAATTGTAAAACTGTTGGGAAGGCGAGCTCACGCAGGACAGATGGTGGCCTGACCACAACACCTCCACGGGACGCCTCCTTCCACAAACCAGAATCCAAAATCCATTAAAAAAAACATGATAAGCCACCGTCACACCGCCAGTCCACGGGGGCACGTGGGCCAGTCACTGTTATTAAGCCATTGAGAACGAGGCTGTTTGACAAGATGCTCAGCTAGATAACCTCGCCAGGGCTCCGCTGCACCTGCTGGACGAGTCACTCATTAACGGCCGCCTGTCTGCGGCAGCAAGCTAACGGAGGAGTTATGCTAACAATGAAGCGCACACAGCGCACATTGGCCGGAGCAACAGACCTGCATATTACCAACGAGAACGAGGGTTTTACGAACCTGTCCGGAGGAGCTGCAGTCCCATACAGGGTGGACCAATACTAAGATAACATGGTACTGCTCGCCTGAAACGCCCTGATGGTGTTGTGATGAGCACAGTCCCAACTGTCAGCGGGGCTATCGCGAGAGGACGTTTCTCCGCGTGGTTTTAGGCGCAGTTGGGAAGAGGCTGGAAAGACCCCAAAAGGGCCAAATGCATCATTGCCTTTGCCAAAATATAACATTTATATAGTTGTATACCTGAACTGGCCGTGTTTCAAACTATAAACTGTCCTCTGAGGGCTTGAGCTCCATCGTGAGACGTAAGGACTACATTTCCGGTGTTGACAGAGGCCGATGACGTAAAATGTATGCGCCGATTTTTACAGTCATTGAATATATCTTTATTAGCTACATGGTTAATACAAAATACTAAGGTACGTGCACATTTACAAGACATTATGGGTTTCTAATAACAGTACTACTGTTTTGTTTTGACGGTACTCAAGCTTTGTTCATAGGAAACATCTGCTGTGGGCAACATTAGCTCGTTAGCACACGGTATTACGAGCTCCTTTGACGTTGGTGGTAGTTAGCAAACATGCCCTATGCATCTCACGTCCTTTGCTAACCTGAAATGCATTTTTGTAACGCACGTCGGTTTTGTAAACATTACAAATGTGGGTGAGACATTACACATGTGTAGATGATGATGGAGCCAGAGTAACCCAACAAGCTGACACACTGTCAGTCTCTTGGGTAACGTCATTGACATGTTAGCTAGCTACGTTGATGTTCTTCTTCTTCTCAATCCTAGATTGATGGAAATGAATCCTGATCAGATGCAATCGACTTCAATGTGTTCATATGACACATATCACGTCACTGGCTGCAGTTGTTGCCTCTTTACTCATTCAATAGAATCCATAGCAATCTATTGTCGAATATCTGAAAGATGTGCTTGAATATTATTATGTACATATATCATCATTAATCAGTCGTACAGGAAATGAGTATGGTTCTTAAATCCCCGTGACAGTACTGACATGTTCTTGGTTTAAAAGGCTGAGACTTTCCAGGGCACTCATGTGTCCGATTTACTCCTTTTTAGGCTCTAATTTAAGTTTCACAAGTCGATTCACAGAACTTGATGTTTATCCTCTCATGTCGCCTGAGATCACAATACACCTTGCGTTCAGCTTTGCAGGGGTAGAGGTTAAGTATGAACAGTATTGTGTCAATGTGTTTAGGAACATACAGCAACATGTAGGACATGCAAAGCGACTTACAGCCTGTGAACAGTGAATGACCCTCAATACAAATTATGTTGACATGATCTGTTTTGTAGTCAGACACCAAATATTTTAACATTTCGCTTAGTTAAAATAATGCTTGTAGTATCTGACACTTTGTAATATTTTAAAACAATTTATTCTGGTTTAATTTGTGTTTCTCTTTAGTGGTCACCATGGTGATGAAGTCAGCCGTTGACGATGATGATGCCGGCTGGGGCCTGGGCATCCCAGAAAAGATGAAGAACAATGCCAACTGGGTTGATATTACACATGAATTCAAGGGTGCATGCACAGGTACAGGCGCTGCAGGTGTTGTGTGAGTGGGTCACGTGTGGGGGCGGTTCTGAAAGGTAGTGACACGTTCCTTCTTTCTCTTTCTTTGTCCTCATCCTTAATTCATGCAGAGTTGAACCTTGGAGAGTTGCTTCATGACAAACTGTGAGTAGGACAAAGTGATTTTTGCACACTCAGACTTGAAAGACACAGTTTGCTCCAATTACAAAAAACAATAAATACGTTCAATAGTCAGCCTGCATACACTCCTATAACATTGAGCTGAGCGATTTCTTTTTTAACACCCCAATTGTCTAAAATTTCAGAGACGTCATAACATTGACAAGACGGATTAATTACAATGAAACGTGGAATTCTTTTATTTTCTTTTTGCTTGGAATTTAACCATACTGGTATCAGCATCAGTAGGATTTGTTTAACCTTTGTAAACACACTTACAACACGGACAATAATCGTTCTGCTGTGGTGGCAGGTTTGGCCTGTTTGAGGCCATGTCCGCCATAGAGATGATGGATCCTAAGATGGACGCAGGAATGATTGGAAACCAGGTCAACAGGAAAGTACTCAACTTTGAACAAGCTATCAAGGTACAGTACTGCTGCCATCAATGAAAATAGTAAATTGTTGATGTACAACTCTTGATTTCATTGTACTGTTATGTTTTTAGTCAAATTAACCACTGAGTTCTAAGTCATTTGTATTACTGTATCGTTTTAGGAAGGTGCCATTAAGGTGAAAGACCTTAGTCTTCCTGAACTAATTGGGATCATAGACACTTGTTTCTGCTGTTTGGTAAGTTATCACTCTCTTATACTGTAAACATTTGCATTTTACTGACCCACAAATAGAATATTTAAATAAAGAAAGTTCGTCTGTTATTCAAGTCTTTGCACGGTCAAAGATTTTCTGCAATGTTGTTGAAATTGGGGAGATGTAGTGTAGACAGAAAACATTTGATAAGATGTTTGTCATTTTACAAGAAAATCTGGAAAAAAAACGGCAAGCCAACTTGTAATTTAAACTTAACTGTTTTTATTTTTTTCTGAAATAACGAACAACATTTATTTCTAAAGTCATGAAGGTGTTTAAATTTCTCGGGATTGAATCCCATTGAATTTTAGATCAGCGCCACTGCGTGGAACCCAGCCCTCATGTGTGCCTCATGTGCGTGTTTGTGTATATTCGTAGATCACATGGCTGGAGGGCCACTCCCTGGCGCAGACTGTGTTTACCTGTCTGTACGTCCATAACCCCGACCTGATTGAAGAGCCACCCCTTAAAGCCTTTGCCCTGGGCATCCTGAAGGTGTGTGACATTGCCCGAGAGAAAGTGAACAAGGCTGCTGTGTTTGAAGAGGTAAGCAACTTCCTGCTTTTGAGCTTTTGCCAAGGCTGTTATAGTCTGTGGGGGTCTGGGGATATTTGTATTCATTTTACTGGTGTTTCTGCTTTGCCCACTGGTATTTATGTAAACATTTATTTAACTTAAAATTCCAATTGGTCATTGATAACTCAGTTTTGTATTTATATGTGGACATTTTTCTGTAGGAGGATTTCCAGGCCATGACCTATGGCTTCAAGATGGCTAATAATGTCACAGACCTGCGGGTGACAGGTACAAGAACTGTCTTGTGATAGATCCTTGAGTATACAGCTTCATATATATTGAGACGCAAAGCTGAGGTAATCTCTTTCTCTTATTTGCTGTTTCTACCAGGAATGCTGAAAGACGTGGAGGATGAGTTACAGCGGAAAGTTAAGGTATTTGTTCTCGGACAGTTTAAGCCACAGTATTTACCATTTCAATAAAACACTGTGGATTAAAAAAATGCTAAGTATTACATTTTTTCTCCCCCACCTCCTCAGAGCACGCGCAGTCGACAGGGTGAGCAGCGAGACCCAGAAGTTGAGCTGGAGGTACGTCAGGCCATTCCTCATGTTGATGGAGCTTTGTTCAAGGCATGTTTTTGGAAGAGCATTTAGATAACCTGAAAGCTAAACAATAGTTGCTTCTGACTGACGTGATGCAGTTTTAACCTAAAATACATATGAAAGTAGACCATCAGATTGTGTCTCTGGGCTTTATTAGTTTAGTTAGTATCCCAGCATCTAAGCCACACAGTAAACCTTGAAACCCTTCTCAATCTCTGCCTGTTATCATTTCTACTGTCGAGTGTGAGGCTCATATGACCTCTAGAGACTCATCTCTGGAATTTCCAGCACTTTCATTACAGTCATAATAATAATAATGAAGGAAGGAAAAATCAGACCCAAAAATGGACTTTATCTGGGTGGTTAGTTATTTATCATGCCTTGTAAAGCTTGAAAGACAAATTAGGAAGCATGAATAGCTTTGCATGTACATGTGATCCTGTTAAATGTTCTCATACTTTATTTTCCAGCATCAGCAGTTTTTGGCACTTTTCAATAGAATCAAGTTCACGCGCCTTCTACTGACTGCACTGATCACCTTTACCAAGAAAGAGGTAATAGACACACAAACACACACAGTTAGGTAAAGAATGACTACCGCATGGATTTAAAAATGTTCTTCTGCTTATAAGGCGCAGTGAAGAGGATTGTGTTAAAGTGTACTTGCAGGCACTTGCATGTTAAATTAGTCATTTTCTTTTCTTTCTTTTCTTTTTTTTTTTTCAGACCAGCTCGGTGGGCGAGGCCCAGAAGCTTGTGATTCAGGCTGCTGACCTCTTATCAGCCATTCATTCCAGTATTCAGCACGGCATCCAGTCACAGAACGACACCACTAAAGGAGGTGACATACGCAATGACAAAGAAATGGAACATATTATTTTTAAGTTTGTTTTCTTTAATGTAATTTTCTGTAAATAAGATTTTTTTTTTTTTATATATACCTTTTTTATAAAAGCTGATTATATCTACAAAGGGAGTATTCCTCCCTATGTTGCACCGCCATGTTTGTACAGTAGCCCAGAATGGACAAACCAAACACTTCTACAGCTTCTACACCCTTGGTACAAGGGAGAGTGTTGCAGTCTGCAACCTCACTGCTAGATGCCACTAAACTGTACACACTGGCCTTTTTAATTAGTCGTTAGAATACGACGCACCCTAAAAGTTCCTCCTCAACCTCAACACATTTCCACACAGCAATAAAACAAGTCTGTGAAAGGTGCGGAGACCGCCTCACAGGGAAGATTACTTTACACGTGACCTGTGTTAACCTTTTGTATTTCTAATGTTCTGTGAATGCTGCAGACCATCCCATAATGATGGGCTTCGAGCCGCTGGTAAACCAGAGGCTGCTGCCACCTACCTTTCCTCGCTACGCCAAGATCATCAAGAGGGAGGACATGGTGGCTTACTTCAGCAAACTTATAGAACGCATCAAGACCGTCTGCGATGTGATCAACACCACCAACCTGCATGGCATACTGGTGAACGCATTCCCACACCTTACTATGCTGTCTGAACCAGTAACCTGGGACATTAAACACATGTGAATTGAATTATGAATTGTGTGTTTTCTTTCAGGACTTCTTCTGTGAGTTCAGTGAGCAGTCTCCCTGTGTGCTCTCCAGATCTCTGCTCCAGGTGAGTTAATAATGCCATTTTGTTTCTGAAGAGTCAATGCTTTTTTTCCTCTGATGCCTAAAGAGAAGGTGGTTTGTATACATGTAACAACAAATAACCCCTTCAGGTGTTATCATATCCTCTCATAATGAAAAATGTATCCGTTTAACACAAAGTGTATGAGAACTAAAAAGATTGTTTTCCTAAATCCAGACAACGTTCCTGATAGATAACAAGAAAGTGTTTGGGACCCACCTGATGCAGGACATGATTAAAGATGCGCTGAGATACTTTGTCAGCCCACCGGTCCTCTCCTACAAGTAAGACTGTCAGTACACCCTGAACAAGTGACTCATGTAATGCCATGAAAGGGTTTATTTGTGCTGGGTGTGCAAGCATGATATCTCTTCAGGGAGCTCGTCAGACCAGCTGTCTCAAGCCTATTGTGTCTGCACCTGTTTCTCCTCTCCAGGTGTTGTCTGTTCAACAACCACCAGGCAAAGGATTACATTGACTCCTTTGTTACGCACTGCTCCAGGGTATGTTACCTTTTGTGAACTTTAAGGGGGATGTTTTCATTTTGTTTCAGTAGTACACTATTAGGTGAATAGTTTAGGAGGAGAGCTGTAATATTTCTTCCTCAAAAGAGAGTTCAATGAGAGCCGTGGCATCGAGTGAGATGTAAAGGTGACAGGACAGTTTCATTTCTGCTATTGGAGGAATGTTTGCTCTTTTGGAAGTTGGGTGGAACACTGAAAGTATGGGCGTGTCTATGATTATTACCCCTCGAAATAAAGAGGCAAGTTGGGAAGCTGTGCGTTTATTTGTTTGTGTCTTGTCAATTCTCCCGGCAGCCGTTCTGCAGTCTGATCCAGATCCATGGACACAACCGAGCTCGACAGAGAGACAAGCTGGGTCACATTCTGGAAGAGTTTGCCACACTGCAGGACGAGGTGTGTTTCCTCTGTCCGGTTCCTCTTCTTTATTTACGATATTCAAACAAAACACCACTGTTTTTGCATGTTTTGCACCACACAAGTTAGGCGGAGAGATGTCACCTACCCTGAGGACAGGCGTGGTGTTATAATTAGTAAACCAACTACTAAAGTCTTCTTTTGTGCTCTGCAGGCAGAGAAAGTGGATGCAGCCCTGCATAGCTTGCTGATGAAACTTGAGCCTCAGCGACAGCATCTAGCTTGTCTAGGCACCTGGATCCTCTACCATAACCTGAGGATCATGATCCAGTACCTGCTGAGCGGCTTTGAACTAGAGCTGTACAGCATGCATGAGTACTACTACATCTACTGGTGAGAGCACACACGCTTGTTTTCTTATTCCTGGTAACCCTGAATCTCAGCGTGCACTTGTAATGCTCTGTGAATGAATACCTGTTTGTTTCTGACCGCAGGTACCTGTCCGAGTTCCTTTACGCGTGGCTGATGTCCACCCTGAGCAGAGCCGACTCCTCCCAGATGGCAGAGGAGCGGATAATGGAGGAGCAGGTGAAAGGGCGCAGCAGCAAAAAGACCAAGAAGAAGAAAAAAGGTACACTCTGTCTGTGGCCTGGGTGAGAGGATGACCGGGAATTAACCGGAATGCACAAATAATGCCACTTCGTTAGATGTGCAGATCCTCCTATACAGGCGGTGCTTGTCCTAATAATGATGTGATGTTCGGGTTTCCTCTGCAGTTCGCCCTCTCAACAAGGAGATCACCATGAGCCAAGCGTACCAGAACATGTGTGCTGGCATGTACAAGGTAGGACATCAGCACAGACGCACTTTTGACCTCTCTTTCCTGCTGTTGGACACACGCCGCCGTCGTATCAACCCTCTGCGTCTCTCCTCAGACTATGGTTGCTTTGGATATGGACGGGAAGGTGCGTAAGCCTCAGTTTGAGTTGGACAGCGAGCAGGTTCGTTACGAGCATCGCTTCGCTCCCTTCAACAGCGTGGTCACGCCCCCACCTGTGCACTATATCCAGTTCAAGGTACTGTTGGTGTGGACACCCCCCTTCCTTTGAAACCATTACTCTTGTCCTTTGTCAACCACTTTTTTTTATTTTCCTCATCACATTCCCATCACCTTTCTTTTCAAATGGTTTACTTTTTTTGCCCGTTGTTGGATTTCCCTGCTCTCTTTGACTTTGCCCTTCTTGCCCTCTCTAGGAGATGTCCGATCTAAAGAAGTACAATCCTCCGCCAGGCTCCGCTGACCTCTACATGGCTGCCAGCAAACATTTCCAGCAGGCCAAGCTCATCTTAGAAAATGTCCCCTGCCCAGATCCTGAGGTACGGAAAATTAACTTTTCTTTTAAAATAAATGCCTATTGTTAAAGGAAATGTTGTGTCTGTTAGGATGACAGCATTTCATATCATTCAAAAGCATAGCCTCCGATTTATGGGGTCAATATTCTTCTGCTGCATTGCTCTAAACTGAGTTAAGTGGTTTGTTTTATTTTACCTTTCTCAACTATCAATAACGGTTAATGATTGATCCCAGGTGAACCGCATACTGAAGGTGGCCAAACCCAACATTGTAGTTATGAAGCTCCTGGCTGGAGGCCACAAGAAGGAGACCACGGTAAGATCCACACGCGTTGCCTGGATTATCCTTTGGTTCTGTGGTATTTGTGCATTGTGACAGGTTCATGTTTATCTTGGTTAATGTTCCATGTGGTGAACACTTTGTTGACATCATTTATTCTTCTGCATTCCCAGGTGCTCCCAGAATTTGACTTCTCAGCTCACAAGTACTTTCCTGTGGTCAAGATTATTTGAATCTGCTTTGATTATGATGTCATCATGAAGACGATCAGCCACAAAGTGTGTGTGCGTGTGTGTGTGCGTGTGCGTGTGCGTGTGCGTGTGCGAGAGTGAGAGAGTGAGAGAGTGAGTTACAGCTAACTGTTAAAAATTGTGTAAAGGACTGTTTGATACCTCTGATTCTTTTTTTTTTTCACCCAAACAAGAGATGAAACCAGACCAGAGAACTCACACCTGGACCTAAATGACTAACAATAACAAATAAGTGTGTATGTGTGTGTGTACACAAGACTCTTGTGTACACACACAAAGTCAAAGTGCTTTTGGCAAGTAACTGCTTGATGGAATTTTTTTTCGAAGCCGCCCCCAGAACTGTTTTGTGAAGGCTTTAAAATAAGAGCTGTACTGATAATAATAATAATAATGATGAGCGCATCTCATTCAATCATTTTAAACCTGTGAAATGTGCTTATTTGAATGAAAATGTTGAGCGTGGGAGGACGACAGTATCTTGTTTTTCTTTGGCACCAGTTTCATCTGCATCCGTCCATTGTGAAACCTGGACAGGTCGAGCTGCAGAGTAGCGTTGCAACACACGTGAGGGATCCAACACACACAACCAACAGCAGTGGCAGAGATACTGTTCAGGCCAAGAGCTAGCGGCACTGCTTCCTCAAACCAATTGTCCAATTGACCAGCAACTGTCACACATTTCATAATAAAACTTGTCTGTACTTATTCTGTCCTTTAATTCCTTAATCAAACAGTGTAATAGAATCCCTTGTGGGCACACTAAATGACACTTTAATAAAATCCAAATTGAATAGTTATGGACAGGCAGGTGTTCTACATACATGGAATTATATGAGACTACCAAATGTGGCAAGTGGGTTAGTATGTTTTTAAAACGTGTATTAAAGTGTGTTCATCCGTGACATGCCGACATAATGGTGCATAAACACTATCTCTAATTGTATTGAGACATCTATAAAGTGAGCGACCTCATGAACAAATGAATATCTTTTTTATCACCGAAGAGTAGGTTTTGCAGATTTCTCTTGTGTGATTTACACTGACAATAAGGTATTATTGTGTTACGTTCATAAATTCAACAGATCTGAATTCAATCCAGAAGCATTTAGATACGCAACAATATTATGTTATGGTTTTAGGATTTAGGATGCATGTCCAAATAAGGGAGTGTAGCCTGAAGCAGTAAATATCAGTGCAATAGTCAAACTCTTCACAGACATTTGATAATCAGATATACTGTAAAGAGATTACAGATTAATTACATCAATCATTGTTCATAGGTAGCACAGTGGTCCTAAATACCCTTAGATATACTTTTTGTCTCAAAGGTTCTTTAACATAACCAATGTTAAGTACAAAAATAACAGTAACTACTTTAACTGGACCACCCCTTTATTCTCTTCAGCTTCAACATGATATTGTACATGGTAGGTGGTTATGAATGTAAATTAAAAGATATGATATATTTAAAGTACAACTGTAGTTTGCACACTTGGAGATGCTGACGACATTACCAGAAAAAAGATTGTTGTACTCCACAGCTGAACCTGCATCTGATCAGAGATGAGAGTATAAACTAAATATTGAGATGATTAAAACATGTTTCCTTCACACCAGCTTTAAGGGCACATGTGGTGTCATCAATGTGATAAGTACTACCAGGTGTATCCTCACCACTTGTCACCTCACCTTAAACTGTTGGAGTTTGGCTTCTGATGATTTAAAACAAATCATAAAAGTGACTTTTATTTTCAAAAACTGAATCCGGTATCTTTGTATTGCTCAGCATTCGGCCTTTATTATACAGATATAATAATTATACAGATGGGAAGGAAGCAAAGTCCTGCAGCACAGGTGGAAAGAAAGCTAAAGAGGACAACTGAAACATGGTTGTCCTCTTTAGTTTTCTTTCCCTCTATTTCTACTTCCCTGGCCTTTGACCCTCTTAGATGAGTGCATGCACCTCCACTAGCCGACACTAAGAAACACGAGTGTGTCACAGGAAACTATTTGTGAATGGCTCCTGGTCTTTAATGAGCATGTGGAAACGCGTGGTTTACCAGACAGACCTGCAGGACCAGATGGGTCAAGTCCTCTTTTTAGTCATAAAAACACTGACTAATATAAATAAATAAACCTTCCTTGCATTGGTACAAGCATAAATGTGTTTTACCCGATTTCTGTTTTTATCACAAATATTGGTAACACACAAAGAAATGAATCACACATGAAACCATTTCTTGATAGTGGTAATAAAACATATTTTATTCTCTATCATCAATAAAACCTATGATCATTTAACTCTCTCACACATTTGTTCCACCGTGTAGAATTAAATAAAAATATAATCAAACAAATGAAAACAAAAAAAGTTAATCAGATTCATAAATATCAAAAAACATTTTTTCTACAGGTACATGGACACAGTAAAAGCGACTTCTTACACAAACAGGCCGACAGACAAAGCTTTCTGACAACAAAGCCGTAGTTGTTCACGTTTTGCAGTATCAGACACAATCAGCAAAACCAATAACAGCAACTTTGCAAATAAAATGACATCTAGAACCACGTTTATCCTGAAAGATTGACCAAAAAGCAGACAAAAGACAATTTGAGCTTCATTAGTTAAATTTGAGCTTCATTCATGCTGATGTGCGACCGGTTTAAACCATTAATCTGTCGTTAGCAATCCAATCCTATATTCATATGGTTACTTAGAAACATGATGGCCATATTTAATGAAATAATCATGATATAAATAAAAAAATGAATTACTTCGGGTGGGAAATTATCTTCGAACCTTTGAGATGATGATAATGACGCTTACTGGAAGAAAGTTTGTAATCTTAAACTTAATTTTTCTTCAATTTGTGTTTCTCAAAGGAAAGGTTACCTGATGAAGAGTCTTCATGGGGTTCAAACAGTCAACAATGTTCAATATATATTCTGTATTTGCATCTTGAAGCTAATATATTCTATTAATACGATAAAACAAAGGGTTGTGTTTATGGCTGAACTTTTACATCAAAAACTCTCTTAAGACTTGTGCATTTCATCATTGTAGATATGTTGCTAGGATTCAGCACGTTAGGAAAACTATTATGAGTATATGAAGCAGATTCAGTGAGATTGAATGATGCGGCTGAGCAGCCTCAGCTTGAAACAGTGGTGCTGAAGATGTTGAAAGAAAGTACAGGATTCAGGAATAGACTGTTGATGGTGAGTCAAAGCATTATGGAAATGGTAGCAATTAAAACCTGTTGAGTAACTGTGGCTAATCAGTAAAAGCCATAAATAAAGTACCGGGACGATAAAGTAAAATCGTCCGTGCTAAAATACAAGGCAACAAAAGATGCCGACTAATATCACCCAGGAGTCCCAGACTATTCCTTTCATTGTCATCTAAAACTGTTCTTCTGCTTTACTGATCCCAGATGTTGAGCACAGCTCGCATTCAACGTCGAGACACTTTGTGGAATATGGCTGAGCAGAAAGCCATGCTGCCATTAAAATGCCAAATAAATGTCAACAAAGTGACGCTTCAGATTGCTCATAGATCAAAAATGTCAAGTTAGAGCAATTAGAATATAGTACGTTTAAAACATGACAGCTAGTCAGCGTAAAGTCCAGCCAACTTTACACTTCACAGCATTTTTGGCTACATGGGAATCAAAAGAAGCTTGTTTTCATTTTCCCGTTTGAGCATGAAAATGACTGAGCAGAATAAAACGAATTTCAGCCCAATTCCTTAATTTGCTGCAGTTCTGGAAGGCCTCATTAGCGTTCACTGACCCAAAGTCAGTAACCTTTCTATGAGCTACTGTGTACAGGAGGAACTTAAGGCGTTGTTGAGCATACTGTTGAGCCTGCTCTGCAGAGTTCTGTCATTGGGATCTCTTTGATGCTTTTACTACAGTAATTAACGCCTCATAACCCAAAGAGGGTGTGCACATTATCCCCACTTATATTTCATAACTTAAGATACGGAGTGAACATAAACAACACATCTAGTCACATGACGTGTTCGTTTTTGCAAGCCAACTGGTGTCAGATCTACAGATGTCTGAGGTGTTTAAGGAACACGTAGGTGATGGTACTTAGAAGTGCTGAGTCTTCTATATCACCGAAACATAGGAAGATTTACGTGAGCACAGTCACCACCATAAAAACGGCGTGGGGGTTTATGCATACAGTGAAATGCATGTGCATGGACACCATGAGTGTTAATACTTGGATGACATTTGAATATTTCAGTCTTTCTTTTGTGGCTCTTTGAGAATATAGTGAGTTGAAGGTGGAATGGTAAATAGTCATACAAATCAAATCAAATGCACGGAAATCAATCAAGATTATGAACAAAAAAAACATTCCAGGAAGCAAATGCTTTAGAAATCAACTGTCAAAAGTCTTTTCTTATAGAGATTACAATCTGGGTTTGTTTTGCTGACGTTGTTTTGTGTGAGGAGTCCTACTTCCTTGTGTGCTGTGCAGGCTCCAGTTCTGAAAGAACAAAAATCTATATTGTAAGCGTACCTGTGTTTATATTCTCTATTAATATAGCTGCAGGGTATCTATAGCACGCCTACATTAAAATTGGGAAAACATCTAATGAGCTGCAAAATAAATAATACATGCAATTGAACGCATCATTCATGCCAAAAAAACATAACCAATGTGCAAAAAAAAAAAAACTGTTAATGATGTAGTCAGCTGAACTGGAAAATTTGAAATCTGAAAGCACGTTTATTTTCTAATACGAGTGAACTTCCTTAATTGCTATTCCCCAAGAAAAATAGGAACAATAACAACACCCCATTATTATGTAGTGTCTGCATCAGCCGCAAGTAGCTGCAGTCCAGATCTAACTTTACAGAAATCAGATTTATCTTTGCACGTCATTGTGTTTGAAACCTCTGAAAGTAGCAGTTTAACTGAACTGAACCTACAAAGCAACGGCCCTACGGTGATAAATTAACAACTTTCAATCTACTCGGAGATCAGCTTGATACTTCAGTTGTTTTTTTTTGCAATTACAATGTGTGACTTGTTGAGTCAATGTTTTATTACACTGGTTAAACATAAAGAACCAGAAAGCGAGTTACTGTCGGTGAGGAACACATCTGTGTGTGTTTTATTGTGTACCTTAGATTTGAGCAAGCTCAGCTTGTTTGTCTGCTTCAAACTCTCCTTCGTTCTCATCATCGCCGTTATAGTCAGCCAGCTCCTCCTCCATCTCTTTGTCTATCAGAAAGTACAATGTACTAATCAACACAAAAATACATACAAAAGCCTTTTTAGCACTGTGCCTCTATTTCTTAATATTTATCACAAAATAACTATCCCTCACTCAAACTTGTGCTCTGGTCTTCAAAGTTTGATTCTCACACACACACACACACACACACACACACACACACACACACACACACACACACACACACACACACACACACACACACACACACACACACACACACACACACACACACACACACACACACACACACACACACACACACACACACACACACACACACACACACACACACACACACACACACACACACAGTTTTAAATCTATTAAGGCACACATACCTATATTTTCAGCATGTTTGCTCAGCTGTTGTTTCTCCAAATCAACTTCACCCACAACTTGCACGTCTGCTTCATATTCTTCTGTCTCCTCAAGTTTCTGACCAATAGGAGTCTCATCAGCCTTCTCCCGACCAATCAGCATGCCTTCCATCCCAGGGTCTGCCTCTGGAGACATGACAAAATTGTTGTTTATGTCCATATTCAGGCAATGAGAATGCCTGAATATGAATAACAAACTAGTTGACTGCTTTCAGGGAACCAGGCCATCTACCTTCTGTCTGAGCGACCTCCTCATGAACATCCATCACCTCAATGTCATTATCCTCAGTCAGGTTATTCTTCAAAGGTTCTCTGGTCTCTGCCTCACCCTCCTCTGTTTCGGCAGCTTCCTCTGGTGGTTGCAAAATGTCCTGCTTGACTGCAACAGTTGCGGCAGCAGTCTGGGACTCTACTTTGGAGAGGTCCTTCTGTGAAGGAAGGTCTACTGGGGCATTGGGAGCTGGTAAATAAAAAGGCAATGTGAGGGTGTACACTTGTTACTGCAAATCTACACAAGTCTACTTAAAGTCACACAAAACTTATTGGATGTGCAGTATGTACACGTACATAAACATAATAATAATATAATATTTTAATTTGATATAGCGCTTTTTTTGACACTCAAAGACGCTTTACATAGGGCAGAGATAAAACAAAAATAGAAAGACAATGGAGCAAACAAAGCAAATAAACAGAACATTTTTGTCACAAAGTGTCATTGCATGCTTTTATGAGTTAAATTCAGGGAAGAAGACTGGGCCGCCAGGACATCCATGTCTGTCACCTTTGTCCATGATGATCTCATTGGTCAGTAGTTCAGGTGGATCATTTCCTTTTGGCTGAGAGAGGCTCGGCGTGTGGCTTACAACAGTTACTGTCTTGACTGCATCAACCTCAGTCATCACTGGTCTGACCTCATTGGCTGGTCCATCCACAGCGTTTTCCTGCTGAGGAGTAAAAATCATCCACCAAATTCCTTTATGTCATCAACGCATAAAGAGTAAGACACGCCAATGCGCTTATTGCTATTAGAAGTTGTTTTTTGCAATAAAATAAACTCCATTTGCACACTTGAATGTCAATTTACAACAGAGAATGACTTTGAACAGACTTAGTAAATATTAAATGTGGTTGTCAAGAAGGCCAGGTTAAGACATCGCCCGAAACGCAGTTTGGGGGTTTCAACACAGTGCAATAGTGTGTATATGATGAATGGCGAGCCCATAGTGCCGCTGGTTTCAGTGAACAAAGGATCAGAAGTGGATCCGGCTTTATACAGTCAATATTTGGTAAGACATAGTTTATAGCCTTCCACTTGGTTCAAACAGGAAACCAACATACCTGTGGGGAGACACCTGAGGGAGAGATGAGCTTCTCCATTCTCTTCTGAACTTCAAGTTTAGCAGTGGCCACTCTCTCATCACACAACTCCTTCTGGGACAAGACCTGGGACTGACAATGGGTCCTACACATGTGTAGAAACACAGACAGACCCGCGCACACATGTTAACCAGCAATGACAGACACAAATTCACTGCATTGAGGCAGTTTATAAAGCTCAGCTAATGATCGGGGATTGTATAATTGAATTAAGGAATCGTTTTCTTACATATCATAACTGAGTTTGTTGTTAAGGGTTTTGATATTGCCCTGGCAACTCTGCAGCTCCTTCTGAAGCTTTCCCAGGTCATCATTTAGCTCATTCAACTGACCTACAGTACAGACACACAAAAGATATTAAGAGACACATAAGAAGTGAATGATCTTTTTTTTTTACAGAGATCTGTTGGATGCTAACACAATGCCATTTTTGAGAAATAAAGGTTTAGAGTTGCCTTTGAGGTCCTGTATGGTTTTGGTACTGGAGGAAATGTTCTGCTGCAGTGTGCCCTTGAAATAAAAAACACAGAAACTATCAATATTTACAGATGCTTTACAGTTTGTTTAATTCCTTTGATTAATGCGTGAGTTTAGCGTGGATTCCATAAGTGAGCAAAATTCAGGCCCCAGATTTCTCTGTGTCAATAGTTTATAGACAATACTTTAAGGTACGGTTTACCCCCATTGCATTTTTGTCATTATGTGCACCTTCTCTTGGCTGCAGATGTTCTGAGATCCTTCCAGCTGTCTCTTATAGAGGCTTTCTATATGGCTGATCTGCTCCTTCTGTCTCTGGATCTCTTCCTGGAACTCATTCTTCTTCATCTCAGCTACTCCTCGCTCTGCTGCTCCATGTCGCACCTGGCCTTCCAACTCATACAGCTTAGTCTGTATCACACAAAGACAAAAGGTAATGACATAGTTAATGAAAAACAATCTGACTGTGCGTTAAGAAGTTGTAATATATATATATATATATATATATATATAAAATTACCAAACATAATACACACTGGCTGTAATTTGGGAGTTTCTTCTTTATGAAACTTATACCCAAGAAAGTAAAAAAAAAAGATCAGCAACCATTGCACAAATGTTTCCCGTTCCACAATGCATACAAGCAAGACCCATTGAGTTTTGGGCTGATAGAGACTTGCATTAAAGGATGTGGTTGGAAAGTTGAGAAAGTACAACAACAACAAAAATCACACAACCAAAACCCCAGAAAAAACTGAAGAACAAAAGAGGAACAGATGAGGCCGCTTTACCTTTTGCAAAAGGGAATCATGCATTGGGGATCCATATCTGCCCCAACAAATGCTCGCACAAAGTCAGTTAATATTAACAAACTGATTAATCATTATACGGCATGTGAATGTCATTGAAACAGTCAAATGGTAGAAGCTAGAAACTGACATTGCAATATATATTCTGAGAGAAAATGTGAATTGATTGGTCATGATTTCCAACAAAAGGCACTTATATGAGAGTATATTCTTTGTATAATTTATGTTGTGTCCTCTCTAGAGCAGAAGGTGGCCTTCAAATAACTTAAGGTTTTACAGCATTCTTTTAAAAAGCAGTATTTGCAGTGTACCCTATGGATAGACAACCACACAAACACATATACATTAACATACCTGTAGCTCCAGGTTGCGGGAGTTTGACACCCAATAGTTGAAGCCCAGAACCAGGATACAGGCAATTAGAGCACCAATCATTAGAGGGGGTGACCTTCCTCCACGACGACCGTTTCCCAGACCACCCATAGCTGTCTGCAAACTGGACACACACACAGAGAGAGAGAGAGAGAGAGAGAGAGAGAGAGAGAGAGAGAGAGAGAGAGAGAGAGAGAGAGAGAGAGAGAGAGAGAGAGAGAGAGAGAGAGAGAGAGAGAGAGAGAGAGAGAGAGAGAGAGAGAGAGAGAGAGAGAGAGAGAGAGAAAAGCTCACTGCCAAGCCTGCAAGTAATAGTGAGCTTCTCTGCACACCACCGAATATGTTCATGGTGTTGGAGAAAACACAGAATACAGGAAATGTTATCTGTTCAATATAGACATGTTATCTTCAGCAGTTTATTTAAAGATACAATGTGCGTGCAACTTTGCTTTTATGTGCACAATATTAAGACCACATTTTAAAAAAAAACATTAATGACACCAAGATGATGTGTTTTACTCTTAACAATGCTGACTCAGTTAAAATGTCTGCAAGATACTGAGGATAATTCCCACTGGCTCATTGTTACCGAAATACAACACTCGTACTTTGGTGCTTCCCATCATGCAAATGCAGACCCAAGTGTAAAGAGCGGTTAATAATAGTACAATTTACTGCATAATTTAGCGACATTTAGCTAAAATACTATAATACAATATACTACATATAACAATATGAAGATTAGCGTCGACGCATGACTCCCTGTGTTAGTGGCACAAGATGAGGAGTCAGCCTCAGCTGAAGACGACAAACAAGCACTGGGAAGATGGAGATGAGGAAAATAGGAGCGTGCTAACAAATCACAGGGCGGGCCTGAAAGCAGGTTATAACGGCAGCGTATACGTGTGAAGTACCGTTAGTAGCATACCTGAGCCTCGTCTTTGTTTGGCCAATTGCTAACGTGAAACAGCTACGGTTAACTAAGCCAGAAAGGCGTAGTTGAGATCATCACACAGACGTTAGGTTAGGTTGAGAGTTTACAGAATCTAAACGTTTGTAGTCACTTTTGTAAAAAAATAAAGAAGACAAAACGACAAAAAAGGTTAATGAACAAACGCTAGATAACGATAAGCATAATCTGGTTTACTATTTTGAGTCAAAAGCAGCTCGCGCCGAGTCGTTCACATACCTTGTCCCCAGTTGACGCTCGTTCAGTTAGCGGCTAGCTAACGCTCGCGACAAGAATCCACTTAATACCCGGAAGACTCGAGAGTCGCGACACGTTCATTAATTAAATGTCGAGCCCAGTCTGCGGAGTGTTGCTCGAGTGATATATTTGACAACCTGGCGTTCTCTCCTCCGGCAATTATCTGCGTGTCACCGTGAGAGAGTTAACGCGAGCTCGGATCCATTATTGCCACACAAACAGCCGAGTCCCTCTGTTGTGTTGTGTTCGGGACAGTTGGTGCTGCCTCTGCTTGTTGTGGGAAAAGGGCGTTTGAGGTAATTTCACCGGTACAGCATATGTAAAACCTAAACGAAATTAATGCATCCCCGTACATTTACGACACAGAGTGCTTCGGTAAGATTAATTTCTCGAGTAAAATAACAGTATGACATTACTGTTGCAGTCGATCTTGTAAGTGTTCAGCTCGTCAACTACTGATCACAAAGTTGTATAGTTTACGAAGAGCTTGAGAAGGCAGCACGGGCACCGTCCAACACAAGATGTTGTATTTATTTATTATTTTAACCTGATTTGACAGAAGTCAAAAATATATACAATAAATAATTAAAACACTTTTTTACTTTTCATTTAGTCTTACCTGAACTTAAAGTTGATATAGCCTTTAAGACATGTGCAGTACCTTTTATAATATCAAACAACTAAAGATCTTTATAGACCATGCTTCTTATGTGCATCACATTTAAGTCATTCATCATCTAATGAAGACTGCAGAAATGAGTAAAATCGTTATGTTTTAATGCATCATCTTGGTGGACACACAAATACAAAACATACACACCCTTAGAGAAAATAATTGACTGTAGACTGCAACACATACAAACAGGTCATGTCTTTCCAAACACAAAATATTAAATATGAAATAGGTCAGGCTGTTGATATGCTCGCTTTGACTATATTGGTGTTCATTTTGTTTTGTTTTCACAGCTTTCACAATAACCTGTTTTCTTACAAATTAAAATGTATGAACCTTTGTGGTGAAATACTCAAACGAAAATACATTTCCCCATGTATCATGTGGCTTATCCTAAATTACCGCAGGTGTGTAGCTGTACCATTCATCTCTTTTATCCATCAATCTACGCTCGTAAAAGACAACTGCTTCACAGAAAATATCGAAAAAATACATTCAAAAGGGTTTGGCTTTGCACAAACAGTTCAATCACAGTTAGTGCTCTCTTTCAGAGAATCATGAATATAACCGCTTGTATCTTCCCTATTTATTTCCCAAAATACTGTATCATCCTTGGCACTCAGACTTTCCTCAAGAAGACGTGCATTTCTTTGTCTTTTTTCAGTTCCAGCTTGTACTAACGTTTTTTGCTCTCCTTCCATGCCTTAAGTGCATCAAACATCGTCAAAGATGCCTGTCCGAGAAGGTGACAGAGAAAGGTAACGTCCTCCTGTGGATCTACAGCGGCAGACGCAGAGAGACAGATTATGTGATTAAGGAAGCCTGTTTGATTGTTATTCGGCTCCAATTACACACTATGTTCTATTAGTTAAGCAAAAAATAAACAAACCTTTTGTTTGGTGAGCCTTCATCACTAGAATGATCTCGCAGTAAGCCTCTCCTCTGCTCCTCCTCCTCCTCATCTCCATCTCTTCTGGTGAATGTGATAACTGAGAAAGACAGAGTGCAATGTCTACACTGTGTCCTCAAGCAAGCAGACCTCTTGATGGATAAAATGAAAAGTATAGTGCCAAACTATCCAGAAACAAAGCATAATACAAACACGCATCACATAGGAAATCAAACTGTTGGAAAACCTTTTCGTCATATTAGATTCAGTAGCTGAGAGAAACACAGAACATCCCTACCACTATTTGTGATCTCTGTGACAGGGCAGCTCTGGTCATCTTTCAACTCAGTGTAACCAGCTCTGGGTCTCCCAGTAGCCCCCTGGACTCCATACCGCTCTCTCCAGGCCTGAAACAGAAAACCAAACAGGCCCATAAACAGCATGCCAACACACTGGGAGGGTTTCTTGGCTTCTCAGAAAATTGTAAAGAAAGGATTTGACAGAATAAACTTTTCTAACCCATCTTCGATTTTCTCCATCCTCAGCTTTCTGTCTTTTTCTTCTTTCTACAAAGAACAAATTGTAGTGCATGTTGTTGAAAAGTAGTAAGCACTGATACCACGACAACTTTCTGATACGCAACAACTTAATGTGAACTTAGGTATAAGAAATAAAGAGTAAAAGTAAAATAACCATAACCTGCTTTATAACTCATTTGTTTACAAGATTCCAGGGAGGAGGAAATAATTAATCGAGTCTGCAATAATGTGGCTCAAAATAAATAGTTAAAAGAATACTATAACTTTAAGCAGAAACAACAGAAATAGTGAGTGACTGAATTTGTGATAAAACTACCTCTTCTGATGTGTTCCCTGCCTTCATCCACCAGGTCAGAGGTCAAGTGGTCATCAGTGATGTACTGATGGATGCCTAGGAGGTTCAAACAGCGAGAGCCCAGGCTAGAAACACAGGCACACCAATAACGATGTATTATCAATGAGCGAACTCATATAACAAACACTACACATACATGCAGTATCTATATAAAATGTATGAAAATAGTGTTAGTTGTCAGTGGTTATTGGCGCACCTGTAAAAAGTGGCAAAGCAGAGCAGCAACACCAGCATGGGATAGTAGATATAGAAGCCATCAGAAATAAAATACAGCACACGCATAGAGCCCATGATCTGACAGAGGGAAATAAAGAGGGACATTGCATCACTCCAATTGGTTTAAATGCAGATAGATTTAGACATTTCCACATATATTTATTCTGTGATCACACTCAAGTGCGTTATATATCGTCAGTACGAATGTGTTGATATGGGCATGTTTGCGTGGGACCCACAGAGGTGTAGGATGTCTGTATTCTGTCCTGGTGTGAGATGGCGGAGTCCATGTGAATCAGGCCCAGAAAGTTAAGGCATAAAGGAGGGGTCAGGCGACAAAACAACCTGAGAGGGAAAAAACACAAGAGAAGCAACTCCAATATCACAATACAGGAGTTTAAAACAATGTGAGAAGACCAGACCAGAAAATATGCTGGTGTTTAAAACAAATAACTGTGTTTCAGAATGCCTTCAGAAAGCCTTTTGTGTGAAATAAAGATATTTTATTATGACTTTTATGGGGAACATACATGCCGCTGAACTGCAGGCTGTAAGCATCAGTCTGGTGATGTGGCACCAGGTAGTAGTAGTTGAAGACTCGTATCCGGAACACTGTGGAGTAGACACAGACACACAGGAAGAGGATACTGACGAAGCACACCATCTGGTGGAGAGAAAAAAAGAGGCAAGTTTGCTTTGGTGTTGGATGGATAAGATATTGTTTAGAATATACATGTCAAAACTATGGAATGTTCTGCTACAAACGCGGTGTGTATTTAAACAGTTCTTTTTGCTTCGTAAAGCTCGGGTTTGTTGTACATTTCTGTGTGCCTGCCTCAATATGTGCCCACCTCGATACAAATGTAGTTGTGTTGTTTTTCAGCCATCTGAACAAAGACAGCGAATAGGGAGAGGACCGGGTGTGTAGTGAAGAAGGTGCACTCGGACCAAACTACTGCTGCTGAGAGGAGACACAGGAGAACTGCCAGCAGCCTATAGAAACCCTGCCTGAACACACACTCCCAGTACCACTCTGAGACAAACAAACACACACACACGCACACGCACACACGGCGATGGAGGAAAAATCAAAAAACAATTTCAATTTTTGCAGCTTCTTTGAGGCAGGGACACCCAGCCCACGAATGCAACTGAAGTAGGGACATTCTGGGGTTCTATTATTAAATTAAATTAAATTTGCATAAATGTGAGAAAACTCTTTCTTAAAAACTACTTGGTAGTTCTAAAAGTAGCATAGACATTGGATTTTGCCACTTGAAGGTGAAATCTGCTGTAGCTGGTTGAAAAACCTTTGGTCATCGTTCTTATTAGCAGGCCAGAGTGAAAACAATAGCAGCATTTAGGACCTCAAGTGACAACTGTTGATGAGAGATTTTAACAGTTGTAAAAAATATATTTCAAAAAAGCTCTTAAAGTCTTTTAAAAGTTTATCTCTGAAATAAAGTGGAATAAATTAGGTCTCACAAAATGGAAATAGTAATCAGAAGTACCGCCATTAGGATCCTAAATGATGTTGTTGAGAAACTGTCCTTACTTTCCATCTGTAAATTTGAGATTTTGTTACCGACTGAACTCACCCACAGTAGGAGTGTAGATGAACCGATGGATCCATCCGCAGTGTGCTGATGGGCCGCTGTGGGTGAAGAGCCGGACCGGGCTGCTCTGATTTTTAGCTACATCTTCGAGATGAAAGGCCTCATCTAACAAGATAGACCACTGAACCTGAGACTGACCATGTCTCTGCACCCCAGAGATTACCTGACACACACACACACACACACACACACACACACACACACACACACACACACACACACACACACACACACACACACACACACACACACACACACACACACACACACACACACACACACACACACACACACACACACACACACACACACACACACACACACACACACACACAAACACACACCAATGTATTTTAGCACTGTTTCCTTTAAAACCACAGTGCAATGTTCATAAAGTACTTACTTTTTTATGCAGCTTAATCAAGTCTCTTTTGGAGGGAAGGGTATTCTGCTCACCACCAGAGCTCTCCACAGTTCTTCCCATCTCTTCCTTGTACTCAGGGGGACACTGAAATGAGAGGATGCTCAGATGAAGACTTTCCCACCAGACTTGTGTAAACATTGTCAACACAACATTGAACTCACTCGTGTATTTCTCACCTTTGTAATTATGGTGTCCACACACTTCCTGAGACAGTGATTGTACCTGACAGATTCATGGACGCCTGCCACCTCCTGATAATAAGAAACATGTTTGTTCTTGTTAAAGTAAGAAAAACAAAATTAATATTTTTAAACATGCAAAGTCTGTTCTAACACTTTCAGATTCAGCACCTGCTGGAATCTCTTATTACTTATATTGCACAGAATTGTATATAAAGCCTCACCTCCATAACATCAACCAGGTTCTCCTCCGCCGACGCCTTCTCAGTAGCCATTTTTGCTGTCTTGAAGTAGGTCTTGGCCAGCAGGTAACCATGGGAAGATGAGAGCCAATAGGAACGCGGGATCTCCACCAGGCCATAGCCCAGCAAGAGCACCAGAAGGAAGAGGCCCCAGGTGTTGGCGGCTGTAATTCCGATGGTCTGGAGCTCTCTCCTGCACAAGTTTTACAGATAAGTCCACTGGCCATCTAATGGTTCCTAAATTGAGGCACGGAGGACTTACCATGTGAGTTGCCATTGTGGGTGAGCGGCCACATAGACAAGCAGAGAGATGAAAATAAGGAGGTAGGTGCCATAATAAATAGCGTTTTCAATGAGTGCGGTTTTAATCTTTCCAACTCTGGAGAAAGCTCCCGACCGTGCATAAGACTGCATGAAAGGCAACAGCAGCCTGCATACACACACACACACACACACAACAATATAATACAATACAACTGTGTTAATAACAGGTGGATGACACCGTAGTATAGTCAGAGTTTAAATAAGTAACTGAGTGTGTGAGTATCTTACCAAGTCAGAAACTGGGATGTCCAGTATACAACTCTCCAGAACACTGGCAGGATGCCATCGGGTATATAACTCCATGGCTCCTCACAAACCTGTGTTGTACTGTCACACGCACATATGAAATAATGTGTATATACATGTTGCAATAACCCTATGAACTGCAGTGATACTCACACTTTGATAGTAAAAGTTCATATCCAACACTTGAAATAAACTCTTCAATATGAAGTAGCATCAATAAAAGGTAGACAGTGTTTACGGAAAGACATGTTGCTGCTGAATATTATGAATGCAATTTGAATTCTGCGAGCACCATAAAAATCATTTAATTCAGCTTCATTGGAGTAGGGGGGTAGAGGCAGATGTCTCAGACATTATCAATGTATTGAAACCTGGACAAATCCTACCAATAATACCATCTACATGGCTCGATACAATAAGAGATAAGTGAGTCAGCATGAACCAGCCCTTATATACTCCCTTATGGGAGTCTAAAACCATTAAAAATGTTATCCAACCCAGTGTGTGAACCCAGTTTGAATTATTTCCATCTTCACAGTTTGACAACATCAGGGAATGAAGCCCATTTTTAATGCAATTTGCAAAAGTTATCTCATTTACCTGACAGTTGGATGAACAGAGGAGTTGTCTTCTGTCTGATTAGTGAGTCTCGTTCGAGTTACAGGCGACGAGGGGTTTGCATTGTCAAGAATACACTGCTTGTAGATGGTCTAAAAGAGGAGCAGAGTGCACAGCGTCAACTCCATGACGAAGCCTATTCATCACATTACACAGGCACAGGAAAGATGCCGGGGGACAGATAAATAAACACACAGAGCTCAACCTCAGTCGGATGCAGATTGTTCTCAAAAACACAAATAAACTCTGTTTTGATCCAGAGGAAATCTAATCAACTATGTTTGCTGAGGGCAAAGGTTTCATACCGTGCTGACGTCGAGCGGCAGGATGAAGACGATGAGGAAGCAGAGGTACCAGGACAGCAGCGTCCCCAAGAGGACCATCCGCTGCTGCCTCCGCAAATCTCCATAGCGCTGGAGGAGGTAGAGGGCCAAGAGGAAAACAACCACCACCACAACAGCCAGCACAGCACCACTCATACTGATGGATGAAGAGACAGGCGTCAAGAACTCATGGTGGCACACTGGAGGGGGGAAGAGACAAACCGATGGGATATCAGCTCTTATCTGATGGGTAACAGGGAGACACAGTGTGATCTAAACACATCTGCATGATAGGGGGTGAGGGGGAAGAGAGCAGGGGAAATTAAAGAACATATTTTTAAAAAGATTGTTGTTTTTACATGTCTTTTTACATTTACATGTCTGGTTTTACATGTCTTAGTCCATTTACTACCAATTACATGCACTTTCCATTCAAGCTAATTGTTCTACAAATAATGCTCTTGCGTTTTCGAAATTTGAACATATTATTTCTATTGATGCAGAACTTTCATTGATGTAAGAAGATATTTTAACAGACTTGTGTAACTATATAACGTAATGTAGGTACAAGCTTTTTACATTTTAAACTGATGAAGATTTGATGTTCACGGTTATTAGTTTCAATGAAACTGTTTTTCCATGAGAAGCAATGCATGACTATCAAAGGATTCATATACATAAGCCTAAAACTGAATGTCATGCTTTTGAAAGATGGTATCAAATACAAATTATAAATCATTTGTAGAATAGGTTAGCTTCGCATTTTTACTTCAACAGTATTAGAAACACTCGTAGTTTGACTTTTAAACAATGAAAACATACCAGTCTACCAGTGATTTAAAAAAGGAGTGGTTTACAATGTTCCTACAAATACCGGTTCTATATTATTGTAGGCTACTTGTGTTATTTGCAGCCCACCAGCATATATATTGTAACGTTTATTCAAGCAGCCATCTGAAATGGTATGTATTGTTACTACCAAGAGTTGAATTGTGGTGACAGCTAAATATTTCCACTATTTCTGTCACCCAGCCTCTGTGGTCAAGTTGACATCTAAAAAAAAAACAACAAAGCAGGACCAGGCTCGAGCAACGGAGCACACTGTGCTCTCGTATTGTTGATCATCGCTTCACAATCAAGCGGTTCATAAACAGTTCGTGATCTAATTAATCACCGGAAGAAACGCTCACCTTTGGATCTCTTCTCTCGCGCTGGAGCCTGTAAAGCAATACGCTGTCTGAATTTACTGTCACATCGTGTTCCTGAGACGTGAAGCCCGACAAATGTACACAACCTTTGAAACTACATTACGTAACGGTCAAACAGCATGCGCTCTTTACTGACGCATCAAGGACTTCTGGGTAATGTAGGCGAGCAATGGTGTCTCTCAAACAGGAAACCGGGCTTTAGGACCATAGCGTCATTGTGGTCCGACAGCCAAACAGCTACTGTGACAGCGACCTACATTTATTTGAGCGGTTGTAGAAAGTACCGGGATATATACTTGCACTTTACTGGAGTATTTCCAGCAAATTAACTATGATGTAATATACATTAATGAGACTTCATTGATTCACAAGGTGAAATTCAAAAGCAAACCAGCAAAGTCATATTTAGGAAATATATTTTAGCCACATATTCCCATGTATCTTTTCCACCACTGCATTTGAATATGGCACAATTTATCTACGATCACAATTATTTTTCATATGCTAAGTATAATACATGTGGCTATAAAAAGAAAATACTCTGCATACAGAATATACTGTGGAGATAATATAGACCTACTCGATTAAAACAATTATTCTTACTGTACATTTTTATATAACTACAAAGCAGATTGTATCCCATCATATTTTATTGCAATGTTACAAAATACTGTTTCTTATCTCATTCAGATTCCCACACTTTCACAACGTGTTTCAGCATTATGATAATTTTTTATTTCAGACCTGATTAACACACTTAAATACTACACATTACATCATGTGTGCTATCAGTTCAGATAAAAATATATTTGCTTCCAGCAGTCATGGGCAGCCCACAGACAGACAGATGGCTGTCTTGATGAAGTTAAATGTTTTTAGATGGGATTGGGAGAGGTCCGTGTGCGTTTTGTTCGTTTGTTTTACACGGACCGCTTTCCAACCGACAAAGTTGGAAGGAAAAAATAACAACAAACATCTTTGATCCTTTTCAGTTGCAGAGGGACATCCACACAAATGGGTCGTCGGCGTACAGAGGGCCCAGCATGTTGAAGCACACAGCTCGGTGTTCCAGTAAAATGTCCATCTGGCTCATCAGGTCCAGACACAGATGTTCTACCAGATTCAGACAAACAGACCAGTCTACAACCACTCTGGACACACCGAGTGCCTCCAACCAAACTGACCCAAAAATGTCCAGAGATCCTGGCCAGTCCAGTAGAAGATTGTCCATCAACTCCATCTCATAAATCTGTATTATTGAGCTCGGTGTAGATCAGCATTCAATTATGGGGATGCTGTTGCTCCGTCACATTGTGCTTTGGCTCCGTCTTGTTTCTGCAGGGCTAGATCCAGAGAGTTAGAGTGCAGATAAAACCTGACTGCATTGACAGGTACTTAGTGAGGCCATCTGTCAGCCTGTTCTCACTTAGCCCCTTACATCTCTCTCTTTCTCGCTCTGGGATTAGTGTAATAAACCGTGTGACCATTCAGACCATCATTTTATCCTCAGCATTCTCTGTGGTAAAAGTGTGTGAGTGAGATTTAATCCCAATATAACAATCCTGTTTTTCGTAGATCGTTTCGCTGCTTCAGTTCTAAATTTAGCTTAATCTCTGTTGATCACACAAACTACACTCCTCACTTCTCACATCTAACACAAAGATGGACAGGTGCAGACAAGTCTACTCATGTTCACATGTAATCTGAAATAGTCTGTTTAACTCAACGTAGTGTTCGGTAAACTGTCACAAGAAAGATTACACGGAATATTTCTATGATTATTATTGAACAGCTTCCACCACTAGATGGAGATAATGATTCTGAAAAGAAATTGACAAATGCATGTCCTTATACTATTTTGTCCTTAAAATGTTCCACATCTTCAAAATAACTAACATCCAAATGCATGACTCTAGAATGATGAATACTGAAACCATTGCTCCTATTGCCAGTGTGCTTCTGCTAGTGTTGATTCATCATAGTCATTTATTAATTCAAACAACAATTCCTGCTGTCATGCATGAGAGGAAAACAATAATGATACTTGAATATAACCAAAAAAGAAAAACAACTGAATGAGTTCAGACCCACAGAGCTTTGAAGTGAGACTGGAAGTGAACTGTGATACAGATAATAGCTGCCTCTCCTTCAAGCTATTGTCTGCTCTTTTTTTTATTCTATCGTCATTGAGCACTTTCATCTCCCATTTCCAAAAAGATGGACTACTTTGCCCAGTTGTTTATTATACAAAATTGAAGGGTGTCATATTTAAATCTCTGAGAGCCTCAAACACTTGTCTCGGTCATGTTTCTGGTCACTCCCCTTGGCATCACGGGGCACCGACTAATTTGGAAACTCAAACCTTGTCAGAACCAAAGCCTTGTCCTATCCAAGAGTCAGTGCTATTAGGACAGAGTGGAGTTCAACGTTTCAGCCTTCAACAGTCTCCCCTCTGCAGGTACTTACAGTGAAGACACAGGTGAACCTGATTGAGGTGATTAACACCGCACCTGGCACGGCAATTAGACATTTCTATTGCAACCAATTGACATTTAGCACTAAATATCCCCTAATATCCAGACAGTTAAACATATTAAAAGACTATATTGGGCACCTATTAAAGATATATGTTTGCATGCAACAGTTCTGAACTTCTGTTTGTGACACTGCAGAGAAACCTTTTGTTTTCCAGATTTACTCAAATAGTAATGATCTATTAACCTGTGATTCTCTGTTATTTCAAAGTTGACTTATTTTGCTCCTGTATCACATAATGTTGAACAGCAGATATTCCTTGTTTGTGAGCATAAGGGGAAGCTTGTTTTCCTGTGGTGAAGTCTGCCTCTGAGCCCAGTCTGCAACTGTTAATGAATGTCCAGACCTCCTCTGTCTCTTCCGCTGCCTTTACTTTCTCTCTCTTTCTCTCTCTCTCTCTCTCTCTCTCTCTCTCTCCTCACCCCTCAGAGTTCAGTCCAAGTTGTTCTAATCCATGCGTCTAGCCCGACGAGCCACCGGGACAACGTCCTGCGTGGCCTCATTCAGATCAGTGAGAGATGGTGTGTGAACAGCCTCGTCTCCCATCGTGCCCATTGAACAACTGCTATGAGTGCGCTGAGACCCCTGGGTTTGAAGTCTGTAACATTTGATCCCTGGGAAACCCTTGTGCACAATGATGCCATTGAACAAAGTGGCCTCAGTTCTATATGTCCCTAGAGGGCCACTGTAGACCACAGATCTTATAACCTGTCCTGGATAGAGCACTCCCCTGGGAGTGGACCACTCCTGTTTGAAACAACTGGCCTGGTAGAGCAGCCTGGTCCAGCTAAATTTGCACACACCCAGTGGTGCTGAGTACCAGTGTGTATAGATTTTGCACATGTGTGTATGAGAGAGGGACATTTTTTACTTTAATACCTTGTCTTCATATTTGTGTTATTCTGCCAGTGTTTGTTGGTCTAGTGGACCCGCTGCATTTTGTTTTTTTTAATTCTACACAATTAATTAATCGTATCATGTTTCTTTCGATGATATCATTTCAGTTAGAGGCTTCATTTTCTTTACTAAAAAGATAAGTGCCTGAACATCTGTCTCCAAACATTTATGTAATTTGGATGAAGGGTGTCATCAGCAGGCATCTATTTTCTTTGAGAGGCTGAAACAAACACAAGTCCTTATTTGAATCGTGTTTGCCAGAATGTATGTCATGATCTGATTCTCCACTGCGATCCCTTTAAAGTCCATCCCATTCAATCATGTGATACCGCTATAGACACATGGCTCCTGGAGCCTACAATGAACAGATTATTGCATCAGGGTGGAAAAACAGAAACCCATTTTGTTCCACATTCCTCCTGTAATCTATTTAACAGAACTGAGACCAGGATTCTTATTGAAGTATTTGAGACGCTGTGCTCTTGGTAACTTCTTATGTAAGAGCAGGGACGTTTTTTCATCCGTGGTATGAGGTGGGTGAAAAAAAGACATCTATTAATAGAAAGATTATGAAGATTGATTTACTTTCTTTCCTTGGAGATTAACATTAACCTCAACCATAACCACTACATGCTTAAGCCTAACCCTACCTATAAGTCTCAACCCCAAAGTAATCATTAAAGATCCCTTCCAGACACATTTTAAGACTTTGCTTTGAATGATAAATTGTATCCAACCTGTTTTTTTACACAATAACTTCAATTACCTTTTTCAAATGAAATTTCGTTTCTACACAAAAAAATGGTGTACAGATTAAACAAAACAGAATATAACTTATTTATTACTGAGCTTTAGTGTTACCAGTTTCCAGTCTTTGTGCTAAGCTAAGTGAACCAGTTTCATAACCACAGCTCAAGATTGGAAGCAATGTCATCATCTAACTTAGCATTAGAGAAACTCACCATAAGCAAATTTATGTGAAAATGGTCTTCTAATGTCACTCAATATGCAACATATATTATTGATTGAAGGGGGACTTAAGCCTTGTGGGGACTAACTGTTGTTTTTGTCCACAAATGGGTGGTGGGTCCCCATGATGAACCGATCTTTGTCCCCCACACAGTGATTCATTATACACACAAACTCAGTTCAAAGGCGACACATTTTCTACCCAGCATCCATGGCAATGTGTACCATTCACCTGTTTCTCTGTTGTGTTTGTGCATTTCACGAAAGGAGGCCTGACTCTCTCTTCCTTTCTTCAGTTTACAAGTTCTGCTCTTCAGCTGACCCCATCAGCCGATCCCTCGCTTTGCATGGGGACAGCAAGACAAAGGGGGCTGTTGTCTGTTGTTGCTTGTTGGGATAGCTGTGCGACGGATGCCATGTGGGTCGCTGCGGTGAGGAATGACGGGTGCTTATTTAAGGCTTTCCAGATGAGCTGATGTTCAATGATGGGAGAGCCAGGAATTTGCTCTCCCAGTGTTACTGTCACACACACAATGTCCAGGGATGATTTTGCATGAAATTATTATAAAACACTTGTTGACCTGAAGGCTGTGGTGAAGCAATAACATTTTCACATCACATCTTATTATTATTTCAGACACACACACACACACACACACACACACACCAAATTGGATAATGGATATGGGTTAGTGTAGTTAATGGTCTACTTTCATAAGATCACTACACCATACAAAGATGTGTAGAGAGACACATCTTTTTTACTTTTTTACAAGAAAGAATAACTGAGAGAGGAGAGAGCTGCGATATCAGCTACTAACTGCACTCTTGCTGCTATTTGTTCAGCATTATTTGCACTTTTACATCTGATGATGGAAAGAGCCAGTGAGTGTTTCTAAATCTTACCTTCCTCTTGGTCCATACATTTCAGAGGAACTTTCAAGACCTGATGTTCTCCACCTGTCCACAATATTTCACTCAGACTGTTCAGACACACCTGTTCACATTCCCAAATCATTAAATCAATGATGTTTCTGCTTTGCCCCTCTCATTTGTTTGCTTGTCTGCAAAGCCTGTTAATTTTAACGTTGGCCATTTGTATTCTGACCAGTTCTGCCCTAGTGTCTACATTTGGGTCCTCAATGCCAGTACAAACTGGCCAAAAGCTGTCGCAGCAGGTCTAACATGTTTGATGGCATATAGTGCCTTCAAGTCAGAAGTCAGAAAACTTCCAGGTTAAAGCAGAAGGATGCAGCTCTGTCACTGCCATGTTGTTCTGAAGATGCCCACTGAGTACGTAACCATCACCGGCATTTGCTCACATGGCTTTTCCTACCATAGCTATGCTGATGACACCCAACTGGTCCTCTCGTTTCCCCAATCGGAAACACAGGTAGCAGCACGAATCGCTGCCTGTCTGACTGACATTTCTCAGTGGATGTCCGCACACCACCTGAAAATGAACCCTGACAAGACGGAACTACTTTTCCTTCCAAGAAAAGTCTCCCCCACTCACGACCTGACGATTACTTTCAACAACTCAGTCTTGGCCCCGACCCCGACTGCCAGGAACCTCGGTGTGACCCTGGACAGTCAACTCTCCCTGACTGCCAACATTACCGCAACAACTCGTTCCTGTAGATTCATGCTGCACAACATCAGGAGAATACGTCCACTTCTCACCCAGAAGGCAGCACAGGTTCTGGTCCAGGCTCTGGTCATCTCGCGCCTAGACTACTGTAACTCCCTCCTGGCGGGTCTACCTGTTGGTGCCATCCGACCTTTGCAGCTCATCCAGAATGCAACAGCTCGACTGGTCTTTAATCTCCTGAAATTCTCACACACTACTCCGCTCCTCCGCGACCTTCACTGGTTACCGGTGGCCGCCCGCATCCGCTTCAATACATTGGTACTGGCGTACCGTGCTATGAACAGATCTGGTCCAGTCTACATCCAGGACATGGTAAAACAGTACTCCACAGCCCATTCACTCCGCTCGGCTTCTGCCAATCGCCTTGTAGCTCCGTCACTGAGAGCTAAACACTCAACAAAGTCTCGACTGTTCTCTGTCCTGACTCCTCGATGGTGGAATGAGCTCCCCAGTGACATCAGGACAGAAGAAAGTCTCTACATCTTCCGTCGCAAACTAACACATCTTTTCTGACTATACCTGGAATAAAGGATGTAGCACTATAGTAGCACTGAAATGGCTCTTACTGATAGCACTTTGTAGTTGAACTTTTGGACGAAATTGTACCTTCTTGATTCTTGTTCTGATTCTTGTTTGTACTCACGGTGGAATGCACTTATTGTAAGTCGCTTTGGATAAAAGCGTCAGCTAAATGAAATGTAAAGCATCCTCTCGTGTCTCTTATGCTTCCCTAGGACCCCCTGAAGCAGCCAAGCAGTTTGTCAACGAGCTGTTGCTTTAGTGTTTGGCCTGTGCAGCCTGGTTGATCTCCTTTGTCTAGGCCACCCATGTCTTCCCTCTTTCCTGCATGATAACTGATACCCCTGTTTTGACCTGCTGATGTAGTAAAGTCCTTTTACTTCGACTTGATCGGCCTCAGTGTCTGTATGTGGGCTCTCAGCCTTATTGCCTTGTAACCAAATATGACAGAATCAGCTTTATTGGCCATGCGTGAGTACACATACATGGAATTTGACTCTGGTTACACAATTGCTCTCGTCGTACATATGATATACAAATAAACAAGAAAAAATATTTAAAAAACACATTAAAGAGTAGAACACAGAAACTAAGCATCAACATGAATTATGAACGTGTATGTACAATATAAATATATATCGAATAATATATATGAACATAAGAACAATGAACAATGAATTTGGGATATTAGTGCAGAAAGGTGGTAATAGTGCAAGTAGTGCAGATGGAGATGTCTGATTAATTGTTCATCAGAGTGACGGCCAGTGGAAAGAAGCTGCTATGCACGATAGGCAAACTGCAGCGGGTCCAGCAGGGGCCCTGTGATGACCTTCTGACGGGTCAACACCAGTCTTTCAAAGGAAGTGCGCGCTTTATTAAACCTGCAGTAGAATACATCAGGTCGTCAGCCAGTTAGTGATTGTCCTCAGTGGTGGTGGTGTGTGTGTGTGTGTGTGTGTGTGTGGGGTCGTTCGCTGAAAACCTTTTTTCCAGCTTTTCCGAGTAGCTCTTCTTAGCTACCTTGATCTCCCTCATCAGTGTGTTTCTGGCCTGGTTGTACAGGATCCTGCCCCACCTCTGTAGGGCTCCTCTTTAGCACAACGAAGCTGCCTGAGTCTTGTAGTGAACCAGGGTTTGTTGTATGAGCAGAAGGTTTTAGTCGGCACACACATGTCCTCACAAAAACTGCTGTACGATGTCACAGTGTCAGTGAGCCCATCCAGGTCTGTAGCAGCAGCCTCACAAACTCTCCATCCAGTGGAGGCAAACCAGGACTGTAGCTCCAGCTTGGTCTCATTGGTCCCTCTCCTCACAGTCTTCACCACAGGCTTTGCAGATTTTTATATCTGCCTGTAGGACGGGAGAAGATTAACCAGACAATGATCATAACTATTAACTTTAACCTCATGATGAGCATAGTTGAATTACCGCCTTAATGTAGAATATATGGCTGGTATATTGGATTGGATTGCTTTCAATTGTAGGCTGTATCTGTATCTAATTCGGTCATACATAAGTGAATGGTTTTCCAGATTCAAAAGCAGCAGCAGTAACAGCAGTGAAGCCACTGACAATGATAGTCGGTCTGTACAGTAATAGGCCAGTAAGTGAAGTGTTGAGGGAAGCCGTTTAGTGTCTCTGAGGACTGGCGGATGGAGGAAGATTGAAACACAGCACATATTCTCTCACACTGCAATTCAGTCAGTAATTGCCCGTTTGTTCAAAGCTAATGATGGTTATCCAAGCGTCTCAGAGGTACTGTGATTTTGCCAACTGTGTTTTTCTTTGTTGCCTCACTATGTTATGAATAGAGATTACAGTCTGAAAGTATTTACTCTCTGATTGGAAAGATATTGATCTGCTGAGTGTGTGAAATCACTTGTTTTCAGACTTAAAATGCTAGTTTAAAAAGAATGCCATTTTACATTTTAGACAAAAAAATACTTTTAGATCTGACTTTTTTATTTTTTATTATTTAACATTGTCACTCAATCAAGTTAGTTTCAGTGTAATTTGCCAAAATGTGGCTCAATCTGTGGTAGGTTAAATGTGGACCGCAGTGGCATTGTGACACAAGTCAAAACAGCAAAAGATACATTTTATTCACTAAACAGACAATTTTCTTTCCAAACAAATATGTATTATTTATTCATCTATTAACAATAATCCCTAAACCTTTTAAACTCTCTCATTAAGAAGTATTGCTGTGAAGTATTTATATCTAAAAGGAAAGAAGCAGCCCACAAAAATGTCAGAATCTGAATCAGAATCGTTTATTGCTATACATACAAGGAATTTGTCATGGCGGGTGGTGCATAATGTTAGACAATAACATTAGATAATCAACAACAATCAACACAGTGCAAGAAATAGAAACATATTCAATTTACAATAGAATATAGAAGAATATAAATACAAAAATAATGTGCACAGACAAACAGATAACAGTACTTTAAACAAGTGTAATGTAAGTGTAATGTGAAAGTGAGAAGTGTATTTAAATATGAAGTATGAAGGGATGTGCAGAGGAGTGACCGGTAGTAAAGTGTCCTGGGGATGACTGAGTCAGTCCCCAGGGATCTGTTAATGAGCCCGACTGCCAACGGGAAGAGTGTGGCGTGAGGTCTTGGTCCTGATGGACCGCAGCCTCCCGCCAGGTGGAAGGGACATGAAAGGTTTGTGTCCAGGGTGAGAGCGGTCAGCTACAAACGTTCTTGCTCACTTCAGGGTCCTTGATGCGAACAAGTCCTGAGGACGGCAGATTGCAGCCAATCACCCTCTCAGAAGAGCGGATGATGCGTTGCAGTCTGGCCTTGTCCTTGGCAGTGGCTGCAGCGTACCAGACGGTGATGGAGGAACAGAGGATGGACTCGATGATGGCAGTGTAGAAGTGCACCATTATTGTCTTTGGCAGGTTGAATTTCTTCAGCTGCCTCAGGAAGAACATCCTCTGCTGCGCCTTCTTGGAGATGGAGCTGATGTTTAGCTCCCAATTTAGGTCCTGCAGGTTGACTGCATCGTCCACAGACCTGTTGGCTGTGTAGGCGAACTGCAGGGGGTCCAGGAGTGGGTCTTTACAGTATTACATTACATTTAATTTAGCTGACGCTTTTATCCAAAGCGACTTACATGATATACAGTAGACACAGCAACGGTGAGCAATGAGGGTTAAGTGTCTTGCTCAAGGACACAACGACATGGACTGGCTGAGCCGGGGTTCGAACCACTGACCCTCTGATTGAAAGAGTGACTTGCTAACCACTGAGCCACAGTAGCTTTAGGTGGGACAGGACTAGGCGTTCAGAAGACTTCATGACCACAGAGGTCAGGGCGACAGGCCTGTAGTCATTGAGTCCTGTAATCCTAGGTTTTTTGGGGATGGACATGAGCCCCTGCTGGGCTGGGGGAAGGGGTGCTGGTTGATGGAGTTGTGGGGGATGGCGTCAGGACTGTCCCATTGTCTTTCAAATCTACAGCAGAACTCATTCAGCTCGTCAGGGGGAGGTCATTCATAGAGTCGGGGGTTTTAGGCTTGTAGTTGGTGATCTGTCTGAACCCTCTCCAGACAGAAGTAGAGTCACTTGCTGAAAGCTGGTGTTGCAGTTTCTCAGAGTACAGTGTGTGTGCGTGTGTGTGTGTGTGTGTCTCGGCCAAACATGGATTCCTGTGGTATGAGTCAGAAAGGATGAGTTCAGCTCTAACTCTCTCATTTACACTCACACTTTTTTTTCCCCAAACACTTTTACCCACATTCACACATGCACTAACGCACACACACACACACACACACACACACACACACACACACACACACACACACACACACACACACACACACACACACACACACACACACACACACACACACACACACATTTCCGTTCATCACATTGCACATTCCAAATTGTCAATTCCTAAATTTTGCTGCCAAACCAAACTCCATCAGCCGGCTTATGTTTGGATCATCCTCAGTGGAAGTGTTTTGCTTCCCGACCACTGGGTCTGGAGCTCAGGTAGTTATTACGTTTAAATGGCATACACGTTACTAATTGTCATAAAGTTCAGTTTTTAAAGAACATCCAGATTTAAAACATTTGTCACTGTTTGCCCAGATTGTTCGTTTAAAAGTTAAAGTTGCAGAGCACCAGTTGGCGCTTGGTAAACATTTACCCGCTCTGTTTAGCTTAGCCAACGAAAGACTCCACTGTTTTTCATGAAAACAAAGATGACCTTTGTCTAGTGTCAATGTTAATGAACTAAAATGCAGAACAAAGTCAGATTGATTGATGAGTGTGTCGGTTTGAGATGTGCCAAATAAATGTATGAATGGCTATTCCTCTTCCATTTTTGTTTGATGGATGGAGGACTTTTATTTCTCTGTTGAATCACCTCTCCACAGGAATCTCCAGTCAGGCTGAACTTATCAAGCGTGAAAAAACCATTTGAAAGGATGGCTGAGAGGGACAGAAGAAAACAAGAAGGTCCTTTCTCTTTTTCCTGCTCAGAAAGCTCATTATTCCTCAAGCTCCCCTCTGTCTGAAAAGCACCCCCACCCTCTCTAAATTACTTCACTTTTTTGGTTCCCGCCTCACCTCCCCACAAGCCCCCACTGTGTGGGTGACTCTAGTTTTTCTTCCACTATAGCACCGCCTCCATTTTCTCACTGGCTCTTTTATGTCCTCTCCCCTCTTTCCTTTCTCCTCCCCTCTCTTCGTTTTCTCCTGTTTCTCTTCTTTGCTGGTTACTCACACCAACCAGCTCACAGCCAAAGAGCTCCTCAGTCCCTGCCATGCTGATCGGGCTTTAAACCACCACTTTCCCCCTGAAAGAAGATTGAGATTACCAGACGAATTCATTGCTCAAGTTTTAAGGTACAACATCTTTTTCTGTCTTAGTATTTTACTATTTCATATGTCTAGAAATGCATATTTACCATTTGACCAGTGGCCGTATCTGTGTGTGTCTGCATGTGTGTGAATCAATATTGGTATAACGACACGTGTGCTGTAGTTACTCGAGTGTACATATGAGGAAGTCTGAATGCCCTCAAGGTTGTGGGTGCAACACATGTGTTATGTATTCATGAGCACAGCCTGTCATTGACAGAAGAGTTGTATTATATTTTTACAGGGGTTGCGGGACTATTATTTCATAAACTTTGTATGTGCTGTATACAGTTTCTGAGTGACAGTTGCTATAAATTGAAGCAAAGCCGTGATACACCTCAAAACCAATTTAAGCGACTGTGGCTCAGTGGTTAGCAAGTCAGTCTTTCAATCAGAGGGTCGGAGGTTCAAACCCCGGCTCAGCCAGTCCATGTCGTTGTGTCCTTGAGCAAGACACTTAACCCTAATTGCTCACCGTTGCTGTGTCTACGGTCTAATGTATATCATGTAAGTCGCTTTGGATAAAAGCGTCAGCTAAATGAAATGTAATGTAAAAGTTAGAGACCTTTTATTATCTGACTGAACTAAGAGTGTGACAGAGTGGTTGGCTACCTTTCCGCATTGTTTTTTATGCTCAAATTTCAAATGCTAACTAACAATACGTTCTTCCCTTTCCATCTGGACTCTCAGAAGCCTTGAGCCAAAAGAGAGGTGTGACAGAGAGGAAGAGCTTTGATCCAGCAACACCTTGAAGGTGGCTCCAACAAAGTTGACTGTCGAGTTCAAGTTCTTGCAAGTTTATAACAGATCTGAAGATTTCAGAGGCAGCTATGACTCAGAGCTACGGGGAGAACCCACAAAGGAACCGAAGCGGTCTCCACCAGATCCGGGCCGCGATTCAGTCCCGATCCCTGATGGCCAAGAAGAGAGTGGAGAGCATCAAGAAGGAGGATGTGAAAGGATTCTTCATGAGAAATGCATTTGTGATCTTTACCGTCGCTGCTGTAATCCTTGGTAAGTCCTCGGGTCCCATAAGACCCTGATCAGACACTGCACTCTATTTGTTTTTGTTTTTTTACTTAAAACAGGATATTATTGGAGACTTTCTTTGCTCCTTCCCTTTATCACTTCACCACTTTATTCAAACTTGAAGAGGTAGCCAATTTTCTGCCTCCCCCAACAATTCATCAATCTGGCGTGACCAACAGAAGAAGGAAAAGAATAGAAACAAAACCCACCGGATGAGAGACTAGATGGGCCTCAGATGAACTGAGCAGACAGGCTTTTATCTGACCCAGCAGCTGACCCTTGACATGTTACCATTAACCTTTAAGTCCGACTCTGTAGGAAGTGAGCCGGGCCCACCCACCTCATGCACATCTGCAGCCCGACTGGATTTGGCCCATGCCATGACAAACACATGTGACTAGTTGATTTGTTGAATTCAGGATATTCTTCACTTCAGGCAGCTGGGTCAGCCACCTGTATCGCAGTTAGTGGGGTGAACGGCTCTTTGAGAGAATAGACTTCACTGAAACTGAATAAAAAAACTACTGCACACATTTTCACGAGAAAATCAATGACCACAGCAGAAGTGCCCGTCCCCTTCAAAATAGCAGCATATTCTATATTAAAAACAATGATGTACTCACATGCTTTAACCTTTTATCAGTACACCCCATCTCTCTTGCATTATTATTAAAACCAAATTGTTTGTACATGAAACCTAATTGTCGATAAACCAGATTCTGATTTTGAAATGTTTCAGCTTTCAGGTTTTAGTTCGGGACTCTGGAACCTATTATTATGATATTGAATGATTGATTATTCATAGATATGCAATATTTTGCTTTAGTATGATTATATTTAGCTATAAGTGTCAATTGTGGGACTCTGTAGGGTCTAATCATGTCAACACGAAAATAATTGAAATGTGCTGATAAAGTTTTGACTTTTCTTCCACATCTGATCCACACTGTAGGCATCGTACTTGGATTTGCCCTGCGACCTTATAAAATGTCTTACCGGGAGGTGAAGTACTTCTCGTTCCCTGGAGAGCTGCTGATGAGGATGCTTCAGATGCTCGTGCTGCCCCTGCTGGTCTCCAGCCTCATCACAGGTACGAACATCAGGTTACTTTAGTGCCATCAGGACATTTCCCACCAGAATTTTGTTCATTTAATTATTAAATTCGACCCCTTACACTTGTATTCATTTGAAAATTAATAATGTTATTCTTGCTTTTTGAAAGACCTAAACCGTTCCTTTTCAAACAAAGTGAAAAAGCATTGGCTATTTTTAGTTCAAATGTACTTCAGATATCTAAAATAAGCACACATTATTAAGACAGTTCTCTGACTCTGGTCGGTTAGAGATTCACAGATAGTGTGTGTTTTCTGTGACTAAGATACACACCAGTGATAGTAATGTTTGTTGTTATGTGGCTACATAGACCAGCATGCACCTCATGAGTGGCAGAGTGAGCCCGCTGTTTGTTCAGTCTACGCTGTTTGTTGGTTTTGTGGTGGACAGAATTAAGGTGACCTAATGAGCGAGAAACAAACACACACTGACAGATATGCTTTGAATTTACACTACTGGATTTCGTGGCCGGCTTATGAGACAATAGGCTCCTGGGTACAGACATGCAAAAGGCCCCACCACCACTCCTATAGGAGCAAGACACCCTTGATTTTCATCCGTGGTTGTTATGCCCCTTTTTGGGTTTGTGTCTCTTTATGGTCATCTTGAGCCTCTTTGTTGTCTCTTTGTAGTCATCTTGAGTCTCTTTATAGTTGCTTTGTGTGTCATTGTAGTTATTTTTTGTCAGTGGTTGATTTGCCCTTTTTTGTTGTTGTTTTGTGTTTCTTTGTTGTGATTTTGCGTTGTATCTCTTTGAAGTCATTGTGTGACTCTTTGTGGTTGTTTTGTCCCTTTGCATGGTCATTGTGAGTCTCTTTGTGTCTCACAATGGGGGTCTGACACTTTGGGCCTGAGCCCGGTAGGCCCATTCAGTGATACGTCCATGATGGTATCAGTCACATGCTTGTATTGTGTTTTCATTAAATAAGCAATTCAGAACTTGCGTGCTTGATTACTTTGTGGTTTCAGTACATCTTGTACCTGCAGCTCACATGCATTTGAGTGTATGTTTGAGAAAAACACAAACATATGACACTGAGATTTTTAGTCCTAATCCATGGATATAATGAGTTCATTCGTCACTGTTGACATGATTCATGCACTCAGTCAGGCACGCAGGAGTGTTTTCTTCCAGAGGCAAAGGCCTGTGGATTTGTGACTGAGCTGAGCCTCTACTTGTTGAAGTAAAAGAATAGACTTTCCAAAAACACTGGTCAGCAGCACTGACTGATGAGACATGCTGAGACTAAATGTCCAATCTTTGAGCAGTGATTGACATGGCAAGAGGCCCATTTCATGAAGGGATGACAGAGACACGTTCGATAATAACCTGCTTTGTGCTGCAGCGAGGCATAACAACAGCATCCTCTGACATCATGTCACATGACAGCAGCTAAACATGTGGAAACCAACAACGCGTCTGTTCTGTTTTTATTCCTATCAGGTCACCCAGCACACGGCTCCTTTCTCATGTGTGTGTGCCCCATAACAATGATCAACAACTATTTTAGTCAAAATTAAAAACGAATGAAAGGATTGCAGCAATAAGATCAGCGCATATGAAAGAAAAAGAGAGGAGGAAGGCAAAGGCAAGGCAAGGCAAGTTTATTTGTATAGCACATTTCAACACAAGGCGATTCAAAGTGCTTCACATACAACCATTAAAAGCATAAAAACACAATCCAAAATAAAAGATTTAAAAACAATTAAGAACATTCATTAAAACAATAAAAAACAGTTAAAAAGCAGAATCTGGTTTAATTAAAGGCAACAGCAAACAGAAAGGTCTTCAGTCAGAGGAAGGCAAAGATGTGGGGTGGGAGAGGTGGAGGGCTACCACGGGGGCACCCTGAAACAAGAGATGGGGTGGCTGGGAGAGGGGGGGAATAATTTGAGGGAAGAGAATGAGGGAGGTGGGGGGGGGGGGGGGGGTTAATGACAAATGTCATACCAATTATTCGACTTCTTTATAAACAAAAAAAGGATGTACTGTATATCTGATATTCATCTATACAGCTTCACAACTGAATGCTAATAATGATAATACATTGTATGACATCACAATGTTTGACTTTGTTTTGTTTGACAAACAAAGCCACTCTATTAAACTGTGCAAATCCAAACTAAAGCCACATTTCTTTTGGGTTGAAAGGATCTGGTTCCAGCCTGCAAGAATGTAAGCACACTGAATCCCCTGCAATGAATTTATTTTATTCATTATTATTGTTGCAGCACTAAAACCTTCACAGCTTCGATGGCGATATCATCGGCTAGCTGTCAGGAATTAAGTAGAGTTGAGGTCAGAGGTCACAAGCTGTCGAGCGACAACAGCAAAAAAAAAAAATGTTTTTGTGAAAAGTAACTGTTTCAGCAAAACCTACACACACACCTGGACATAATGACACTTTACAGAATTTAATAAATGATGGCTTTCAAGTAAATTAGAGAAGAGAATAAATAGATCATCTTACTCACATGTGAAGAAACGTATTATCTTAGTTGTTCAACACCTGCAACCCAGCTGTAGATAATCTTTTCTCCCACAGTTTTTCAGATTTCTGCTCAAACTGTGGCATCAGTTTTAATGACCCTGAAGAGTGTTAAGACACTTTTTTAGCTGTATGTTTATCCATATTTCTCCAACTTTCCTTTAAAAACCAATGTCCATCAGCATGAATGTAATTAAGCTTGGGTTCTAGAGTATCCATAGGAGAACCAATGGATCAAGGATTATGAGAGACTAACTACTCAACATGTCTTTTCCACAAATGTCATATTGTCTTCAGGTTTTGCAGTATGAGAGCTAAAAGCCCACCACAGAGTATTAATATTAATATTTTATTTTATTTTCCTCCTCTACACGTCACAAAGAACTGCACAGAAACTTTGTGGAGATATTTCCTGACTGCTAGCCTTCAGGAAAGTCAATGTTAGCCCAGTGTCAGTGGAAGTTAATTGCCCTCTGCTTGGACCTCTTGCAGTTCGCCCCCTCCTCTACTTTTGTGTTCAAAGAACATTCCCCATATGAGAAAGAAAGTAATTCGGCTCTCCTTCAATCTTGATTCTTTCGTTCTTTTGAAAGGATGAAATTGGTGAGATCCGTTGTTGCCCGGACTACAGGCAGGGGATCATTGTGTGCGTGCGGGGCTGACTAAGTCAACAAGTTTCCCAGGGCTGTAGGAATCGTAGGAGAGCAGGAGAATTGGAGGGGGGGGGGGGGGGTATTGAAAGGATTGCAGCAATAAGATCAGCGCACAAGAAAGAAAAAGAGAGGAGGAAGTCAAAGATGTGGGGGTGGGAGAGGTGGAGGGCTACCACAGGGGCACCCTGAAACAAGAGATGGGGTGACTGGGAGAGGGGAATAATTTGGGGGAAGAGAATGAGGGAGGGGGGGCGAGTAGATCCAATGAGTTGGATAAAAGCCTTCGTCCTGGGCATGTTGAGACCAGAGGAAGAGAGAGTTCCTAGGGTTACACGCACGCACACACACACACACACGCGCACACACACACGCACACACACACACACACACACACACTCACAAACAGTGTCAAAGTGCCACATATGACAGCTCTGAATGAAGATAATGGCCATACTAGGACCTGACACTGGAAATACAACGCCAATGTCGTGCCCATTGAGGCGGCTTGTTTCCAAATCCAGTTCTCTGGATGGCTGTATTTCTTTTTAGCACCATTATCCTGACAAAGTCTGTTTCATGCTGTTCGTACACGGTTTAGCCTCTAGGCTCCATGAGCCGTCAAACTACTCTGTGGCACGCATACAACTTTATTTTATTGCAGTGATTTGTTCATCTTTAACTAAAAGCCAGCTTTGTCAAAACTATTTCTTGTGCATCCTGAAATAGACATGTTGCTTTTTACTACAATCAAAATCAAAGAAAACTCCCCACATATTTTAGGTTATTTTAGGTATTGCTTTGTAACTCGTTCATTCGCTGTTTCTTTTGAATCGTGTTTCATTTAACGTCCCTCTGTTGGTATTTTTTCACACAAATATTCAATTGAGGGCCGATTGTTAGTCCCTGTCTAATCTCGGTGTTAACAGTAAACTAGCGTTACACTTTGGGCTGTTGTATGATCAAAGAGAACAGGATAGTTTACTATCTCTACTGACTCTTTATTAACTCTACTGCAGGGCGAAGCCTTTTTCTCACCAAGCGAAAGCCCAAAATCACAATTTGAGAACTTAATCTCTGGCTTGTTTTCAAAGGGCTCTATTATCTGTATATATTGGATGTACAGTATGTAACAGATTTTGTGCATTAGATCTGGGTGCTGCTGTACAGTAGGTGTTGTTTTCCCATTGGTAAAGGTCAGACTCAGATTGTGTTTCCTGCTGCTCTTTGTTGTCATAGATAGCTGGGCAGATAATCCAGATAGGTGTATTTGATCCATAATCACAGCCCTTTTCCCAGGCTAACTGTATGCTCACAGAGACAGAAGTCACGCATCATGCAAACTTAAGGTCGCGGAGCAGCACGTCTAACTTTCTTTTTTTTCCATGCACAGTAACATCAGTTGAATTTGATTCTGAGATTATTTAACTGTATTTGATGTATGACTGCACTCTCCTGATGCAACTATACAGGATAGGCAACATTTGATCTTCATTTTGTTCAAATGACTGAAAGCTATTTGTGTGTAATTGTAAAATGAATGGATGAAACTAGAGAATCTTGGAGGATGAACCCTTTTGTACTGAAATCGATTCATTTATATGTCCTTTTCAGGGATGGCCGCTTTGGACGGCCGCGCTTCTGGAAAAATGGGGTTGAGGGCTGTGGTCTACTACACCACCACTACTGTCATCGCTGTGTTCATCGGTATCGTCTTGGTTCTCATTATTCACCCTGGAAAAGGATCAAAGGATGAGTTCACCAAGCAGCCGCAGCTAGAGGAGATCAACCCATCTGATGCCTTCCTGGACCTCATCCGGTACCTACACAAGCATTCATGCACGTATGTAATCTGTACATAATTTGATCATCCTAACAAAAATGTACCTCTTTTGTTGTGTTTTCTAGAAACATGTTTCCTCCTAACCTTGTGGAGGCTTGCACCAAACAGGTAACTCTCTCTTTCTTTGTCCCAGTTACATTAAATATTGTAGTCCTTAATTGTCTCGCTTTAGCATAGTGCACATTTCACATTATTTAAAGCCTCATTTACTTGTTCCAACACATTTTAGGCAGATGAGAGTACTCGTGACATTTTGTGTACCAGATGGTTATATAGGAACTAAATACATCCTAATCTATTTGTTTTCGTGTAAAGAATTGAAATTGTCTGGAAATCGTATAATGTTGAAGACACATTTTCTTTATATTCGAACAATCTCGATGCACTTGGTAGATCTAAAATTACCCTGACTCCAATATTCTTGACTAAAAGTCTTTATAAAAATCGTATTGCTCCAGGAATAAATCACTATTCGACACGTCTTCTTTACAGTTCAAGACAAAGTACGCCAAGAGAGTAGTCCACGTGACGATTACAGTGAATGACACCCTACTCACACTCAACGATAGCCAGGAGATCACCCGGGAGGAGACGATCCCAGTGCCAGGCTCGGTTAATGGAGTCAATGCTCTCGGCCTGGTGGTATTCTCTATCTGCTTCGGTCTTATCATCGGGAGCATGAAGGAGCAGGGGAAGCCTCTCAAGGACTTCTTCGACTGTCTCAATGAAGCCATCATGAGGCTGGTCGCCATAATCATGTGGTAAGTACCGGTTGATTGATGAATGGATGGAGAGAGACAACGTGGAATGAAATGTTGGATGATCTGTATTAACAGTAATACTCATCAAACCTCAGGTATGCCCCTATCGGTATCCTGTTCCTGATTGCTGGTAAGATCGTGGAGATGGACGACATCACAACCATGGGTGGCCAGCTGGGAATGTACACAGTGACAGTCATTTGCGGCCTGCTCATCCACGCCCTAATTGTCCTGCCATCGCTCTACTTGGTCATCACCAGGAAGAACCCCTTTGTTTTCATCGGTGGGCTGTTGCAGGCCCTCATCACTGCCCTGGGAACATCATCAAGGTATTTGATTGGATTGTGATTCAAGAAAATATCAAAATTATAAAATTGAAGACTTATCAGAAAATGTAAGGTATATATTGGCATTCTCTCATATACAATACTCCGTGCAACAGGAAATTAAATTGTTGCAATTTAAAATCACATCTGACTTGCAGTGAGTGGTTTTACACTTTGGTAAAGAGTTAGCCTCCCTGAATGCAACAGATGATAAGCGTTGATAAGCATGACTCAGCATCTTACAATCCTTTCTGGGAGACTGGGTTGATTTTTATTGATGTCTCTGTTTTTTCACTCTCCCCCGGCCTCTCTCTGTCAGTTCTGCCACACTGCCCATCACTTTTAAATGCCTGGAGGAAAACAACAAGGTGGACAAGCGCGTGACCCGTTTCGTGCTCCCTGTCGGCGCCACCATAAACATGGATGGCACAGCTTTATATGAAGCCCTGGCAGCCATCTTTATTGCTCAGGTCAATGATTATGACCTTAACTTTGGACAGATTCTCACCATCAGGTATGTGATACACGGTACTTGAAACATTCATTAATGTCATTCATTCAATGATTTAAAAAAGTTTGCCTGCTCAAAGAATTGAATCAGTTTGGGATTTACCAGAGAATATTACATTTCCCTTCTTCATGGCAAGAAATACAGCCTAACCCAAGTGAAGCATTGCCAAAGCCCAACACCCTTTGCTACTTTATGAATGAAACCACCAGTTTCCTGGCAGTATATGAGACATTGTATTTCAACCAATGGAATTAACTCTACGTGACCCTCAATGCTAGGAAAATTGAGAGGTCAATACAGGGACGTGTCACAGTTGTACTGAAATGAATGCTTTTTAGGCACCTAAAATGTCTCTGCATTTGCCTTTTTTTCTGCACCCTTCCCCTCAGCATCACAGCCACAGCAGCCAGTATTGGAGCAGCTGGAATCCCTCAGGCAGGACTGGTCACCATGGTGATAGTGCTAACGTCTGTAGGCCTGCCCACTGATGACATCACACTCATCATTGCAGTTGATTGGTTCCTGTAAGTATTGGCCATATACTGTGTATGAATGGGAAAGTAAAAAAACACAATATAGTCACAGTGTTTCCTCCAGTGGCACCAGCACTCTGTACAAACAATGCTGGTTTCAGAGAGAGGTGAAGAGGGTTAAGTCAAAAGAAAATATAGTTATAATATAGTATAATCAATAAGGCTCTTCTCAGGAGGTTTTAAGGGGTTAAAGAGACACTCCCTTAACCCTCCTGCAGTGTTGCGGGTCAAATTGACCCGTTTCAAATTGACCCATTTAGTGTAGCTAAAAATATTTTCTTTTTCTTTATGGAACTTCTTCTGCTTGCCTTAATTAGTGTAATAAACTTTAAAAAGAAAAAATATCATGGATTTGCAACCCCCCTCTGCAGGTTTATATTACAGAGATGATGTTCGGGTCAATTTGACCCGGCAGTGAAAGTGTCAGGACAGAAGGTTTAGACCATTTCTTTCTTTGAATATCTGAGACAGTCTTTCTTACTACCTCCCATCATGTTTCACCACATTTCACACAAACACACACACACACACACACACACACACACACACACACACACACACACACACACACACACACACACACACACACACACACACACAAACACACACACACACACACACACACACACACACACACACACACATGTGTGTCCCATATATAAAGTTGTACACATTTCAAACTTCAAACTAAAAAATCAGGTGTTTGTTATGGGAACCCATCCCATAACCCATCCCCCCACGTGAACCACACTTTCCAGAGTAAACAATGTTTCTTATCTTCTCACTTTTCCCCTAAATACACCTTTATTGGACCGGGAACACTAGAGTAAGGGTTTCTTTCATGTCTCTCCTAATAAATATGGTACTTCAGGATTTCTAATAGACTGACAGGGACACTGACTGACACACTCAATCTAGACACAGATACTATTTTGACAGAACCTTTTTTTCCCTTTGGAAAACTCCGCTCACACTTAGTAGGGGAGGGGGAAACATAAAAAAGGTTCTTTAGAGTCCTACCAACATTACACGCTGCAGATACATACAACCCAGCAGCTTCCTGTAGGACAACATGAGCAACAGGAACAAAAGGACGAGCCCTGGAGGCTCTGGAGCACATCCTTGATCATTACAGTGAAGTAGAGGAGGATGTATATGCAGATGAAGAACATCTTGATGATCTATTGAGGGGTGAATAACTCCATTCCACTAAAAACGTATTGAATTGTTAGTAATGGTGTTGGTGACGAGGTACAAACTATATTTATTTGGATTTTTTGGTTTCTGACAACTTTTGGATGATTCAACATGCGCCGGGTCACATTGACCCGGTGTAACAGGCCATAGTAAACCCCCAGTCCGGACTATACCTGGGGTTAAAGGGGCCTAGGCTAGATTATACCCCGGGTATATTATGGCCTAGGCCAATTTATACCCCTCAGGCCAGATTACACCCCCACGATATCAGTAGTGTTACGCGATATACACAAGAATTACTTAATTTTTCAACATTTTATTGGGTGTTCAGCTTTGTCAGGTAAAGCTAACTGACTTAAATCTTAAAACTCTAAAACATAGACTTTTATTACTGCGTCCTGAAACTTCAACTTCTAAGACTAGCAAGTCCTTGATACAATATAAATGTCCAAAGTTAAACACTGATAACAACATCAAAACATCCACGAAGATCAAAGATCACTACCACACTTCTCAGTCGTGTTACACATTAAAATAAAAGCGCATTCCCAAAAGATAATGCAATTGTAACATAATGTAATAAATGTCATAACGTCCTGAAATTTCCACTTCTAAGACTAGCAAGTCCTCGCTACAGTATAAATGTTCAAAGTACACTGATAACAACATCAAAATGATCATGCTTGTTTTCAAGATAAAGTGCTGTGATAAATGTTCTGTTGATGACATATGGCACATGATATATGTCTGTGAGCTGATTTGCATGGATGAAAGAGTTGCCATGCTCTTTGATGCCCAGTAAGGTAGATGTTCTAACTCCTGGGCCAGCTTATTTAGTTATTAAGCATTTTGGTGTATTTGGACAGCCTGACATACTTTTTCCATTTTAAGAAAGCTGTCGATTAGTTGAATCAGATCCAATTAAACTGTCTAGCTCGCCACACCAATATTAACGTTGTTATTAATACTCAAAGTTCAGCTCCATGGCACAACGAAAATTATGCAAATTGCAGTACAGCTGAACATGGCTATGTTTACCTAAAAATAGGCTGATGACAGTTTCGACTGAATGGCAATAACAAACGTCACACCCCCTTCACTGGCTAGCTAACGTTAGCTAACTATCAAGATTACCTGACATTATGATCCCTGTAGGAAGGACCGGCCATGTCTGGAGGGGTATAGTCTGGCCTCGGCTATTTTACGCCCCTGGGTATAATTTGGCCTAGGACAGTTTATCCTCGGGCAAAGTATACCCAGGTTTAATCTGGGCGGGGGTTAATTTGGCCTGTTACACCGGGAAAATCATTGCTATACCTAAGAAACAAAGTAACAGGAGGGTTAACATTCTTTGTCCATGCATCTGGTTTTTATTCAGTCGGCATCCAAACCCATTGTTCAAGCTGTGTTTCATGTGGTGTGAAAATTGACCGCAACGATTAAAACCTTTCCTGCGGTTTATTAATGATACTCTTTTATGCAAACAAATCTACAGACACTCCATGTTTATTTCATTTTCAATTACTTCTTCTAAATTGTTTAATATTCATTGTCTACTTTAGTCATTTTTGTCTTTTCACATTTTGTTTTTTTTCGTTTTGTCTTTTCTTCTCTTCTCTTGTTGCATGTCTTGTCTTCGCCATGTCTCCCTTCCTCACCTGTTCTCTGTTTTTCCTTAGGGACCGATTGCGCACAACCACCAATGTCCTTGGAGACTCCATCGGTGCAGGCATAGTGGAACACCTGTCTCGCCACGAGTTGCAGAAGAAGGACCCAGAGGTGGGCAACTCAGTGGTGGAGGAGGCCGACAAGAAGCCGTACCAGCTCATCTGCCAGGAGAATGAGTACGATACCGAGAGGCCTGCTCACAGCGAGACAAAGATGTAAATGTTTGACCGAGGTTGCCTACATTCCTCGGGAAAAACATTGCACTGCATTGAACCGAGCTTTCAAACTATGCTCTTCTTAATTTGAAAACCTTCCTCTCACAAGATTGGAGGTTTTTGAAATAAATTGATCTACAGCTAGGATATTTTTCAGCCAAGATTTGTGAGGTGTAGTGTGCTTTCCTGGCACACTGTTGACTTGAAGTGGTTTGCTGTTGCATTGTGTTTCTTAGGATTGGAGGTATGATGCTGAGTACTATATTTGCCATAGGGTGGCAGCTATTTACTGTTAAGACTGATCTACTTAAGAGCCAAGAGCCTGATGGTCCGTGGCCTGCATGCCATATGCAACCTCTCTCAGAACTGTGATGACTAATCTGTCCCACTAGAGGTCCGTATTGCTGTGAGTCTTCACGCCGCGGCAGATTACAGTCATACTTGGAAAGACCTGGCATTAAAGTTGGTCCTTGTGTTTCATTTGACCGGTGTTGTATGTAAAACATGTAAGTAAAATGGTTGTAAAATTCTGTCTGGAAACTGATGTGAAAAGTGTTGGATATCATGTACATACACTGGGGTGACTGAGCCAAGTTATTTGGGGGAAAAAAGGCTGCTTATTTTAGTGACGTTATTTTCTATGATTTGGTGTATCGTCAACTGACTGAGTGAGTGATGTCATTTACACATAGACACACATCCCTGTGTCCCCTAATTATCCAAAGTGCTGTCAGAATATCTTGGTAACTATCCAGCCTTTTTTTCACACATATTCCTCAAGCCAATCATTATAATCATAAAGACTGAAGAACCAAAATCATCACGTTCTAATCCCTAAATTTTCTCGGCTGAGAATTTTGAAACCTAATCAAATCAAAATTTCAAGCCATTATATTATAACCAAAAAAGAACCAAAAATACTTTCCAAATTTCTATATAGTTTATTTTAAATCATATCTGCCCATACCTAAGCATATTACTAACCTGCCCAATAATACTGTACTGCTTTAAAAGATGGTGATTTGTGAGTTGATCCCTTAAGCGCATGGGCATGAACTAAAAATAAGTTGTTTGAAACATTTACATGGCAGTATGAAATATTTCTTATATATTAAATTAGTAAAATGGTAGTCAGTTTTTAACTTCAGTGTGTCTATTCTCAATTTAGCTTTCTTTAGATAATACAATATGTTTATATCATTGGATGTATATTGTAAAGTAACACATTTCAGTTAATTCCCCATATCTTTTGTTTTAGCTAGCTTGTACTTGAGCTAATTCAGTACAGAAAAGAATGTATAAGTGGCTTTGTATAGAATGTTCTTCTGAATATACTGTACGTGTAGATAAATGTGTACATTAATTTTAGATTTAAAATTGTAAAAGGTTACTTGAGGATTGCATCTGTAAAGATGTTGTACCCATGTTCTAACAAACCGTATGACCAAACTAACAATCCCTCTAGTTCCTTTTACAAATGCACAACTGGCTGATTTTAAGGACCAAATGTGTTTGTCCTTTACACACTTGAGGAAATGGAATAGTTCCTTTGTTTACAGTTGCGGGTGTCTCTCTTGATATGATTGTTTCTCTCATGAATTCACATGTGAGTGCACACAAATACACACACATGACTGAACAACAGTTGTAGTTTTATCTTGCATGGATTTTTATGAATTAAAAAAAATAAACCCAGTGGTTGTGTATTTATTGTTTTATCATGGACATCTGAAAGACCACAAATGTAATCTGTAAATTTTAAGCCAAGCCTCTCTAGATATGTGTAATAAGTAGATGTTTTAAATCCTTGTTTTATCCTCAGTTGACATGATTTTGGATCCATATTCTTCATATATGTTTACCTTTAATCTATCATTTTGTTATCCTTATTGCCAGGCACGTGCACAGACATTTTGGGGGGCAGGTGATCAAACCAAAAAAAGGGCACCCATCGCCAAAATTATTTATGAAATTAAAAATAATAATAAATAAATAAATTGTCCCTCATTTGTTTTACTAGTTGATGGCCTGATCCAAGATAAAAGAGAGCTGCTACCCTGAGCTGCTTGCTGCAATTTTGTAAATGAGATAAATCAATGTTGTGCATAATAATCAAGAGTGACTTACATAATCTCTATAAAGCTTTTTTACTGTTTTCTGACTAGACAGCTAGCTAGATTAGACAGCTAGCTTACATTTTCCTTATGAATAAATATGATTGACTACATACTACATACTGATCAACATACTTTCGAAATTGTCTAAACAGCATTTATACAACAACACAAAGAAGATGCCTGCCTGTATATCTCTCCCTCAATCTCTTCATTAAACATGACTAACGTCAGTAAACAGCTGGACAAGGCTTTGAAATCACGGATTTCGTGAGTTTTTTGTTTGTTTATTTTTTTAGGAAACGTCGGACCAGTTGTGACGGCGCTAATGTTGTGGTTAATTTATCACCAAACAACGTGGGGATTGCACAAACACCGTCATTACCTGGTAGTCTGATGCTGCGGGTCAGAGGAGAAGTAGGCTGCACCCGTTTGGCCTGGTGCTCACTGCATGAGCACTAAGTGGAGGAGGAGGAGGAGGAGGAGGAGGATGAGGGAGGGAGAGGGGGGGGGTCTTCAAATTGATGTTAAACTTGTCATGATTCTTTTAAAAATATGCAAAATAGGTCTACCCGAACCAGCGGACAAAAAATTCAACCCGCGGCAACACTTCAAAAGTAGCCCAATTCCGCGGGAAAACCGCGGACCTGGCAACACTGTCTATGAGTCAGATCAGCGGCTTGGTCACGTGACCCAAGGGCGACGCGTTATTATTATTATTTTAAATAATTACAGATTACTTTCGGGCCAGATTTAGAGTCTACGCAGTTTGTCTTATTTGTTTATTCCATTTTGTAGTAAAATGTACTCATGCAACTCATTAAAAAACACACACCGCTAAAACAAAAGATAAATGCGACCATAGGTACATAAATATTTGCCTAACACGATGGTTTAATGGATAGCGAGCTCGCCTGACACGCGAGAACCCAGGGTTCGAGACTGAGTATGGGCCCCGTACTCAGTCAAGTGTAAAGACGTCTTTGAGACGGGATAGGTAAAGGGATACCCGTATGCTGGTAGAATATCGGCCGAGTTTAAATTCCTGCCTATCCCTGTCCACTACGTTGGAGCCACCCTGGGGGTCAATAGTAAAGGCGTCTTTGAGACACGTAGGTAAAGGGATACCCGTATGCTGGTAGAATATCGGCCGAGTTTAAATTCCTGCCTATGCTGTACACCACGCCGGAGCTCATTGACCACTCAAGTGACAGCCAACGTAAATGCCCTAAGTCTGAAGGACGTCACTTACGGACGTTAGGGGGCTAAGGGCGAGTGACCTAGACAAGCATCGTGTTAGTGGCACCAAACAACTGGGCTAAACCCCTATAGGATGGTGCTGGGATTTTGGTTTTTTAAACTGATAATAACAATTATATATAGAATATAATATATGTTTTATATATATATATATATATATACCAAGACAAGCATCGTGTAAGTGGTACTTACGGTACTAGATCTTTAAGTACTTCTGCATGTAACTAGCATGTAAATATCTTCCATGATATATTCTCTGTGTGTTTACCGTTTAGTTTAAGTTTAGTTGTATAGAAGCTAATCGCAATGCTTTAATCAGATGGTGAATCAGAAACAAATCTAATATATAACTTGAGATCTGATCCGTCTTCACTCTGGTATGAAACTCCAGCGATCAGTCCAATCGGCTGCAGCGTCCATTCAAACAGCTGATAAACACTGAGGGGGCGCGTTGAACGTTAAAACACCTCCTGATCACGGCTCCTCTGAGATCCTCCTCGCTCTTGAACAAGGACGTTAACGGCCGTTAATGTGGCGGCGCAGAACAACTTTCAGTTCAATCGTAGAGCGAGGAAACGTTTGGCTCCAACTGACTGGCAGCACGAAATTATATTTTGGTTTAATTTGTGAGCATATCTCATAACGGTTAGACATTTGACTTTTTATTTTATTTTTATAAATACAACTGGCTGACTGGAAAATGCCGCGGAGCATGTCGGGGCGAAATTCTCACAAGAACTCAAATAAATGCCCCGTCAGATATCAAAACACATTTGTGGGGAAATTTTTTATTCTTAAAATAATTTGTATTCTTAAATACTGATGAATGCAGAAAAAAATTGGGCTCCAGTAGAAGGGGCACTTTTCTCATTCAGGGCAAAAGGGCAGGTGCTTGAGCACCACTACACGTGCCTGCTTATTGCCTAGGATTCCTTTTTATTTCCTTGCTGTATTCTGTACTCCCAACATCTATAGCATACATGGTACCCTGTTAACGTTTTCTTTTAGAGCGTTTTTCCTTATCTGAATCAAGGGTCTAACAGACATAATGTCATATATAGATTGTAAATCCCCCTGTGGCAGATTATTGATATCGGAGAGTATATAATTTTCTTGTCTTGAGCTAGTTTGGACAGGCAGTGTGAAAACCCAATATTCATACCTAAGAGCTGTCCAGAGAGATGTACTGAACAGATAGAACAGCTTAGTGAGTGTCAGTATCTGGTGCTTGCTGGAACTGGACTGGAGAGCTGTTACATATCCCTCCACCAATCATAATTGTCCTCGCTGCATTGGTATTCCAAACCAAGTTGCCTTAGCATAGCTTCCTTCAGGCCATTGCCTCTCTAAAAAATACATCATTGTTTTCTCAGAATATTCATCCCATCATATTTAACAAATGCCAATGCTGACACCTTGAGGTCAAACAGTGATTTGATTTCCTTCAAAACACTGTACTTTACAGTTCCTGGATTTTGTACCGATTTTTTGCAGATTAAGCACACACATATATATATATATATATATATATGTTGGAAACATCTAAACCCAAATCTCTCAAATATAATAATATAATATAATACAAATAATATGTATCTTTTATTAGACCACTTTATGTCACTCTACTACATTCAGATTTATTTTTAATAACCCTAACTTTATGTGACATAGTTATTAGTTACTTTGCAGATCAATATTTGATGGACAGAACCACCTTTAAAGAGTGTGAATTATTATAGTTTAGATTTTATACTATGTCTCTTGTGTGCACGTAACCCTGTTTGCTGCTGTATTCCTTAAATGTCCCCATTGTGGGACTAATAAAGGAATATCAAATCTAATCTAGTCTAATCTATAGATCAAACTAAAATAACATTACATAGTTTAAATTGCTTCCAACTTGACCATAACATGTTGCTTGTAATGTCCACCCATCAATAGTTAAATAACACAGAAACACTCTGAGAGCGATCATTCTGCCTGAGTAGCCTACTTTTTTGTACTCCAATATTTATTTATTTTTAATTAGCAGCAGGCTATTACCACTTTACTTATTTAAAGGAACGGAGTCTGACTTAGTATTAAACAGGACACATTGTAACTGTAAGTGTGCCCCCTAGCGTTTATATTATATACTTCGAAGGCAAGAAAAGACTGGAGGAGATGTATGTTGCTGGAAAATTACATGGCCTGTTTCACCACCAAAAAAGTATGCTTTATTTATATATGTAGGTGTTATAGCATATTTATTTAGCAGTTTTTTTTTTAGTAAAAGTAGTGACAGCTGCAGACGGGTAAGGCTGTCGCGTAGCGCCATCTAGTGGCTCAACGCGAAACGTCGCATGGCATTTTGTTTGGCGCCGATGGAGGGAGTCACTCCTGAGATCTTTGGTCAGTCAGACGGCAGAACTTCCGGTCGGCATTTTGTTCTACGAGAGGAGAGCCTCTCGATGATCGCAACAAACGTCATATTTCTCGTTTATTGTCGAAATTGGCTGCACTCACTGTTTATGTCGGTGCAGACCGACTGAAACTCCGACGAGCGAATGTTTCCCCGCGAATGTACGTTGAAACATTCACCCTCGAGTGGCGGAAAAAGAACGAATCGGTCCGACCCGGATTATTGTTGATAGCTTAGCAAGCTAGCTAACCAGCTAGCTGGCAAGCCAGTCGAGTTCCTCCTGGAGGATCTGCGCGAGAGAAGAAAGGGGGAGCTAGAGACGCGGACACGGACCGAGCACATTCCGCTCCCTTTGATCGCACCATCCGAAGGTAAATATTACCGCCCCGTCTATCGCGATGCAATGGAGTTTTCAAATTGCAATAATTGACGGTAACGTCAATAAAACAGCTCTGGCGCGCGACCACCTACGGCGCCGTTAAACGTTGACCGGGAGGTAACGGAAGCTAGCGAATTAGCCAGCCGAGCTAGCTAGGTGTGTTTTTTTTTTGCTTCGCCGAGGCGCTCGGCCTCAAACTGGATGTCATTCGTCGAGGATCGGGCCATTGCCAACGGAATTTATATCGGTACCGTTGCTTTTGCATCTACTCACACTCAACCCGTAGCATTATCCCGACCACACGGGTGGGGGCTAATACGTTATATGCGTTATATCTCCAGACAAGCGCCCCCTTGTATTAAATGAGAGGCACTGTTTATTTGGACAGCGTTAGGAGCGAACCCACAACAGTTGGAGCTAGTTAGCATCGCTAGCTCGCCGTTAAAACAGGACTACTGTTTTGAGCGGTTGTCAGGCGGCGTTAACGACATATGATTTAGTGAAAGGTAACTCCGGCTCCGAGGTCGACTCGGAAGACCCGGACAGTAAACTTCTGGGCAGTGTGACGTGAAGTTGCCGCGGGTGGGTTCGTGCAGCTGACGGTTTTAACTCGCTAAGATATAACTTAAACAGTTTTATGTGCACGCTAACGTCCACTGTGCTTCGGCTCTTCGTTGTGTTGTCATTACGTTTGTGTGACTGAGCGGTGTGCTTTTGGTTCGCTGGAGCCGTTTTGACATGGCTGACGTTGGCTGTGGTTACTCTCCTGTTTTCAAACGTTGTGAGTGACTTAAGTTACAGACTGAGTACACGCTACGTCCCCTCCGCCGTAGTTCACGTCACTTAACGCCAAACTAACAAGTTGTCGGAGTTTGGTTGACATGTTGATGTTGGCGGGAATCTCATGTATGTTGGCTTCTCGGCGACAACAAATGCAGTTTGATCGCTTTTCTGCAGTTAGCCAGTTTTGCAGACTGCGCGCGGTGGCTGTCGGCTCCTGGAGGATGCCGCCCCCCCCCTGCTGCCACCATCACAGTGCATCTGTTCCTTTGTGCTGCCTCCTGCCTGTCAGTCTCACAGCTGTCAGCCAAGCCCCTGTGTACTAGAGGAAGAGCACATAGCATGCTATCGCTCCAGCTAGCTCATGCAATGTTTACAATATCCATCTGTTGATTCTCCAATGGCGATGTGGTGCAGAAACTGTTGCACGTATTTACTACGCCATGACCTCAGCGATCGACTTGTACTGGATCTACATGTCGACAGATTTACGTGTTGTCACTATTCGGTAGAAGTTGTTGTCAAACGTGTTGCATTTCCTTAGCAGCAGTGGAGAAGGATTTCTCTTAAGGTCAAAAGTGCTGCGTGCTGTTGCATTGGAGGTTGTGGAGCAGTGGTGCCATGGTTGTTGCATATGACGCTTGTGTCAATATTGTGATGCCAAATCTGGCATTATTTTTGCTGTTTTGGTTTAGTTTATTAGTTTAACTGCTGTGGACCCAACTTTACATAAAATTGTCCCCATTAAAAAAAAAAACATTTTTATGTCCCAAAGTCTGACTCAGGTCCATGTTCTCTTTCAACAGATTAAAGGAGTGGGACTTTTTTTATCTGAAATGTCAGTGAGTCCACCCGAGACTGCACTGAATTCTTCAAAAAGGTATTATTACAATGGTTTGAGTCATTTATCATTTCATTGACATGTCATTATCAACAATAGATAGTAATGCTGGCTTACTCTTAATTGATAAGCCAACTCAGAATATTAACATATGTAGGGAGGATTTGAGGCTCAGGGTATCAATGTCTTTCATTTTGATGTCTAACACATTCAAAATGTCTAAGCATTGGCTGATATTCAGAAAATTGCAGGTGGCTTTTCCTTCTGATTTTCTTTGACCTCCAGTGCCGTCTTGCTTGAGAGGTCAAGGACACCTATCAAGAAAGGGTATACGACCAATTAAGTACAACATAGGGTTGTGCATATCCATCCTTATAAACTGAGGGGGAAGTGCCCTGTGGTTTGACATTAGTGAAGGTTAATAGATTGGTATGGTAGTGACACAGATTGACATTAGTTGACGGCTAATTCAGTTTCACAGTACTGGTGATATCAAGTGTAGAAAATAGAGGAACTTTTTTTAGTATCTACTGTAGTACCATGGACAATCAGAATGTCAAAGCATATTCACTGGAGTGCATTATCACTGGGCCTGTATATCATTAAAAAATATCTGATCACGGTATGATGCATGCCTGAGCAAGATAAGATAAGATAAGATAATCCTTTATTAGTCCTGCAGTTTCCCCCAAGCTTCCCCCACAAAGCCTTTTTCTTTTATTTAACCTAATGAGCCAACCCTGGTGTTAATATTGTGCAGTTGTGTTTACAACTTTTTTACAATTTATTTACATTGCAGAGAATGCATTGGTTTCCACTTCTATCGAAGCCACCAAGATGTTTGTATATTTTGCATATTTGCTACTAAAGGGAAGCTAAATAAAGTAATCTGACATGACATTTAAATGACTCATAATAAGCATCAGTCAGTAAACTAAGGCTAAAACTATGACTAACAGAAATAGCAATAATTTTAATATTTTATTCAAAGGTATTTCATTATTGTTGATCTGTTGTTGCTTATAGCATATGTCAGTATAATAACATAACATGGCCGGGTGGCAGGATGGTCAAATGGTCCTCTATTGACCTCTAAGACCTGGATTCAAGCCTCTGTTTGTTTTTATCTGTTGAACATACTTTAGTAAGACACCTAACCTGCACTCGATCCTGTATCCCTGCTATAACCCAAAGAATGCAGAGTACTGTGGACCCGGCCCCCCACCCCATTTATGGATTACTAATATAAATAATACTAGATATATGATTAAAAAGGGGCTGATCCATGGCAGTTTATCTTGATTGACAAGATCTAATGAGACACATTTATTTGTGATTTACAGATGATGCAGCCAGTACCATTTCTCTCTCAAAATATCATCTCAGGAGTAGACATAGCGGTATTTAAGCAGCACATAATTATCCAATCCTTTCATTTGATTCCATGTTTTTGATGTGTCTGAATAGTATCAATTGACTATTTTATTGTTTTACGTCTTTTTATACCTTCTTTTTTTCTGTCTCGACTCATTTTGTAAATCCTTGACTTTTCTCCTCCTTGCTCTCTTTCTTCTTCTTTCTTCTGTCTTCACTCGTGCTGCTGTTGTTTTTTTGTCTTTCTCCCTACCTGACTAACCTTTCTCTCTCCCAGGAGTCAGGAGATGTGAGGACGGGTGTCGTTCATCGACCCCCTGATCTACCTGTGTATCAACACCCCCCCGCCCCACCTTCAGCATGAATGGGGATATGCCTCATGTTCCCATCACCACTCTTGCTGGGATCGCTAGCCTCACAGACTGTGAGTGACACACAGTCGTTCTCCAAACTCACCATCGCATATTTTCTTGCCTCCTCTTCCAATAAAAAATTGACAATCTGAAATATTTACTGACTTTAATTTTGTGATAGTTTATTCTGTCTTGTGCCATGTTTTGTTTTCCGTCTCTCTGCTTTTCTACATATCCTCTATTGCCGATGCTTGTTTCTCACCCTGTCTGTCTCTTTTGCACATCTGTATTTCTTCACCTCCCCATCTCTATACTTTCCATCATCTATCTCTTCTTGTTTCAGTGTTGAACCAGCTCCCCCTCCCTTCCCCCCTCCCGGCCACCACCACTAAGAGCCTCCTATACAATGGGAGGATCGCAGAGGAAGTTACCTGCCTACTGGGCTGTCGGGATGAGAATCTGGCCTCCCAGCTGGCCCATGGCCTCAACCAGGTGTCCACAGAGCACATGTGAGTTTATAAGTGAAAGTGTGTATATGTCAACATTGTGTCTTGTACAGAGAGTCGGGACCCTACCACTTTTCAAATAATCTTTAAGAACAGGCAACAGAAGAGATGCTACTATTGACTATAGAAATAATGAGATTTTGTTACCGGCAAATATTAAATACAAATGTTGAAAATTAAAATGTAACGAACATTGTATTTAAATTATAGTTTATATTTTTTTACAAGACAATAATAGTGCTTATTACTTAGTCGTGTGCAATGAGGCCACATTTGTATTATGTTACTTTTCATCTTATATTGAGGTAATGATCTTTAATCATATGAAACCACTGAAATATAACCGACAAACCAAATCAATGTAATGTTTTATGTTCCAAAAACAATCAAGGAATAGCTACTCTCTCATAGAATACAGTAGTAGCTTAGTAAATTTCCCATCCCTAAATTGTTGGCTAGATGGTCCTATACATGTTAAATGCAATTCATATTTGTATTCATACATGTTTAGAGTTTTAAACATTATTCACTTATGCCTTTGCCTTCATATTGTTATTAGTGATGCTGCCCACTTGTCTTACTCTCACCATTTTATAATTTACCTAAACCTATTTTTTTACGTATGTTTTCAGAGAGCTGAAGGACAACCTTGGTAGCGATGAGCCAGAGGGAGATGCGCCACTGCTGCTGCAGACCATGTTGGCCAGGAACCCTGGCATCTTCAGGGAGAAAAGTATGAAGATCCTACCTATTGCACATTATGCCATGAAAGCATGCAACCATAAAGACCAACTTCATGTTGATATTTATAAACAAATACATTGTTTTTTTCACTTCTGAACAGATGTTATGCAGCAGCCAATGGTACCAACGTACAAGATCACCCAAAATTCCTTGCATAGCCCTGCCCAGCCTGCAAACTTTCAGCCGGATGCAATGTCTCCTAATCCACCGAGGTGAGCCAGGCTGCAGAATTTAGCAGACCCATATGTATCACTACTGTAACCATGTAACTGTTTTTAATTGGTATATCTCAGTTGCATCACAACATTTTGTGTTGTTTAGTTTCATGGATGATTTGCTGTATGTATAAGTAGTATCATTAATTAATTAATTGATAGATAATACAATTATATTTTAAGTTTGGTAATGTTTGTTGTTTTACTGTTATTGGCATGCAACGTCCTTCCACCTGCTTGCTGACTCTCTTTCTCCCTGTTGTCTCCTCCACTTTGTCCAGTCGGTTTGTTGCTCCCCAGACTGGTTCCAGTAGTCGGTACATGGGCCAGAACAGTCCAGTACCCAGCCCCTACACTCCCCAGAGCCCTGCCCCTGGTTACATACAGCAGTATCCCCATCAACAACCACCCAGCTATAACCAACACCAACAGATACAACAAGGTGAGAGTATATGTGTGTGTTGTGGGTTCTTGTGCATGCATCAGGGGGCATTTGTTGAAGTGCGTCCGTCTGGCTGGCTGAACATGATCTGTATGATTAATTGAAAGACAATCCCAGACGTGCATGTGGTGTAAACATGCTCGCAACGTGGCATTGGACAAATAGAAGTATACTTAAAAAGTTAGAGGTTTTCCGTTCCTTCCTTGTTAAGCTACTGTAAGTGCGAACTGAACACTTCCTTCATTTGGTTCACAGGTGGTTACCTCATTGTTTCTTTTTAGATTTCCAATTGTCCCGAATGATACAGTTGTTACCGGGGATTTCCCAAATAATAACACTATTTAGTTTTTATAACATATACTGTGAATTTGGGCTTATCAACATATCGCCATTGTTGCAGATGTTGGTAGATGTGTGGGAAATAATTGCAGTACAGCAAATATTTGAATAATGTGTCCAGTATATTCTTTTTATAGTCTACGTTTATTTTCTTTCTAGTAAATTTCACTATTTAAAATGTACAGTGGTATTTACTAGGGATGCACCGATACCGATACCGGTATCGGGGTCGATACTGCGTTAAAATACTCGTATTCGTTTTCAATTGCCGATATCAAGAACCGATACCACTCAACAGTATTTCACTACAACAAACTGGTCGCGCTTTGTGGAGAAAAAGATTTGTTGTCCTACCTGACTTCAACGTCTAGGGCAGGGGTCGGCAACCCGTGATCCAGAGCCGCATACGGCTCTTTTGTCGCTCTCTTGCAGCTCTTGCAGCAAGGTGTGTAGAGTTATGCTGCGTTCACATCCAACGCGACGGAAAATTACTGCCGTTCCGCCGGTTTGAATCAAACTGTTGCTGGTCCGCCAGAAGTAGCGCTGGCAGCGGCCTCATTCAGACGCTGTTGTGCGGCTACGGATGATATTATTGTAGCCGAGTGTCTGTTGTGTGTCTATATTTGTAATTCTAATAAAATGAAAACACGCTGCAGGGTAACTTGAACCACTTTTTTATCTCCTTCACACACGTATATCCCACAATTCCACTCTTTTCCTTTCCGTTTCTCCCTCCACAATAAAAGCACCGGAAACATAACTTGGAACACAGCTTCCTATATAATTGCTCATCCCTAATATTATCGCTTACATTATGAACCCGGACACGGGGCGTTTTATGGTCCGACATTAGAGGGACTTCCACAAGAAGTTTAAAGCTTGGGATAGCCTTCTGTTAATTTTGTACTATAGGCTTGACATAATCTGCAGAGGATAAAATTAAATCTGCCTCCAAATTAATTGCACTTTCATGGAGACCAAATCTAAGAAGTATCGTATCGGTACTCGGTATCGGCAAGTACACAAATAAAAATACTCGTACTCGTATCGGTTTGTAAAAAAGTGGTATCGTTGCATCCCTAGTATTTACCGTTACTGACGTCTATAACAAGCATTTGTTGTGGGTTTATGTAATGGGTAGGGTTCTGGTGAGAAAATTCACGGCATGAATAGAATTTGTAATTCATTTCATAAAAACTCCATGCTCCACTAAGTGCTTATTTACTGTATTTTACCAACAATGTATTGACACATCTCAAATTTTTTAAAGATATTTCTCTGTCATGATCAACAATGTTATAATTGTCTTACTCATGGATCATTAAAAAAGGACCTCTTTTTTCTTCTTTTCTTCGACAGTGTCTGTGGCCAGTCCCATGGTTCCAGGCGGCATACGAAATATCCACGAGGGCAAAGTATCGGGGCAGTTGGCCAACGCTGCCAACCACCTCTCAGACAGACATGGCACGGAGGACTACATGAACATTGTACACCGACTGAGCAATGAGGTACAACTGACAAAGTCTAAAGTGAGGGCATTATCAGTTTAGCACCCAAGGCATACCTTTAAGAACAAACAGCAAGGTTTGGTGTTGAACAATGCTATTTCTAGACATTTTATTTGAGCTTTGGAAGTTTGTTATGTGAGCCAAACATACATTTTCTCCAATCATCATGTTGAGGGCATGTATGTGATGTTACTGTACTTAAACGTTCTGTAGATTGCTGCTTGTGTAGGAAACAGGTAACAGGGGGGCATTCAGATGGAAAACTCTGCACAAGCTGATTTATAATGAATTTAGGTTCAATGGTTTCTGGCTAAAGAGAAGACAATGAATGTTAAGGGGCGGTTCTGTTCACCAACCAGGCACAATGGTTTCTGAATAAAACCTGTTGAGCCACATGTGTGGTTATATTTGTTTGTATTTTTAGTTCTGTTTAGTCTTTAACAACTGGACATGCCATGCCCTGCTCCGTCTTATAATGGGTTCTGAGATTTATCTTCTTTTAGTATTTTTAATTAGCAATTTTATATATGGACACTAGTCCATATATATAGCTAATATTTTTTCCCTATTATTATTATTATTATTATTATTATTATTATTATTATTAATAATAATAAATTAAATAAACATTATGGTTCTGAATTGCTGGAATGAATGCCATATTCATATTATTTTGGTCCTCCCAATACTTTTGCAAACATAATGGACCCGCACACTGAAGTCAGGGCTCCTTCTTAAGCTAATTTATATTTGCGACAATTTGACAAAAGTTGGACTTGCTGTACAGCTTTAAGATATTTTTGGTTGAAATTCTGTACCTGTTTGTATCATTTGTAAAGCTGATACCTGGTAGATTACATCTGTCTTTTCTGTGTGTTGTCTAGGATGGGGACTCCGCCATGAGGAATCCTTCTTTCTCTCTGAGGTCTCCACAGTCCGGCTGCTCCCCAGCAGGCAGTGAAGGAACACCCAAACGTAAGGACACCGGACGAGGAAAGGAGACGCTACAGTGCCTGTCGGTTTTCTTTTAGGAAATGGCCTCACCTGGCTCTCTAAAACTCATGATTACAATTTTACAGCAACAGAATGGTTTGAGGCGGGTCTCTCTCAGTGATACAAGGCCACAGTGATCATTTCAGTCGCGGAGGACACCTTCGTCTATGGCATTGTACATCCTTAGTGTCAGTTGTAATGATGATTTTGTGCACTTAGTTATTACTTGCCTTTGGGTAACTTTAACTCTATTTGGTGTTGCTTCTTTACAGCAGGTTCTCGTCCCCCGCTGATTCTGCAGTCACCACCTCCCTATGCACTCTCACCAAGGGAGGGAGGACTTGTCCAGAACCAGCAGCTCCAGCAAAGGAAGAAGGGGCCCGCAGTAAAAGAGGAGAAAGATTTGTACGACATTGTGAGCTCTCCAAACAAGGACTCTACAAAACTCACCCTCAAGTTGTCCAGGGTCAAGTCAAATGAGTCCGATACCCCAGGTAAGGACGGTTTTGGAACAGCACAATCTTAGCTGGATCCCCATGTTTTTGTTATGTGTTTCCTACATCTCCATTTTCAAGCTTTCACTTCATTTTGATGAATTCGCTGTACTAAGGGTGGTATGCGGAACTCACGTCTTGGCGTGGAGACCATTTAAAGCCCTTTTTAAATACAACCTTGTAACAGTGTTTTTGTTCATATCTCAGGGGATGTTCTGCCGGGAATGGACGAGAACTCTGACAATATGGAGACAGAACTGGGCTTTCAGCAGGTGCCTGTTCTCCAGCAAAATCTAACTCGGATGCAACAGCAGCAAGCTTGTGGTGCCAGTGGTCTCCAGCCTCCCAGTTCCCCGTACGACGAGGCAGAGCTGGATGCCCTCGCTGAAATTGAAAGGATAGAACGAGAGGCGGCGAGTGAGAAGTGCTCAAAGGAGGTTCAAGATAAAGGTATGAGGAATTGCGTAAACATAACTATATGGATAAATGCTGAACAAATGGTTCTGAATAACGAGGTTTTGCAAGTTTTGTTTTATCTTTTATCTCTTTGCCTTTACAGACAAGCCACTGAAGAAGAGAAAACAGGACTCCTTTCCCCTGGAGCCAGGCGCAGGGGGACCAGGTGGCCCCACAGGTGCCCCAGGCAGTGGATCGACAGGAGGGGGCAATGCTGGCAAACTGACCCCGCAAGAGGCCACCGCAGCTGGGAACGGTGCCAGCCGCCCTCCCCTCATGGTGAGCATCGACCTCCAGCAGGCAGGTCAAGCTGATGGCCAGCTCGACCCCTGTCTGGCTGCCCCTATTCCAGCCCTTGAGGCCCAACGCTGGCCTGAAGAACCAGCTAGTGGGCCGGCTGCAGTGGAGGGTTCTGACACGGCTTTGCGGTTGAAACCAGATGGGCGACCGGAAGTCATCAAGAACAGGGTCGATAAACATGACAGCAGGAGAGATGGTCGGGAGTCATCAAAGCACCGACATGAAGAGAAGTCCTCTGACAGACGGGGAGAGATGCCAAAGTCATCAAACCGAGGCGAACACGGACGAGACAGGGACCGAGAAGCCGACAGAGATAGGAGGCATCGGAGCGAGACAGGTGGTCGAGACCGACGCTCACCTGACTCGCGCTGTCGAAGTGACAGAGATAGGTACCGGGCTTCGTCCACTGGGGAGCCTGGTCGGAGCGGCAATAGGCATGATGGTTCCTCTGCCTCTGGTGCTAAACTTCCAGATTCTTTCCCTGCTCAGCTCCTTGGAGGGCATAGTGGAGCACTGAAGAACTTCCAGATCCCTAAGGTGATCTGTGCTGACCCAAGCCAAATGTCTACCCACCTACCAATCATTCAACTTTCACTGCCTGCAATCTCACAAAAAGCAAATCACACCACCGTTCACTCTTGTTTACGTTTTTGTTTTCCCATTTGTAAGCCATTTGTTTATTCCTCGGATAAAATGTTAATACATTAACCCACACCAAACCATCTGCCTAAAGTAGAAGATTTTATTAACTTGTTAGTCCGGTGTGTAAAAGAAGTTTCTCAGATGTTTCATGTGGGTAAATGTCTGCTTAAAACATTCACTGTCCGTATCGTGCAGCCATAAATGTCTGGACTGGAAGAAAAAAAATTAAGCTTCTATTTGTTTTCATCCTTTCTTACATCTCGTGTTAATGCAGTGTTGAGAGATGCAATCCCCAGCCACATGCTAATTATTTTATTATGGTAGTGTTTGTGTGTTTGCTGACAAAAAAAAGCAAGCACGGTGTTGCATACAATAGCTTATTTTATGCTACGTGAGAGGATCAGTTGTATCAAGGAACTAACAACCATAGTTGTGCTAGCAGCCACTGTATGGGAGCCATATTTAGCACCCATGCAAACATGATCACATTGCCAGTTGTTTATTGTTGCAATCAACGTTTTGTTGGTGATCACCCACACAGCACACCAACAATGATTGTCGTGCCTACGGAGAATGTGGCATTTTACTGGGATTCGGCATTGAAATGGTTAAGAGTCGTCATGCAGGATAGAAGCGTAGTTCAAAGCGATCCGTCACGAAGCCAATGGCATTGGTCAGGAAGATGAAATGGGATCACAGCACCGATCTTTATCGTCTCCTTAGAAATACACCCTGTTCTTCTCAGTAGGGCTCAGCAATGCTTTGGCTTAATTGGTAATTTTCGGTGTCTGTCAGTCACTGGTAGTGTTTGCAATGGGATGCAGTGTTTCACATTGGCTAGTGAGTTATGACTTCCCTGTGACGGAATTGGTTGGATTGAAACATAGTCTGAGAAACATGTCCACAAATGTATGATTTTCAGCATATAATAGAGACAGATTCTAAAACTCAAGAACAGTGTGCTGATGATAAAGGGAAATTAATGTCTTTTCATTTCTTTATTTTTTAAATAAAAACGAATTGGCTGATGCTTCCCATTATCAAATTATTTCTTTCAGCCAGGTAGGAAGAATTGATATTGTGTGGAAACATTCACTAACAAAATGTCCTGTTTTGGCCGTCATCCTCGGTGGCTGGGGGAAGTTGCTGCCTTGGCACTGCATTGATGGCGATGCACCATATATTGATTGACCATTACTCATACAATTTAAGACATGGAGATAATGTTGGGAAAACAGTGGATTGTTCTTTGGTATCAAACCTATACTGGAAACGAACATCAAAATCCCTTATCTCATGTCAATCACCTTGATCTATTTTGTACATTATCTTCTTGAAACCAAGCTCATGCTTTTCTGTGCAAATCGTTTAGGTGTGCATTTGGAAGTGCAGAGGGATTTTCTGACTCCTTTTGTTTGTTGTTCTTCAGATCAAACGTGATAAGGACGGTGGTGGGTCAAACGAAAGTCAGATGTGGGGACAGCCCAAGGTTAAACTGGAGAGGCTTGGTTTGGTGCAGGACTTTGAGAAGAGGCCCAAGCCTGTAGTGGTTCTGAAGAAGCTCTCCGTCGACCAGATCCAGAGGATCATCCGACACAGCAAGTCTGGAAAGAACAGGATCTCTTCTGTGAGGTCCAGCAAAGGTAAGGGCAAGAAGCTGTTGAACTGCTAGCGGTTGTGCTCTAACTTTACAGCATGTTTCCACTCTGTGTACTTTTTTTTTATTTTACCATTCACTTCATTAAACAAGAAAACACAACTCATTTTTTGGTAGTAACTTGAAAATGTGATGTGCCAAATCTTCAGGTGGTATGGACCCGTCAGTTCTGAAGGAGCTGCCACCAGAGCTGCTGGCAGAGATTGAGTCAACCATGCCGCTGTGTGAAAGGGTCAAGATGAACAAGAGGAAACGAAGCACTGTAAACGAGAAGCCCAAATATGCTGAGGTCAGCTCGGATGAAGACTATGACGCAAATGGAGAGTGTGAGTGAAATTAGGCTTAGTTTACTTTGGTATACCTTTTTTTTTATTTTTAGGTTTTAGGGCCTTAATTTTTTTTATGCCTAATCTCTACAGCTGCAAAGAAGCGCCAGCGCAGAGACAAAGACCGGTCCTGGGATGTGGAAGAAAGAGATCGCCGGGGTTCAGGGGAAAACCGGAAAAGTGCGAACCGGGACAGCAGACGAGGCTCAGGGAGCCGCTACCGAGACTCCTCCGATGAACACTCACCGCCACCCAGCATGACTGAAAGTCTGTATTCAAGTCACCTGTCACCCCATATCCAATTATGGTCTTTTTACTTTTGTGTGTGACATTGATTTCAAATAATGAACTTGTGGAGAGAGTGTTTGCGATCTGTCACACACAATAAAAACAAAACAAGACGCAAAAACAATTAATATGTAATTTCTCCCACTCAGTTGCCAGAAAAATGAAGGAGAAGCAGAAGCAGAAGAAACGGAAAGCATATGAACCCAAGCTCACCCAGGAAGAGCTGATGGACTCGTCCACATTCAAGAGGTTCTTAACAAGCATTGACAACATACTGGAGAATCTGGAGGATGTGGATTTCACTGCCATGGGTAAATATGAGGGCTGACTGTCTTTGAAAATCCAAATGCAGAAACCTCACAGTATTTTTATTCCGCTTGGTTTTATGTTTTCCAGCAGCGGCAGATGATGATGAGATACCTCAAGAATTTCTGCTTGGCAAACACCAGCTGAGTGAACTGGGCAGCGAGTCCGCCAAGATAAAGGCCATGAACATCTCCAGCAGGGTACTGTGTATAGTATATCCCTACCAAAAAAGTTTGACTGTTGTTGTGTGGTGCTGTTTCAGATGGAGGTCTAAATAACTGTCTCTGTTGTTGTAGATCCCATCAGACAAGCTGGTGAAACTGCTGAACATACTGGAAAAGAATATCCTGGATGGATCCAGGCTCTCCACCATGATGAGCCATGTGAGCGCCCTCCCCCTCTGTTGAATATACTTTGGAGTGGTGTTTAACTAACATGAGAATTCTGTGATATTCTGTACAAAAGAAACCCATACACTATTCATGTTGAAAAATACCCACCGCCTATATGAAATGAAGATTAATTGTTAAAATGCTGTAAAAGAAAAAAAACATTGAATAGTAGTTGATTTCTGTAAAAGGCATTCATATTGCTTTCCTTTCCAACCTCAGGACCACGATGCTGAAGATGAGGAGAAACTTTGGAGAGACCTGATAATGGAGCGAGTCACAAAGTCAGCAGACGCCTGTCTGACAGCTCTTCACATCATGACATCAGGGCACATGCCGAAGGCCGTCTACATCGAAGACGTCATCGAGCGGGTGCTGCAGTACACCAAGTTCCATCTTCAGAACACACTGTATCCACAATACGACCCCGTCTACAGGGTGGACCCTCATGGAGGTGAGGATATAGACCAGAATGCTTGGTTTCATTCAAATGTGTATATGTGGCATAACCTCTGGGGTCTGTGAACGTTTTGGAATGTGGTTATTGATATGTTAGAACCTTCCACGGGTTTTGTTCATAAAACTATCTGAGAACTGCTACTAAAGTCCTCCTGCATGGCAGTATATACCTTAAGCACAAACAATATGACCTGTAGAGGAAATTACAATCTCATCTCCATGTCATCTGTTGCTCTATTATGATATGGGACTGTCTTTCAAAGTAATACACAACTTTTCTGTTTTTCATGAACAGAAATGGAAAATGTTTAGCATGTAAAACCGGGGTTCATGATCAAAAACACTTTGCAAAGGATTTACAAGGGTTTCTCCGGCTTGTCCATCCAGGTGGCCTGTTAAGCTCCAAGGCAAAGCGTGCAAAGTGCTCCACACACAAGCAGCGCGTGATTGTCATGTTGTACAACAAAGTGTGCGACATTGTCAGCAACATCTCGGAGCTCCTAGACATCCAGCTCCTTACAGACACCACCATCCTCCAGGTACAAACCGAGAGCACTTGAAAAACAATGTCAGACTGCATTCATCTGTTTATGAAGTCAAGCAATTTCATTCCAAGCCAGATGAGGATTTATGCCATTCTGTCTTTTTCTTTTCCAGGTTTCTTCTATGGGAATCACTCCGTTCTTTGTGGAGAATGTCAGTGAGCTGCAGTTGTGTGCCATTAAACTAGTTACAGCAGTAAGTTTGTCTTTCTACACACTCAATTGCAGGTTTTTTGTTTTTTTTGCAGTTAAAAACCTCCTGTTGTTGGTGTACATCCCCTAAAGTGCATCTTGTACTGTTCAACAAAACTCTGAAGGGATAGACTAGCCACCTTTCATATTTTCTGTCTTCAGGTGTTCTCGCGATATGAGAAGCATCGACAGTTGATCTTGGAGGAGATTTTCACCTCTCTGGCCAGACTACCCACTAGCAAGCGCTCCCTCAGGAATTTCAGGTAATTTGTTTTCTCTAACTTTGCATTGATTTATCCCCACAAGGTTTTTGAAGGGATAAGGTATTGAATAATTATTATTGTCTGGCCATTAATGTAGCAGAATAATCGTTGAGGCGAAGATTTCCCAATGTGAAAGTGTGTTTTTCAGCACCAACAATTCCATTATTTTCCTGGATAGCACCCATAATAGTAACTTTCTGTGTGTATTTGACCCCTGTGTCCTCAGGCTGAACAGCTCAGACCAGGATGGAGAGCCGTTGTACATCCAAATGGTGACGGCTCTGGTGCTGCAGCTGATCCAGTGTGTGGTCCACCTCCCCAACGACAGAGACATTTTCGACGAGTACGAGAGCAAGGTAGGACCGCAAGCAGACACACAAAACCACCACACAAGCAAGCTAATGTACAATGTATACAAATACAGACACACATTCAGAAGTCACAAGTTCTTTTTGTGTCCTTTCTTTTTTTTAGGTGGATCAAGATGTGTTGATAACCAACTCGTATGAGACCGCAATGAGAACAGCACAAAACTTCCTCTCAGTCTTCCTCAAAAAGTAATTACCACTCCAGTCTGTACTGCCTTCAAATAGGCTTTGTACTTATAGTTGCAAAGTTGCACTGTAATTAACAGTACAACTGTAAATAACGTGCACAGTCTAGACTAATGCACGAGAAAAAGGCTGGAGATTCACTACCTTTTCTCTTTTCCATGAATTACTGTCACCGTTTGGTTGGCCATCTGTAGTAACTAGAAATATGTATCAAACCACCACCATCCTCATCATGGTGTGCATGTTTCCCCATGTGCATGCTGGGTATTGCACAAGATGCAAACGATTCAGGGACCTACTTGCTCCAAGTCTGCCAAGTACTCAAACACTTCCTTATGTTTGACAGCTATTTAGGCCTCGTACATCAATTTCCTTTTTAAACATTTTAATTCTTAATTCTACCATTAATGTTTTCTCATTTCGCCTGTTTCCCCCCTTCTCCTCTTCTTTCCCCGTCCTCAAGATGTGGCAGCAAGCAGGCAGAAGAAGATTACCGGCCATTGTTTGAGAACTTTGTCCAGGACCTGCTCTCGACAGTAAACAAACCAGAGTGGCCTGCTGCAGAGCTGCTGCTCAGTCTGCTTGGGCGACTGCTGGTTAGTATGACGGGGCGCTTGCTTTCCACTGGAGATGCAACTATTTGTGCTGAAGTGTTTTCAAGAATAGAGGATCCAGACTGATAGCAGGGGACAGATTTACCTTCCTTTGACACTGAGACTAAAAGGTCGCAAATCATTGTGTATAAAATACATTCTCATATTGTATGTATTTTCTTTTCATTTTAATAATCATTTTGTACTTTTTCATAACACTAGTTTTGGATGTCAGCCATCAACAGAATTACTTTTTGATTATTGGCAGTCAAGTATTTAAGGACTTAAAAAGAAGCATTGAAGTATAACGTTATTCATCTTGAATGCAATGATAAGATTGGGTCTTTTCTTTATACGGTTCAAGTAAAAGTCAATCTTGGTCTGAAGTGTTCAAAATAAAAATGTCTCTTCTCCCATCAGGTCCACCAGTTCAGTAATAAGCAGACAGAGATGGCTCTGAGAGTAGCATCTCTGGACTACCTGGGCACGGTGGCTGCCCGCTTGAGGAAGGACGGCGTCACCAGCAAGATGGACCAGAGATCAATTGATCGAATCCTGCAAGAGGTAGAAGAACAACTTCACATTTGATGACCTCACTATCTCTTGAACATAGTGGATGTTTATAGTGACAAAGATAAGTTAAACAGGAAAAGCAGAACATGTATTCTGTGCTCTCTCTCTGATTAAATAGTCTCAAGGTACTGACGAGACCCAGCAGCTGCAGAAGGCCCTACTGGACTACTTGGAGGAGAATGCTGAGACGGATGCCTCACTGGTGGTGGGTTTACACTAGAGTGGCTGTGCAAGTGGTGACTTTAAACACTGCTGGAGCTTCAGATGTATGACATCTGAGTGTCACATTGACCTTTAATTTATTCCATTAACTGGGCTATTTGCCCACATAAAAGAAATCACCTTATGTAACTACAACACTGATGAACTAAAATTGTAATTGTTGGCCACAAATTTATCTGCTCAAATTAATTCTTTAGAAATAAATATCTCCAGGCTCACATAACAACTGAATCACAGTATAATGTACACTTGTTAATGGAATTTTTCTTTCACTGATTAATTGCTCTAAATAAATCATATATTTTGAATCCGCTCACTCTGATACTGTGACCTTCAATGTCCTCTAGTTTGCCAGAAAGTTCTACGTTGCCCAGTGGTTTCGGGACGCCACAACAGAAGCTGAGAAGTCCATGAGGAACCAGAACTCCAAGGATGACGACTCATCGGACGGACCACAACATGCCAAGGAGATGGAGACCACCGGTGACATTATGCAGCGTGCCGAGAAGCGCAAGAAGTTCCTGCGCAACATCATCAAGGCAACGCCGGCTCATTTCGCCACACTGAAGTAAAGATTTCTTTGTTGTTGTGCCAGCTGCCTGTCAGTTACAGTCTCTCTGTCTGTTGACTGTACGATGACAGTACAATCCTATAACATGCGTCCTCTTTGCCCTTGTCCCCAGAATGAACTCTGACACTGTGGATTATGAGGACTCCTGCCTGATTGTGCGTTATTTGGCCTCCATGAGGCCGTTCGCCCAGAGCTTTGATATTTATTTAACACAGGTAGGATTTGAGTAATACTTTAAGAATCTTTGTCTTTTGAATGAATCACAGCAGTGACTTAAAATAATGTATAAATCGCTCACACAGTTGGGTACAGGTGTTATTAGGGTTCACTGGTTTGTCTGTTTTGTCAACTGTTGAATGGAAAAATCAGTTTTTGTAATCAGGCTGGTGCATTCCTTTCTTTCTTTTATAGATCTTGCGAGTCCTTGGGGAGAGTGCCATTGCTGTACGAACTAAAGCCATGAAATGTCTGTCTGAGGTTGTGGCTGTGGACCCCAGCATACTGGCAAGGGTATGTTACAGCTGTGTTCACAAAAGACAATTTTCTTTAATGTCCAAGTAGCGCATACGCTTCCCATACTGCACTCACTGTTGGCTGTCCGGATCTCTTTTCTAGTCACTGTGTTGTACCTATGCTATTCTGTGCATGCAGGTTTTCTTGTCGTCTTTTCGCTGCTTACTGACACTCTTCTCTCTCACTCTGCAGTCCGACATGCAGCGTGGTGTCCACGGTCGTTTGATGGACAACTCCACCAGTGTGAGAGAGGCAGCGGTGGAGCTGCTGGGCAAATTTGTGCTGAGCAGACCTCAACTCACTGAGCAGTACTATGACATGCTCATAGAGAGGATACTGGTAAGATGCCCATTAAGAATTATTGTAGACTTGTTATTGTGTTGTGAGGTCTTACACTCCCAGTATGAACTGAACACATGCTTTTCTGATAACTGCTTTAATGGATGAGCCTTGTTGACAATAATATTATGGTATGTCGTGCTATCTAAATGTTGATCTGCAGTTATCAATGTGCCAGATCAATGACCCAATGGGTCCATTGTCTGATTCTGACATGTTGATGCTTGGACCTTTGATTTATCAGAACAGATTATTATCAGGGCATTGCCGGTCCATTCATGAGCTGACCGTAACGTGACATACTGCGCTTACTCTTTCTTTTCTATTGTTGTCTTATACATCGTGCTGTGCACTAGCAGTTGATTGTTATGGCCTAAGCCACCCAACTTATGTTACTTTACTTTATGAATTGTTGTTGCATTTTACTCATATGCATTACACTGTAGTCTTAGTTGTGCGTGTGTTTTTGCGTGTATCAGGGAAAGCTTAGAGTTATTGTGGTTGGGCTCAGGCTGAAAAATGGCAGACTTTGTCTGGCCGGGCTCGGGATGGAGGTTTGTCCCATTCAGGGCTCTTAAATAGCGGTGTAATTTTGCTTAAAAAGGCTCATTTGGATGTTTCAAGTTTGCTTTTGTGTAGATAGAATTGCAACATGATCCTTGTCTTTGCTGTGGTAATTTAAGCGATCTATATTGAAAGGAAGTACAACATACACACTTTGTGCTCTTTCTTTTTACTCTGCATCTGAGAGATGGACACATTGAAATTGTTGTGCCTGTTGTCATGGAAATGCTCAAGAGGGTTCATGGGAAGTTCACTCTTCATTACGGTCTTATACTGCCACCTATGGTCAGAAAAGTGCGATCACACCCCATGCAGATGTTTCTTTTGAATGTAATGAAAACACAGGCCTTGTTAATGCGGAACAAGAACACATTTTTGTTTTGGTGCACAGGACACTGGTATCAGTGTAAGGAAACGGGTGATCAAGATCCTCAGAGACATCTGTCTGGAGCAGCCAACCTTCAACAAGATTACTGAGATGTGTGTGAGGATGATCCGCAGGGTCAATGATGAGGAAGGTATCAAGGTATGGATCAGCTGCACCTTCGTACCTCCACAATTTAAATTGTTGTGAGATATGACTTCCATTCTTTCATCATTAGTATTCTCTTTATTTATTACGCCTCTGTTAAGATAAACGTCTCTGGTCCAATAAATTCATCCCCAAAACCTTTGAACGATTTGTACTAAATATAGATAAAAACTAATAACAGATGAACTTGTGCTGTTTATAGAAACTGGTGAATGAGACATTCCAGAAGTTGTGGTTTACTCCGACTCCAAATCACGACAAAGAGACCATGACCAGAAAGATCCTCAACATCACTGATGTGGTAAGTTCAACTGTTAGGTTGTTGCATCAACCATCACTCTGTATTTACACTCATTTGATGCCCGTGCGACAGCCTTGGCCGCGGGCATTCTGTTAGTCCCGTCTGTATGTTAACTCACAAAACATGCCTTAGTGCATAACTCAAGAATTAGAAGGCCTATTATGACAATTTTGAACAAATTTCTAATAGGCTGAAAGGTGCTGACATGGTTTTAAACTGCAACGTTTAAATTCTCGTCTCTTCTTCAGGTCGCAGCGTGTCGAGACACCGGCTATGACTGGTTTGAGCAGCTTCTTCAGAATGTAAGTATTGGATTTTGTGCCGGGGCTTCTTCCCCTGCTGGGGAATATATCAAAGTTTCAAACATTTTTCATATGACCATTGTCTCTCTGGCTTTAGCTTCTCAAGACTGAAGAGGATGCATCGTACAAGCCAGCCAGAAAGGCCTGTGTTCAGCTCGTTGACAATCTGGTCGAACACATACTCAAATACGAGGAGTCTCTTTCAGGTTTACAATTTAATTATGTGACGCCAACTTAAACTGTGCCTTAATGCAGCAGTTGACTTAAACCACATCTATACTGCTAGTTGAGTTAATCAATGTTCTATAATAAGATTGATTACAATTTAAAGTACAATTAATTGATGTCCTCTTTCCTCTGTAGACAACAAAGGTGTAAACTCAACACGGCTAGTGGCGTCCATCACCACCTTGTACTTATTCAGCAAGATCAGGGCCCAGCTCATGGTCAAACATGCCATGACCATGCAACCCTACCTGACCACAAAGTGTAACGTAAGTTGTCTATATTATTTTAAAATGTGCTTATTATGAAATTAAGGATCCTTTATATCAGCGTGGTGAAATGAACATAAAGGACCTCCAATGTAGTCATTGTTGCTGCCGGATCCATCACCGCTTCCCCAGTACTTACTGTTCTGCTGGTTCCTCTGCAGACTGCCAACGACTTCATGGTCATCTGCAACGTGGCAAAGATCTTGGAGCTCGTGGTTCCTCTGATGGAGCACCCCAGTGAAACTTACCTTGCCACCATCGAAGAAGACCTCATGAAGCTTATCATCAAATACGGCATGACGGTGCGTGGCAGTAGCTTGTTTTTAGAAAATACTTATTGGATGCAACATTTCACATGCTCTGTGAAATGTACTGTGTTCTCATAGAGATGACGTGATGTCTTCCTTCCTTTCCTCTAGGTGGTCCAGCACTGTGTGAGCTGTCTCGGAGCTGTGGTCAACAAAGTCACGCACAACTATAAGTTTGTCTGGGCTTGCTTCAACAGATTCTATGGTGAGATATACAGTTAGCAACTCTGACCTTCTGTGCTCAGTTTTAAGGTGTTGAGCCTAAAAGTGTCACTTTTACCACATTCCAAGATGAGAAAATATAACTTTCAACAAGGTATCAATTTAGAAAAGAGTAGACCACCAGTGTTATAAGAAATACATACAAATGGAAGGAAAAAGACACACCAATAATCTAATTAACTTCAAATGTATTATTCCTTTCTCCAGGTGCACTTAACAAGCTGAAGGTTCAGCATCATGAGGATCCCAACAGCACCACGTTGGTAGCAAACAAGCCTTTCCTGTTGCGATCGCTCTTCACTGTGGGTGCCCTGGCACGGCACTTTGATTTTGATCTGGAGGAGTTCAAGGGCACAAACAAGGTAAGATTTCGTTTAAACTTTAAAATGTAAGCTATGGATTGCAACCGTAAGTTTAAATATTAGTTTTGGGCTTTGCTGCAAGTAAACTAAAGTTATTATTATCTTTGATGTGAAACCAAAGCCATTCCTCTCCCACCTTTTACAAATAAAAAATGATATGTACACTATCTCACAACTTGGTGTTTTGTGTGTTGTGTACAGGTTGTTATCAAGGAGAAAGTCCTGGAGCTGCTGGTATACTTCACCAAACATGAGGACGAGGAGGTCAAGACCAAAGCCATCATCGGCTTAGGCAAGAAAAACGTTTTTAAATATTATTCGGTTTGACTAATGTAAAGGTCACCATATTTTTTGTGTGAAAATATTTGTTCAGAAAGACTGACAGCGTGAGATGTGTGGCTATGTCCTGATTTTCATTCCCCAGCAGATGCATTGCTTACTTGTTCTCACATGTCTTTGCTGTTTTGTCAATATCTCCCCTCAGGCTTCCTTGTCATCATGCATCCCAGCCAGATGTTTATGCCTGAGGTGAAGACCTTGTACAACGGCATCCTGGCTGACAGTGCCTCCTCAATCAACCTCAAAATCCAGATCCTCAAAAACCTCCAGACGTACCTTCAGGAGGAAGACACACGGATGCAGGAAGCAGACAGAGAATGTAAGTGAAGCTGTAGCTGTACTAATTAAAACATTATTTTCTTTTAATGTTTTGCCTGTCAAAGTTGGTGCAACTCATGCTATTGTGTGTCCTTACAGGGAAGAAACTGTCCAAACAGGAGGATCTGAAGGAGATGGGAGACATCTCTTCAGGGATGAGCAGCTCCATCATGCAGCTTTACCTGAAGCAGGTGTTGGAGGCGTTCTTTCACACCCAGTCCAGTGTACGGCACTTTGCGCTCAACGTCATTGCTCTCACGCTCAACCAGGGTCTCATCCATCCTGTGCAGGTAAGAGCCAAAAGCTGTCAAACCACTCCACCTCTAGGAATGGATAAATAATGAAATCCCATTTTAAAAATAAATATATGGATAGAATTTGGCTATTAGATTTAAGTGATATTTTTTATATAATATTAATATAAAACAATTATTTGTATCTGTTTGGTCATTTTTATTTTGGTTTGTGTGTGTGAGCATCTTAAATAAATAAAAATAAACAAACAATGTGAGCGTGACATCTTTTTTCTCCCGTCTGTGCAGTGTGTACCCTACCTCGTTGCTATGGGAACAGACCCGGAGCCCAGCATGAGGAACAAATCTGACACGCAGCTGGTTGAGATTGACAAGAAGTACACTGGATTCATCCATGTGAGTTTGTGTTCAATGCCAACTTTTCCTTCCAGTTTTCCCCTTCAACAACATCTCAGCACCGTTGGTAGAATGTTTGTGGTCTGAGAGTATATCCATGACAATATATACACCAGCAACCAGTTGCAGATCACTTCAGCAACAGGTTCCATTGCTGCTTTACTGCAGGAAATGGTTTGTGGTGGAACTTTATTCCTGCATTAACGGCCTGCAGATAAACCTCCAGGAACACACACACGTTAGAAGCATTACAGCCAGATTCTATATACAATAGTTTTTTACTCTTTTTACAGTGCGGATGGAGCTTTTGTAGTTCTGGAGAAATACTGTAACACAAATTTCAGTGTTATTATTTCATTGGCACAGGGTCATGGCAGCAGCTGTCTCAGCCGTTCTCTGAAAGGCTGAGTTTGTAACACTTCTCTTTCAACATATTCTTTCACAGATGAAGGCAGTGGCTGGGATGAAGATGTCATACAACTTGCAGCAGGCCATTGAGTCGTCTCGTAGGACCATCATAAGAGGTTTCCGACAGGACGAGACGCACTCGGCACTCTGCTCCCACCTCTTCTCCATGATCCGGGGGAACCGGCAACACCGGAGGGCTTTCCTCATCTCACTGCTGAACCTCTTTGATGACAGTTCTGTGAGTGAACCTGCACTCATCTTGACACATATGGCCACTGCTCATTGTAAAGTAGAATTTCCTCAATAATAACATGCCAAAGGAAAACATTTTCTAAACATTTGCTAGCAATGTGTCTTGGCAAGAATTGAATAAAATGTGCACATGTTACATATATGACACTTGGGGATGTAGACAAATAAATACCTTATACCTTAATAGATGACAAAAACTATTGTGTAGAAAGATGTTGAATCTCATTATTTTACTCTCTTGCAAATTTCAGAAGTGTAGGATGTTTTGTCCATGTATGAATATTTAAAATGTAAATAAACAAACGCTTCAATGTGAGTTTGTCAGGCACTGACTATCGATGGTGCTTTTTTCCCCCCTTTTCTTTCTTTCTGCAGAAGACAGAAGTAAACATGCTGCTGTTTGTAGCAGACAACTTGGCCTATTTCCCATACCAGAGCCAGGAGGAGCCTCTCTTCATTATGCACCACATAGACATCACCCTGTCTGTCTCTGGCAGCAACTTGTTGCAAACCTTCAAAGAGGTAGGAAAGCATGTTTAGAAGTAGCTTGCATGTGTCTGCGTCACAGGGCGGAACACGTCTTGAAATGCATTTATGTTCATTATTTATAGTTACAAGTATTTATATAGTTTTTTAATTTTATAAATGTATTCTGTCCAGCTTCTGCTAAAGGAGCCGAGGCGTAAGGAGAAGAAGGTAAAGGTGTGGAAGAACACGTCAGATGGAGAGGATGAAGAGGAAAGGATGAACTGTGATTCTCCTCGGAGCGATGGGGAAGAAAACTGCGACAATGACGGTGGTGTACGGCGGCCGAAAAAGGCCAGAAAACCTGTAGCTGACCCGGAGAGCTCAGAGTCCGAATCTGATCTGGACGATTTGGATCTAGAGGATGTGGAAAAAGTAATGAGGCTCATCCCTGACAATCCCACAGGTCTCTTGGACTTTGCTAATGCTGTTCAAGGCATCCTGTTGCTGCTGGTGCTCAAACAGCATCTGAAGAACCAATATGGATTCTCTGACGGGTAAAAGCTACATAATAAAACAATAAATAAATATATCTACATTTTTAAGGGTGGATTAGTTTTACCAGTTCAAACCTTTAACCACTTTGGGAAATCCAGGACCTCTGAAACTCTTTTTTTGTCTTCCACAGTAAAATTCAGAAGTACTCTCCGACAGAGTCAGCCAAGGTGTACGATAAGGCAGTGAACCGGAAAAACACTGTTCACTTCCACCCACGACAAACCATCGACTTCATCGCCAACAACATGGCTCGCGCCACACTGTCAACAGATGTCAAGAAGCGGATTGTCAGACAGTACCTAGATGTAAGTAATAGTATCAGACTTTCATTGCCAATGTCTTATGTAGGCCGACATTACCGGTTGCCAGTTAATCTGCTTTTTCGGCTCTTCTCACCAATTACAATTACATTTAGATACAAAGTCATTTTTAACTATCTGAAGACAGTTAACAGTATGCAGTCAAATGCGAAATCCGGGTAAGCGTTCAAGGAAGTCCAGTTTTCATGTTAAATTATGTTTTGACCTATGAGGCCCCGCAGTGGGTTTCATGCTGTGCCTTACTAATTCCACTCTGCCTCATTATGGACACCTTTCTCAAGCCCTGACTTAATTCATCTGTAAACTGGCTGCTTTCATTTCTTTAATCTCCAGTATTTTTATTTATTTAACATTTTTAGTATTTTTGATTAATTCATTATTGACCGAAGGTAAAATTGCTGATCACATTCACGAGTGGAACTTTTGTTTTGAAATCCTTTTCTTGGTCACTGTGTAAGTCAGGTCGTACTAGTTCTTGCTGCAATGGCGAGTGTAGACACGTACCACGAAACAATGTGGTGGCTCGTCTTTTCTGAAGTGGACGCTGGCATCTTCCGTTACAGTGTCCAACCTCAACGCGTATAACCTTGCCTTGGCACTTCACTTCTTACACTGTCCCCAATCTGTTCCTCTGGCAGCTTGAAAGAAATGACACATCTCAAAGTCAGTTTCTTGCCTTTTCCCTCCAAACAGTTCAAGGTTCTGATGGAACATCTGGACCCAGATGAGGAGGATGAGGAGGGAGAAGCGTCCGCCAGCGCCAACATCAGAAACAAAGCCATAAGCGCTCTACTGGGAGGCTCTGGCCCCATGTCAGGACCCAGTCCACGCAATCAGGCAGGTCCAGAGACTGATGACGATTATAGTGATGGAGACGAAAGGATGCCAGGGGTGAGAGAAATTGAAACGCACACTATTTTATAAATTTCAATTAAAAAATGTGAGTGAAAATAGTGCAACTTTTTTCTGTCCTCCCCGCAGTCCTCTCGAAGGTCAAGGCGAGCATGTGACTCCATGAACGAGGCAGTGGAATCTATGGACGTGATTGCCCTTTCCTGCCCCAAATACAAGGACCGGCCACAAATAGCTCGAGTCATCCAGAAGACCTCCCACGGATACAGCATCCACTGGATGGCCGGCTCCTACTCGGGGCCCTGGGCGGAGGCCAAGAAACGCGACGGCCGCAAACTGGTGCCTTGGGTGGACACTATTAAGGAATCGGACATAATTTACAAGAAGATTGCCTTGACCAGCAACCACAAACTGAGCAACAAAGTAGTACAGACTTTACGCTCACTGTATGCAGCGCGAGAAGGAGGAGCTAGCTAATGGCTCCCGTGTGGTGTTTTTTTTTTTTTTCTTTCGTTTCTTTTTCTTTCTTTTTTTGATCCCCTTCTCCATTTCTACTTTATCAAAATCCTCCTTTTACCCTGCTCCTACTCCTTCTCCTCGACCTGCCACCTCCAACAACACGGCCAAACTTCACTGGATTCCTACCTGCTCCTCTCCTTCCTCATTTTTGTAAGAAAACACAGGAGGGCAAGAATATTTGACACTACATACTTTTACATGAGTTATTCTTGCAAAAATGACACAAAACATAAGACTTATTATATTAGAGGGACTGCTCACGTTTTGTTTGTGTACAAGTGCAGAGGATAGAATCCGGAAGGCATTAAAGGAATAATTCACCCAAATTATCCTTTAAAAAGGCTATCAGAAAAGAGACCTGGAGGGAAATGTTTTGTCAACATTGTTGTGGGAGCTCCTTCGCTGTTGTGCAGCAGATTCTAGTCGCTCATTTCTACTCCCACTGTATCATAGTTTAACACAACAAAAACCTAAAATGTTTATATCTCTGAAGACAAAAAAGCTGTAAAAAAAGAATAAAACCTTAAGTGAATGTTGGAAATTAGTCTTTTTGATGTTCTTATTAAAGTGTTTTTGGAGTTTATTATATACTAGCACCCTGATGGTTTTTCCTTTTAGCTTTTAGATATTTGAAGGAAAAATAAGAAAAAAGAAAAAAATAAGAATTTTTATTTTTGTTCACTTTTATTTGTCCATGCTGTACAATGGCAGAGTCCTCTGAACATAATTTATTCTATTTCGAACTACGCATGCAGTATATGTGGCCTATTGCTGGAGGATATTTTGTAAATGTAGATTTTGTTGTATTAGGTCACCCTAGTAATAAGAAGAAAGGGGATTCATACCCTTTTGGTGGAACAAATACTGCAATAAATTTTCTACTTCTCTTTGTCACTTGTCTGCTCAAAGTGTTAATCTGATCTTTACATTTTATAAATAAAGAAAAGTTTAGTGCCTGTATACTGCTAAAACACAGACGGGCCTGAAAGAGTTGATCTTTTATGAGGGAGAGCCTTCAAAAATGATGCCAGACAAACCTTTTATTTTTATTTTTGTCCATATATTTAAAAAAAGAAAAACCCAGACGTAAAGTCATGTCATGGTCTTAATTATTTCTTTAGTATTTGAATGTACCATGATTTCCATCAGTAACATTTATTTCCAGGGGGTGTTACTAAATTTGACCTTTTGGAGAATCATTCTCACCTATTATTGAAGTCATCAGTAACTATATTGTTTTACTTTATATTTATATACCAGCTGCATTTAGTACATAAAGCAATATGATCACTAAAGTCAAATATGTCTAGATTTTTGGGATCAATACAGTCATTAGTAGTACAATCTGGAAAAAAACAACCTTTCACAAGGACTTTCACAACATTTTGAATATTCTCATTGTACAGCAAGAAGTTTAGCCCATTTTCATATGGTAGGTTTTTAGATTATTTTTGGAAGTTAAATATTAAACCGCTCACCAACATATTTTCTTTTATGGGACGATACCATGGTCTGTAAAGTTGATAATGCGATGATAATGTGCGTGTGACGCTGTGGACAAGTCATATTTGTAAAGTTCACTACGAAGCCTTCTTGGCCCAAGTGGCTTTCCGTACGTTGGTGACGTAACCATCATCCAATATTTGTATTTTTTGGCGGGTTTGTTTGCGTCGTCGTTCGTTCAGATGCTCGATTCATTTAGGAAACATTAACTTTTCAACGTTATAAAACATGGAGCGGTACGTATTTAATTTACTAAAATAAGCATAAGGAGTCATTTTGTAATTTTGTTGGAGCTTGTTTAGGATTATGTCCGTCGCTGTTATTGTAGCTTGTCTTTAGCTACAGCTAGCTATTGTTACCGTTAATTTAACCGACGTTACCAACCGTAAATTTAATGTTACGTTACGTGAGCTGTACTTTGTAGCGACGCGTATTAGATCTAGTTAGAACACGACTAACCCAGCGTGATACTAGGTAACCGAACGAGGAACATTAGCTAACTAGTTAGTTGTCTTTAGCTAACCTAAGTGACCTGACTTACGTTAACGTCAGTCTGTTGGAGATATATCTAACGTTATGGGCATTCATTTAATAATGTGGCCGACATGAGCACTCTCCAATGAATGTATGTGTACTTTGTAAAACACGAGAATGACGTTAGCAAACTGCATCTGTGTTTTTTTATTCGCGTCCAGTGGAAGAATGAGCCGAGGCACAATCGGCAGACCATCGGATCTTGCTGTGTTGCGAGTGCAAGACAGTAACAGGATGAGCATGGTGTACACAACGCCAAAGAGGTTGGTTTGGAAGTCATGTTAAAGTCACACATTTTAGTTGTATAGTAAGCAGTGGTACTGCTTTCCTGTACGACTTCCGCTCTTACAATAGGCACACATGTCCTGATCACACCCACAAAACAACTAACGATATACACGTTACTCTTTGACTACTTCTTATAATACTTTTTTATCCAACAGATTTAAAAAATATATATCAGTTTGAAATGCACTGTAGATATAGTACGTTATTGGTTTTAGTTTCATGATATTTCATATTCCTGTTATGACAAATTGGAACCTGACCCAAACACTGGTCATGCTTCAATGATCAATGAAGCAACATTGGTGCTTCAATGATCGATGTGTCAATATCATCTCAAACGATACGAACGAAGTATTTAGACTTGTACAAGACTTGTACTTGTTTTTGTACATGGGGTGATATTGACACATTTGTTGTGACCATGTCAGGACTCATGGAGAGTCTCTTACATTTCCGGGCAATGTGATGAATCTATTTCGTCTTAAGTATTTAGGATTCTTAATTGATGATTCTCTCTTTTAAGACTCACATTTAGCCTCTTGTGAATAAACTGAAACTGGGTTTTTATTCCAGAAATAAGTCTTCCTTTTCTTTTAACGCAAAAAGCAGTTGTGTTGTTGCTACATTTATGTCTGTGATTGACTATGGTGATGTTTTATATATGCATCGTCTCAAAGCCATCACTCTTTAAATACTGTATACTTAAGGTTCATTACTAATCTTAAGGCCCTCACTCCCTTTATGGTACTGTTGGTTGCCCTGGATTGTCCATCTGTAGGCTTAGACGGATGTCCTTATAAGGCCGTTCTTAACTTGCCTTCTTCATATCTATGTAAATCTACCCATCTGAAAAATGCTGAAAGCTACCGTCTTCACTCTTTGACATATTTGCAAGACTTTTCCTATCTATCCTCAGTTTCCGCATTGAATCGAGGAAATTTGTTTTAGGTACGCTGCTCCTTCAGCTTGGAATTTGGTCTTTTTAAGTGTTTTTAAAAAAAAAAGCACATCAGGTTGTAGATGCTGTGACCGTTATTTGTCCCTATGTGCAGCAAGGCCGCGCTCCTTGTGGCACTGGCACTACAGTGGCAAGCGTGTGGTAAAGCGTCTGTCAGGACTGTGGCAAGTCTCTGACTATCGTGGCACTCCTGTGATAACTATTGGCACTGGCAGCACATGGCTCCTACTGACACTTAACCACATATAAGGAGAGACCAAGTGGAAATAATATTCAACTTGCATTTAAAAACGTTTTGATAAAGTTTTAAATTATATTAAAAGGGATGATTTTTTTCATTATTTTAGCCGATTGTTGTAAATGACTATAAAGTAATTTCTTGGAAAGAGTATATTTTGTTCCTTTTTTGTTTCAAAACCAGGGAAATCATACATAAAAAGTACAACGAGGTTGCTCGAAGGATGTATACAGAGAACGGGGCTCAGTTGAGGAATAAATATGATTTATGGCAGCTGACCTGTCGTAACAATAATGGATGTTCCCAGGAAATGTGGCTCCACCCACTCAACTTGGCTGTTTTTTTTATTCTTTATTTAACAATTGCACATGTACAATTTCATAGTGTCAATAAGAAACGGCAAAATACAATTAAACTAACATGCCAGGGGTGCTGAATGAGGATGACGTTCGCAGGCAGCTGTCTTGGCACTCGACTGACGCCTGCCACAGACTTGCCAACGTCAGTAATCACACTCGCTGTCTCTCCCTATGTGAGCGGACATTTTTGTTGTTCGTAACTGTTATATGTTGTGCGTCTGAAACCGCTGCAGCCTGTCTCGTGATTTTTAATCTCAATAAAGCTTCTTCCAGTTAAATACAATTTAAAATAGTTTTGAAGAATTGAGTAGTAGCAGCATATGCAAATGTGAGTCAAAAAGTGAAGTACATCCATGTGTTCATGCTTTTGTTTCTTTATAGTAAACAGCCTTCCTTTGGAAAGCTGAACATACCCAAACCACAGTCTGTGACCTCTGAAAGACGAACCAGCTTTTTTGGGGCCCGGTAAGTGAATCATTTTCAGAAATATACAAATTTGCATGTTCTTAACATTAAAATTTAAAGAACTGTAAAATCTTGAGAACATACAGTATATACTTCAATAAAATCAGTCTGTACCAGTACAATTACAATAGTAAGGTAAAAATGTATAATCTGTATCTTACAGTGTAGAAGGAAGCTCTGTACATAAATATCCTGTGAGTATGATCTTAAAGAGTAATGCCTCTGTGAAAACGTCTGAGCTTCAGTTACTTACTAGATTTAAACTAGTGTCCCAAACACAAATGAGCAGAATGAATCTGGTAAAATGTAATGAGTAAATTAAAGAAGGTAAAATTGGTCAGATTAATTGTTTGTGATGATAAATTATTTTTGATATTGTGGTGATGTATTACTGTTTTGCCTGCAGGAATGTAGGAGCCAGCATGCCTCGCAACAGCACCATGTCAAGGTTCGGAGGAACGGAGAAGATCAAAGACACCAGACCTCTGCACGATAAAGCCTTTGTTCAGCAATGTATCAGACAGCTGCATGAGGTAAAAACACTTTTTTTCTCAGCCCATATAATGTACATACACACACTCACACAAATATGCCCCTTAGTAGTTGTGTCCAGAAAATCACAGTGGCAGCCAGCAACATACACTTCATCTCATTTCTGACACCTGATGGACACATTTACTGTACTGAAAAGTATTAATGAAGATATCTGTGAGTGTGAAATTGGATTGTAGCTCAACTTTGTTTTGTTGTTACATTTGCAGCAAAGAGTTGGGCGGTGTTGGTCAATATGTGTGTCAATCTATACTGTTGCTCGTCCCTGCCTGATGTTCTCTCTCATGTCTTTCCAGTTCTTGACTGAGCAGGGTTACCCGGGCACTTTGTCAGCCAAGACCCTCCAGTCTCCCTCTACCAAGGAGTTTGTGAAGGTCTTTGAGTTCGTCTACCGTCAGCTAGACCCAACCTTTGAGATGCCAAACTCAAAAGTTGAAGAGGAGGTTCCAGCTATCCTGAAAGCCATGAAGTAATTTTCATCATTAAAAAAAGTCTGTGTATTCAGAAGGTTTAGTACCGCTGGACTGTAATGGGCGGGGCTATATTAACAACTATTTAAAAAAACGACTTAGAGAAAATCTTAAAAATGGATACAGCATATAACAATATCATGGTACAAGATGTATAAACATTACAGTACCTTACCATTGGTTGTGAGCCTTGTTGTTGACCCTTTTTCTACAGTTCAAGCAACATTTCTGATTGTTTGTCTCTATTTCTCTCCCTGTTTCTGGTTCAGCTATCCATTTGTTCTCTCCAAGTCTTCAATGTATTCTGTTGGAGCTCCCCACACCTGGCCCCAGGCACTCGGTGCTCTCATGTGGCTTATTGACCAAGTCACGGTGAGAAGCAAAAACATTTTCAAATATCAATTTCTTTGGAATAAAACCAGGTTAATTTGCATAGCATGCAGCATAAACTAAACTCACAATTTTTGTTTAATTAAAGTAGTTAAAACCAGTGTTTGTGCTTCTTCTGCGTGTTAGATCACATGGTATTTGAGTAAGCAGGAGCTGCTGTTCACTGACTTCTGTGAAGACGAGAATAATATCGAGGAGGGTGCCGAGTATAACAAGGTACTCTAAACCATTCCAGTGTTACCTCCTAAACAGAACTGAACATTATACGGTTATTCTTATTTTGTCGGTCTAAATCTGATACATGTGTGGGTTTGTTTCTCTTTCACGTTCTTCTGTGCAGCTCCTCCAGAACTACACAGCTGAGACATACTCCAAGTTCATGCAGGGGAAAGATGCATTTGATGATGTGGATGAATTGTTCCTCAATAAACTAAGTAAGCACATCATCTCTCTTATGCAATGTGTTGTTTTTTTAAATAATTAATTGCTTTGTTTGTATAGTCAAGAATAATGTTAATTGTTAGTTTCAACTTAGAGTTTGTGTTAGATTCTGACTCCCACTGAAACGTTTCTCTCAAAAATGTAACAAACTGTCTTCACAGAGAAACTGTACAATGTTGACGAGGCCCTGCTGGCCTCAATGGAGGAGAAGTACAGAGTACTCAGTGAAGAGGTTGAACGACTGGAGAAGGAGAGCCAGGCGGTGAGGAGACCTTTTATATTTACACATACCAATGTGCACAGATTAGATAATGATTTTAAAATGTTGATATTCACCATTTCTTTAAAAAAAAAAACTGCAATAATTCTAAGTGGTAAAGGTGAAACTCTGAGCATTAGCAACAAAATAATACTGACAAAGGGAAAAGGGGATATTACAATTATTGGAGGTGCACATGTGTTAAAGTGGTAGCCATAATACTTTGAGTTGTGCACTCAATTTGTCACTATCAGTTATATGAAACATCTTTTAGTGTGAGTAACAATAAATCAGACATAGAGTTTTCTCTCTCCCTGGACAGGACCGCCTAATGACCAAGAGAATGGAAAGAGTGAAGCTGCAGGCAGACATCAAGAAGCTGCAGAGTTATCGAAGCAACCTGGACTCCTTTAAAGCCAACCTGGAGATCAGAGCTTCAGAACTGAGTGATGAGCTGGAGACCACTGGTAAATATAACCATGTCAGTTAGCCAGGACTGTTTCTTGTTTGGACCTGATATGTCTGGATCCTAGTGTTGAGACACCATGAAGACGTCTGAATTACTACTGTGCATTAGGTAACTGCAATTAGACATTTCCAACTTCTCCCTTTCTTAGTTTGAGGCCTTCATATAAAGCATTTAACATTTCTGTTTTTAGTGAATAAGCATCAGAGATCATACTTTACAGTGTTATTAAAACTGCATACAGTGAAGAGTGATTACCCATGTGTTTAAAAAGTGTCTTGTGGGCATGACTGGTCTTCTACAAAAGATATGAACGTCTATTTCCAATCAGAACTGAGGTTTGGATCTGATTTTGAGTCGTGTTTTTGTATTTTTTTATCTTTGCAGGCAGTCACCTAGAGTCTCTAAAACATGAGCAAAATGAACTGCAGCTCCTCCTGCAGAAGCAGAAGTTCACTCCAGCGGATGTCGAGAGGATCAACAGAGAGAAGAGGGAACTCCAGCAGACCCTCTCCAGTCTCAGCAAGTCTCTTGAAGATGCTGAACAGCACCAGTGGAACGAGGAGATGGCTCTGTCCAAAGTGAAAGAGAAGGTACATCTACTGTACTATGTATGCACAAAGGAGCAGGAATAGTACACTTTTTTAATACGATGGTGAATGTGACATATGACATCGATAGTTTGAGATTAAACTATGATATTTTGTGTCTGTGTTTTTTTTCTATCCATTTGTAGTCGTATAGATTGAAAATAGCGTTTCATCCAGTGGCACACATTTTGACCTTTTTAATTTAACTTGTGTCCTTGCCCTTCCTCTCCGGTTATTTTCCTCACACCCAGGGGGAGTTGAAGGAAGCAGAGTACCACAAGCTGGCACGCAAACTGAAGCTGATACCACTGTCTGCAGAGAATGCCTGTGGTCATGATTTTGAGATCAAGTCATTTGGATGGGGACCCGGCAGCATAGTTCAACATGAAACGCAGATAAAGGTACTTCCAGCAAAGGATCGAGCATTTGAATCTGTATAAGAACCAGACTTTTGTATTTTGATGGATTTGAATTCACTATGAGCATGTTTATCCCAATGCTTAGAATATTTCCAGTTATTTGTTGCTTTGAACATATTATATTAAAATGTTTACGCCATTGTAGGCTTTCGAAATAAAAAAAAATAATATTGTTTATCCAAATCTGTGCTGTGTGTTATAGATGCTCCTGAGAAAGCTGGCCAGTGACGTGGATGAAGAGAGCAGTCGATTTGCCAACATGAAATTCAGTCTGGAGGGGTCTAATGATCAGGTAACATAATCCTGCACACTGTTAACATTTTACCGTACTGACACACAATATAACAAAGTGCTTTTTAAAATATTGTTTTTCATTACATTTGTTACTTTTAAACATGTTTCTTTAAGGTGAATTCTAACATCTTGGACAAGTCCAACGACCTAAAGCAGCTGAGAGAGCAGATTCGTAAGCTGGATGAACGACTGGATTCTGACATGCAGGTATAGTTCACTCTGCTTCATGTTGGTACAAGCGCTGCACCGCTTCCACCAGATGGCACATGTCAGGCAACGAGATGACTTTTGTTTGTGCCAATTCAGCACTGAACTATTTGTCTTCTCAGCTGAGAAATGAGGTAACCGTTTCAACATGTTGGGAACACGCAGCGTGCACTGGTGCATCATTCATGTCGTAACGATGCGTTTCCTGTGTGTTTGTGTCTGTAAAGGAACTTCTCCAAGAGGAGCAGGACTGGGCATCAGAGGTGGAATCAGCAGAGAACCATGTTACCATCCTTCAGAAGATGGTTAACAGCGGTTACGACGAGGCCGTGCAACAACTGAAGGCAGCGCAACAACAGTGAGTAACTGTTATATATTTTTCAATAATATTTATGTCTTAAGGATTACTTCATCCTGTTGGAGCCACTACAGAACAAAGCTCTGTCGAATGGCCCTTGTTTATTCTAATTTTCATGAAACGGGCCTTGATGTGTGAGCTTTAAAGTCCTGGAGGTTTTCTTTTGTTTTGGAGTAAAACACTTGCGGTCGTCTCTTCTTCAGGTACCACCTGGTGCTGCAGGAGACCAATGAGGAGAGACGAACAGTAGCCAACAACCTTGCGTCTGTATTTTCTACAGCTACTAACCACTTGTCGATCACAGAGGTAACTTTCTTACAACTCTACTTTCTTTTGTACTTTTGAAGAATCTGTCTCCGACATTCTTCAATTTGTTTTATCAAGCAAAGGAGTAACGTATCGGAACAAATAGATCTAGCTTTTTTACCCAGTGCAAACATCACAAGCACATGCCTGATATAAGAAGACGTGACTGTAGCCATCAGTGACCCAACATCTTAACCCTTTCCTTGTATATTGGTCTGATACTCAATATCATGCCGCGGCTGTAGCTGCATTTGTATCATTCTAACGCATCGATGTGTGTAATATAACCCATTGACTCCCGTGGTTCTTGTACAACAGAAGGGCCTGGAGGACCTGCACAGCAGAGTTCAACGTGTCTGCTCTAAGGATGTGGAAGAGGATGAAGCTGCTCTACAGAAGCTGAGGGAAACTTTGAAGAGCTTCACGTCCAAGGCAAACAGCCTGTGAGGGGAGGTGGAGGACGGAGGCCTTTCAGAGACAATGAAAGTGTGGGGGAGTTCTCCCTGTCATCTGGTGTCTTTAGTTTGATCCATCTTGAAAAAAAAGAAACTGACTTTATTTGTTCTGAACAAGTAGTGTATCATATGACTTGGAACCATAGATAACACAAATGTAACTGTCAGGTTTCTTTGTATAAATTATTCTGCAGCTTGTTCGCCAACACAGATGCATGAAGTGGTTTCATCAAGATGGAGGTTTTGAAGTGTTAACACATGTCCTTTTAGTTCTGGTATTTAACATGTTTTGTCATTTTTGTCAACACTTTTCATTTTCTGTTATTAATGAACAAAATAAAAAACTTTTAAACTCAAATTATTATACAATAGTTTCTGTGCCTCACAAGACCCAGGAGGAGAAATCCTTCAACGTTTTTCACTGTTTAACATGAAATACATTTTTATCCATTGTTATTCATACCAAAAAAGAAAATATTGTTTAAAGGTTGATGTACAGGTCAATACATTGTTTGCAAACATCCTCATACAGCACCTCATCAATAGTTGTGTTGTACGAAGCCACTAGGGGGCAGCACACGCCTCTGGTTGCTAGAACTCGAGTGTTCAGGTTGCCATATATTCACACATTTTCTTCTGAGACCTATTGGTTATTGTTAGTGTTGCAGTTTCTTCAATATCTACTTAGTTTATTAAAGTTTTCAGAAATAAACACTGAAGTTTAATTGACTGAAGTAAGCGCTTAATATAATGTGAATTAGTTGTTTTTCTACGTTGAATCTGCTGCTTACATTCTTGATTGCAATGGGAGTCTCCAGCAGCCAATACCACCACTTTTTAAAGGTTGGCCAAACCGGTGCAAACACAGTTAATGCTTTCTCCTCGTCATGGTCAACATCGCTCATTTTACCTTTTTTCTTTTTTTTCTTCCTTCAGTGCACTCTGCATGCTTGGCATCTATATACAAACCAGATATCCTGTGGCCATCTGTTCACAATTCAAACCACAATTTTGGTTTGATTTAAGTTTTCAAAAGCATATTTCTTTTGTATATTTGATATTAGCTCTGATCCAGTGTTTGTCTGATGACGCTTGAGGGTTCGCGGCGTTTTCACTGGAATCTTTTTCAGATACAGATGTCAGTGTTTTCTGATTCAGCGGCTTTTGTTAGACACGGTGGTGTTGATTTATGATTTTGCAGAAGTGCATATTTTTCCGATTCACTCTTTCCACTTTAAAGGGAGAACTACAACCTATAGCACCTATACTTTTCTGGGTTCATAATTTGCTGTTATAAATTCTTGTAACAGACAGTTTTTATATAATGTGTCATTATACAATGGTGTTGTGGGAAAATAATCTGCAGACATATCAACCCTGAAATACTTCATTGCAAAATATAACCCAACATGTTGGACTTATACGGATCATCAAAGTATTTTTCTCTGGCGATACAAACAAGGCAGAAGGGTCATCCTGGGATTTGGGGGGGGGGGCTGACTGACCCCAAAAGTCCACTTTGTGTCAATACAGTAAAGTGGAGGAAGTTTTTACAGGGAGGACGCTTAAAAACCTCCGGGGCTGCGAGCGTGAGAGAAATGTTTTGGCAGATGGGATGAGAAAAGATGAGGTGATTGTGAGGGGCTCCATGGAGAGAGGGAATGAAAAATGTGATGGATAACTTCCACCACTAGCGGAGACAACGTGTGTGTGTGTGTGTGTCTCTGTGTGTGTGTGTGTGTGTGCAAGAAGTCAAAGCAAAGGAGAAAGGCTGGTGGCGTGTGTTACTACGGAGACTTAATTCCATCAAACAGGACAAACCGTGGTGTGTTTATCGGATCCCATGTGGACAGGTGGCATCCATAAATTCCCTTTTACAAGACTTTGAGAGTGCGTGTATGCGTCTTTGCATGTTTGAGAAAATGAATGTCCTGATTTGTGTCATCATTGTACCCCCAGAGGCATGTGCATGCTGGCCTGAACGTGTGTGCGTGTCACTGAACCTGTTTGTATTTGTGCTTATTGCCTGTTTCCATGCTTCTTTACGTGTGTGTGTGTGTGTGTGTGTGTGTGTGTGTGTGTGTGTGTGTGTGTGTGTGTGTGTGTGTGTGTGTGTGCCTAGTTCTCACGGGGCCTCTAATAGAATGGAGATGTAAGGAGGCGGGGAGGTGATGGTGTGGATGAAGACGTAAAAAAAGTACAATTCAAAGGTTATCTTGGTCCCCGCTCCGTGACCTGCAGAACGTGTGTGCTGCTCTGCGTGGACCACAAGGCTTTCAGCAGCTAATCTGTCATACCGGAGACAGCGAGGTGTTAATGTGGAGTCTTATTAGGGGTTAATCTTACCCATCCGCCACCAGAATGATCTGTTCTACACGATGTGGGAAATGGGAGCAGAGAGAATGGGGAAGATAAAGAGAGAAAGGGAGCTGCGTCTTATAACTCCATGCTCCACTGTTTCTCCCACCTCTTTGTCAAAACACCATTGTGCGGCTGAAATCTGTCTTCCTTAGACCGACATTATGACTATAGCTCTGGCATTTTGATTTCTGCTCCGGCAGCTAATTGTCTCCAGATTTAGAAGAGGAATCAACTTCTGCTCTTAGCTGTGGCACAAACACACACAGAACATGACGCAACTGTTGTAACGAGATTCAGATTTGAGGAACGTTACCGTCAGACAATTGTTAACGTCTCGACTCCGGCACAGACATTAATAACAATAACGCAACACTTATGGAAATAATAAAGCATCCTTTTGTGGCTGTTGAACGTATGGTGTGCTATGAGCAGTGCTTGTTTGAGCCGACGTGAAAGAAAACACTTTCAGCGGCTAATCTTTAGGGTTAGTTTATTCTGAGTGCTGGAGAATCTGCAACGCGTGCTTGTCCTCATGAGTTAAAGAGGAGTACTCACAGACTCACATAGGAAACATTACTTGGTCAAAATCATGTCGGCTGAAAATTGGTACATTAGAGTGTCTGCATCTTTGACTCAGAGATCATCCAATTGGAATGTGCCTCTCTGTCATGTTTTCTTTTTGGTCCTGATGTAAAGTTTAACATCATTTAGTTTTTACATGAATGTGCATCAATACATGTTATATTGTTTGTCTGTGGTTTGCTCAGGTTATTTGTGGGGAGATGCTTTTTAATGCTCAATACACGTCAACGATTTCCTGAAATGAAATGCGGTGTAAACAGCCTTAACTAAGTTTGAAAGGTTCGCTCGCTGTTTTGAGTGTTCACCGGACTTTGGAGCACCGATGAGACTCGTGCTCCCAGTTCTCCCCTCCATGTGCAGGCTATGCTGGTTGCTGCATAGCTCAGCCTCCAGCACTACCAGGCCCACTGAGCCGGTCATACAAGCTGCTGGTAGTCGGCCCACATCCACTGGCTACTGGATTCTTGACTTCTCACCACAATCACACAACTACCCATTCAGCCCTTAAAGGGGCACTCCGCTGACTTCTCACGCGACGACCAGTTTAGTCATCATGGGGAGTATTACTCAGCCAGCAGCCTGTTACTTTGCTTGAGGGGCGCTTTGTAAAACTGAAAAAAGAAATCCCTGATGATGTCATCAGGGCTTTGAGGCTATAAATGTACAAACTGGTTGCGTGAACCGGGCAGAACCGGGCAAGTACCAAGCTTGATCAATCAGATTGCATTATGGGTCTTATCCAATTATAGTGTATAAAAGGCATTATCTGTATGCACTTTATATGTTGGACAAGAGAGAAACTTTGTTCAACTCCTCTGTATGTTTGGCACATGTTGAGGAATTGACAATAAAGATGACTTAGACATCTCAGCCTCTACTGCTTTTGACTTTGGTTATTATTTTTCTCAAACTGTCTCTTGTGAGTCCCCTGGCTTTATGGAAATGCAATACAAAATCGCTTGAGTATCCATTTAAAAAAAAAAAAAAAAAAGTAGTATTCAGACAGTCCTCAACTTGCTTTCCAGCAATGATGAAACGTCATATATGCAGCTGGTTATATTGCAATATGGCTGGACAGAGTGTTTACTTCTGTCATCGTGTGTGTGTGTGTGTGTGTGTGTTGCAGCTTTTTCCACTGCTCCTGATGCGTGTGTGAGGCCAGCGGTTCCTTCTTGTTTTGAGTCCCTCAGTCACAGTGCGCTGCGTTGACATTATACCAGCGTCCTGTTTGACTTGTGTGTTCAGCCTCAGTGTGAAGGGCTGTAATCAGGGTAATCTTTTGTTGAATAGTAGATTCAGTGAGTGACCGGTTCGCAGTACACAGCAGGTTTTGTTCCGTTTCAGCTCGCTCATAATTCAGCTAAGGCATGAAACATAACAGTTTCTTCAATGTTATTCTTTTGTGTCAGGACAATTTATCCACCAAATCCCCAGATTTAGCCATAAAACAAGACAGGAAGTGTGTCCCACAGTGATGCCACACAGTCACTTAGAGCTCCACAAGAAATGAAGAAAAAGCAGCTGGAAACCTACTTAGACTTTACAGATGGTGCTTTTTTAAATTTCTTTACTGGGGATTAGAACATGTTTTGTTGTTTACTTCCGCCATACAGCTCAATTTAATATAGAGACAAAATATTATTTGGCCCTGGTCCTGCCTATTTGTCCCCAAATATAAATTGATGTTGCAGTCAAGGGAATCATGCACACAGGCTTAACTATAAAATATACAAAACATAAAAAAATGCTAAACCATATGGAATAAAACAAGTTGAACTCTCCTATTCATTGATAATGCTTTTTAATGGTTTTCTGCGCTCTATGTATTAAAAACAAGCATTTAGAATAATTAAAAAGGCTGCAGTCTTTTTCAACAGTGAGCTACAGTGTTTTAGTTTTACACTTTGGTAGAATTGGTGAACATGTGAGCGGCAAACTAGAAAAAGACGGCTGACAGTCCCTTGTATGGGTCAACCTACAAAAAAACTGGATCACTTCCCTTAATGCAACTGAACGTCATGGATTCCGGTCTTTATGCTAAGCTAAGCTAACCAGCTAACATACAGGACAAAAACAGGGTATCCATCTTCTCATCAAACTCTCAGTAAGAAAGTAAATCAGTGTATTCTTTCCAAAATGTTGGCCTTTTATGTATTATTATCTTGGTTGACTGGACTGCGGAAGTTTTGCAAAACCTAAAACAAACTATTAGGTTAAGGGTGCAGGAAAAAACGGGTGAAAAAAGGCTGTAAGAACTAAAGTTATTAACTCAGCTTGTACCCATAGTAGCCTGTGGTTGGGATTTTGTGTTTCCATCCAGAGTGGATCTGTTTTTTATTTTATTTTTTTACTGTTGCTGTTGTTCTGTGTACCACAAAGGTTAGAGCATGGCAGGAACATTACAGAGGTCAATGTTTTATTTCCCGTTGTGGTAATCTATGTTAAAAATGTGTCCACTTCCCAGTGGCGAGGGGAACTTTCCACCATATGGCATAACTTAAATGAATCAAAGGGCAAATAAACATGCCACGCTATTATCCGACTTCTGCTTTTCACTTTTTTTGCAAGATCACGGTAACAAGTGGTCCCTGTGTGTGTGTTCATATGTATGTGGTGTCCGCTAACTGTTGAATGTACATGTTTGCAATCTGGCTCTGGGGCTGCAAGAGCTGGATGATGATGTGTGTTACAGGGCAACTGAGCAGGAGGTATCAGATTTCCATCAGTTCTGTCTCTGCTCACTCGGGCCCGGATGGGGGTTATTAAGGCAGTACAAGGGGTCATAAGAAGGTCAGTCTAGACTATGGGAGGTTATAGAGGGGTTATAAAGGGACTGTGAGTCAGAGGTTTGAACTGTTTGCTCCCTGCTTTTGCTCTGTGAGTCATTTTCTGGCTTAGTAGGATCCATTTCAGGGTCCGTTCACCTCAGATGCCACTAACAGATGTCTGTTAGTGGCTTGTAAATACTTGTGTAGGTATTTTTGGGGTCTTACACACTTCTGTTTGGGGTTTGATCAGAAGCTAATAACTGCAACGTTTGGTGAAAAGCTTGTTTTTCCATCAAATTCCCGTTTGGGTGTTCACTTGTTGCCTCTGAGTATCTGATGTGTTTTGACGCATTTCTTCAGTTGCCTTTTCAGTTTTCTCGCTCCCTTCTGGATCAGTGGGCCGATCTGGTTGTGCGATCACAATGTTGTGAGTCTGAAGTTGGAACTTTAAAGGCCTCGTATTCTGCAACATCTCTAGTAGAGTAAAGCAAAAACAATATGAACATGATCATGAACAGTGGAATTCAAATATTTAGATTTCATTGAGGTCTAAATCAATTTTCTAGCTTAAAACGATCCCTATATTTGTGTTTTTGTGCTGTTAAAAAGGACAAAGAAGAAGAAACACTTGCGCAGTGCAGTTATCACAGAGGAAGGCTCGCTTGTTGAGAAGCCCTTACTGTTTCATTGCTGTACCATGTACACACACATGGTTTGGTGCTATGTCAGTTTTTGGCATGGTGCAATGTTGTTTTTTCCCCATTTGGAACGAGTTTAGATTACAGATGTGGTTTGTGTTGGATGATAAGGACAGAGTACTTATATTGTGAGTTACATTCTAACGCCAACCTGCGTAATGTTTTCATCAGATTTATGATCTTTCGTGGCAAACACACAAGCACAGTGCTGCACCTCTTCAGATAAAGAGCAAAGACAGAAGTTGAGAAGGAAGTTCATAAAACTTTGATTTAGTTGCCGATGAATTACAGTGATTAATTAAATGCAGGAACCAAATCATAAATAAGGCCACAATTACAATGTTGTGCTGATGAGGAAAGATGGTGATTTAGTAGAACGCTCAACCCAGGAAACCAAATATAAAACAAAATCCAGAATAACTACACAGCAACAGAACAGAAGATTATGTGGCACCCATAATTATGGATCCAGTTCACAAGATTCGTTATCATATATTTCTACTAAGAGGCTCTATTAGACCACAGAATATAAGGTTAGCTAGCATTAACCTTAGCCATACTTTCTCATAAAAATGTATGTAGCATTACATTAACAGCTTGCATTGCATTACATTAGTTTGAAGGTTTTAACTGACACGTTAGAGTATGTATGTTATATCAAAATGGTCATGCTTATGAAAAATGCTTCATGTGTGATGAAAAATATTTATTTAAAAAAAGAAACCAAAGTCATGTTATTTTTGTGTCAAGTTTATTTTTAACTCTCAGGTGTTGAGGGAAACCAGCATGGAGTGCCTTAAAAGTTGACAAAATTTGAATGAGATTCTCTATTGATCCCATTTAGAATTCAGCACGGTGAATGCTTGCTTTACACGCTGTGTACTGAGGCCCAAAAGGTTCTCTACAATCCTTGAATGAACAAATACTTTTTTCTTCTTTTTTTATGATGCGCCAAGAACTGTTTTTCCCAGGGTATGACTACTCTGGGAAAAACGAAGATGTTTCCATAACTTCGGATGCGTCTTATTTACGAGGCATGACTGCAGTTGCATAGGGCGGAGGAGTCAGAGGTGCTTGCTACAGATCCTTTGCATACCACGGAGGTGTTTATGGAGGAAGTGAGAGGGTCCTCCCTTTGACACCAGGGAATATACACACAGACACACACACACACACACACACACACACGCATGCGTGTGGACTCACAGGCACACACACACACAGGGAGCTGCAGACAGCAAGAAAAGTCCTGAGTTCATTCACAAAAGAGAACATGAAAACAGGAGGGCGGAGTGCAGAGGACATTAATAGATACAGCTAAAGGACATCAAAACACAGGGGGACGTGAGGAAGAGGAAGGTGGGAGGGTTTAGTGAAAGACAAGGAGGATGGAGGGATAGAGCAGGACAATGATAGTGAGTTAATGGTCTGGTTTGCCTCCTGGGGTCTTAGACACACACACACACACACACACACACACACACACACACACACACACACACACACACACACACACACACACACACACAGCTACTGTGTTTACAAAGGAGATTAGACAGTTCCACCCTGTACCTTCTGAGCCAGATGTGTACACGATGAGAGGAATGTACACTGGTGTATTAACAATGCATGCTATGCACATTTTGTAATATTTCAAACTTTTTTCTCCCCTGAGGGAACATCTGTAGTGTAGTGTTGTCAAGCAATTCCAAAATTGAGGCTGTTACAGCTGTTAGTCAAAGTTTGTGTTTGATGTTTATCGTAATTGCCGTTTTTAGGGATTTAGTAGGTTTTGACCCCGACCACAGCAGCAGATAAACAAGCACACATTCAAACCTTGCTCAATTTGTACAGATAATGCATCTCCCCCATCTTTATCATGTTCCAGGAAAATCTAAAACACAGCTATGCACATAAAGTTCTTATTGTTGACCTAGTAAATAGCGCAGATGCTTTTCATCCGTTTTCAGTAAGGTGGGATGCACAATGTTGTGGTTTTCTCATACTGCTTCATGTTTCCCCTTTGTTTCATTCATATAATTCATGTTCAGTGTTTCCTGTTTTATTTTGCTACTCATCTCTCCTCTTGTTTCAGAGCGCTTACCTTTTGATGTTTTCCTGCCAGTTTTGATTGTCTGCCCCGCCCTAATCAGTTTCACCTGTCCCTCGTTACTGCTCACCTGCGCCCACTTCCACATGAGTCACTATTTATACTCTCTTTTCTTCTATATTGCTTTTGGGTCCTTCTGAAGTTCAATTTAGGACTTAAATGTTTGTTCAGGTTAGATAACATGCGGTCCCCATATTTTTGAACCCCCCAAACTGGGAACCTTAAGGGTACTGCATGTTTATGCATGCGCTTATAGACACAACATGAGCAGTCTACCAGCTATTGCATTTCTGTTGAGGCTGTCCACTGTGTCTGAACCAAAACGTAGCCTTATTGTGCCGTGTGTTGTTAAGTTCAAACCTCGGGAGATCGCGTGAAGAGAGAGTAGTCCAGGATATCATTACTTATAATAAAAAAGTATTTAATAAAAAGGATGATGATGATGATCAGAATATAGTTCCCGGTGGGGGGTGTCTCGCTTCAAGCGGTCCACAGGCCACTTACAGTCGTGCTGTAAGCAGTTAGCTGTCTGTGCTCTCCACGAGAAGGAACATTTCACCTCTTACAAATGTTCGCGCGAGTTGTTATATACTCTCATTCGCTGAGCTTAAGGCCTCTCCATTGGTTAGTTTCCCAGCATGCAAGATAACATAACAATAACATAGCATGCTAATGGTTAAACCCTTCACAGGGGCGGAGTCCTACTCAGGTAAAAAGTCCTACTTCCTGCTAGCTTTGTTACTTCCGGTGATTCCGCCATCCTGTGCTTCGACAAAATAGTCCCTTCTTACGCCACGCTTGTTTTAACCTCTTACCACGTGTCTATGCCCTCCATCTTTAATTTATTCCATTCACACCTAAACATTGCACAGTAACATAAAACCCACAGTGTCTTTCTACTATGCTACAATACACATAACCTTAATTAATATTCCTATTCATTATTATTATTATCCTATTATTATCCTTCATAAGTATTGTAATTTAAACATAGACATTCTTTATATTCATGTGCAAGTTAAAATAACTATTACAACTCAACAGTGTGCAGAATGCAGCGTTTTCATTGCCGGGAATAAGCCTCCTGAAGTTTACAGGCAAATTGGTGTTTAATTCAGACTCATTGGTGTATTATTCATGTTATTATATTGAGTAAAGCAATAATGAGTGGGACAGAATAAAAGTGTCTATGTAAGTCTGAAAACAAGTATTATTTTAATTGGGGAAAGCTGACTATTTGGCAGTGACTGTTGAAAACAAGGACGACATTTTAATGTTTTACAGATATTTGTTAAGACTCAAGACACCCGGATTGAAACCAGAACATCTGGTTCCTGTTAGCTAATTGTTTAGGTTTGCTGCTATCTACAACAGTACGCTTTGGGTTAGTTCAGTGTCTTTTCAGAATGAACTAAAAGATTCTAGATACAAATCTGAAGCTCTTGACAGCAGGGTTAACAGTAAAAAGCTGATCTGAGAACAAGTGGTCGGTGGTCTCAGACAAAACATTGTGAATACATTTGACAAGTAGAAATGGCCCTGAGCTGTTCTTGCATTTGTCCTTCTGTAGTCACAAGTGAGTACTGTATTGAAGCCACTGTGCTGAAGCAGTACAGTTTTGAATAAATCCAAAGACATCTTTGTGCCTGCGTGTCTTTGTTTGTGGCATTCAGGATCACACCCTTTTCAGGAGGCCGTCACATCATCTCAGCAGTTTCCTCCCGCTCGATGTAGTGTGTCACATTGGAGTGGACAGCTTCCTCTCCGACAGGCTCCTGTCCCGTCTGCCTGTGAGCTGTTTCTTATCATTAAACTCGAACAACAAATCACGTCAGAAACCTTCCTGTCAAAACCTTCGGCTTTGCCTACTCGGTGTGAGGGCATTCATCCAGAAAAGGGTTAGTCCCATGAGAATTTGAAACAACTTCTATTATTTCGTCACTGTTGGGTTTAAGGACACAGAGCTGTTTCCCATTGCAACTTCTGGGGTTAATAAACGGCAAAATAATTGGCAAAGTTTTACAATAAAATCTATTTAAACTGGCCCTCTGCCACAACACTGAAACAGAGATTGAAACTTCCTGCATGAATAGACACACACACACACACACACACACACACGCACACACACACACACACACACACACACACACACACACACACACACACACACACACACAATCATGTACCACAGGTGTGAGGCTGAGACTGAGCCTCGTAATGCACATTCTCAGGTTGCACCTGAATATTTAACCATCTGAGCGGACGCCTCTCGCACAACAACACGCAGGCGATAGTGTTACATTCACACCTCTTGACATTTCTAAAAGTCAAATGTCAAAAAAGTGCATCCACCAAAGGCTCATCTGTGTCTGAGCCACAGCAGGCTTTCTCAAGTTTACTGAAGTTCAAAGGACTCATGTCACTTAAATTAAAAAATATCAAGTGCTCGCATCATACGTGTAAGTATTTTGATAACCTTTTGTTGTATTTCACCACAATCACTCTCCTGCAAGACCACAACATTATAAAACCTCTGCAAAATGCAATACATCTTCCAGAGAAGCTGACATATAAGGTCTTGGTAAAAACCTTTCTTTATGATGTTTTACGATGGTGTCGATTGTTTTCTTCTTCTTTCTGGCCATTGAGTGAATGACCGTATATTCCATCTGCAGTTCACTATAGCCATGACTGAAAACACGTGTGTGTGTGTGTGTGTGGCAGTAGTGATGAGTGGGGAGCCTTTGGCTGGTGGTCCAGACTGGGGGTTTGGCCACGGGCCAGTTGACGATGATCAGTGCAGTGCTGTTAGAGCTCCGTGGTAATCCCCTCTGCCTCTGCTTTGTGTTGCAGCCGGTCCAAAGACAGCACAGCAGTGTTTCTTAAACTGTGGCTCAGAGCCTGTTTCTTGTAGGAATCACTAAAATACCAGTGTTTTCTTTAGACTTTTTACTATCTTAATTTAATTTAGCCAAACCTTGGCGCCAAAACCCTTCGACCTCCCGTCTCTTTTTGTCTTTCTGTTTATGACCTTCAAGTTTTTGAAAATGTCAGATTAAAAGACTCACAAAAGACAAACGACTTCATTTGATTGTGAGTATGAGAAGATAACAAATCATGGAGTCTCCTTTGATTTTTAAAACAGGGTGAGACAGCATCAGTATTGCATAAGTCTTGACTTGGTAGCTGTATTGTTTCCATCTGTGATGCCTCCTTCTGTGGTTGTCTTTACAATTGACTCGTCATAAAGCCTGAGTCACACTGACAGATTCCAGTGCAGTGGCACAAAGAGCTTCTTGTGGTTTGACATCTCTCATGAAGACCCGAGACATGTCTGATATCACTGTGATTGCAGTTAGGTTATCATTAGTATCTTTTCTCACGCCAGCTAGCACAATGGCTGGGGGACAAGGCTGCGCCCACCATGTCTTCCTCTTGAAAACCAGCTGGTCAATGATTGCAATTGTATTTTTTGATGATTTGAGCTATCTTATAAAGTAAATCTTTAAACCATCATGCTGAGACGCCAAGGAAGCTGGATTCTCTCCTGGAAGTTAGACAGGTCGACTTTTAACAGCAGCCTGTCCAGAAATCATTGGAGAAAGGAACTTCAAAAGGACTACAGAAGGCTTTTGGCTGCTCTGGCAGGTGCACAAAAAAAGTATCCTATATGGAAAATTCAACAGAATTGTTTTTCTCAAAGCAGCGCTGTGGTTACTCTGGATAACCCACAGACATAAAGATAAGAGAGAAACTATATTGTACTTTAGGTGAACCAACCCCATTCTTAATGTAACATGAGTGCGTCAACACGTACAGTCCTGCCAGTATTTAGCACCTGTTTGCAACGCCATCCTCTTAACCGCTAACACTTGTGTTGTATTACACTCTGGTGGAACATTATCCCTCATTACAAGCTCCTCGAACACCGAGAACAAAAGAGCAGCGGACTCATCTGACTAATGGCACTATCCTCTGACTGTCAGTTAGCTCTAATGGTTCCCTCTGTTGTCCACAGCTAAAACTGATGGAGTTGCTAAAGGATTGGCACTGCCATGGATAACTCAGGAATATATTTAAATGGGTCCCATACAAGCATCATCAGTGGCTTGGGAACTAAATGAATTAGTGGGAGAAATTAAAGTAAATAAGTTTTGTTCTATATGTGCTTTATTTCTAGGTTCAAAATACAATTCAACATGATGCTGATTTTAATTTAAGATCATTTGTATTTTATTGAAATGTTGGTATTGGGAGTAACCCATTTGGTACCAAAGTTACTGGCTGGTCATAATGTCACCATTGAGATATGGTCAACATCCAATAAATCAAAATGCCAAGCAGAGGGATGTAAACATCTTCATGAAAAAGTGTCTTGGTGCCTGCAGAGCAGAGCTGTAGAACTAAACACGTCTAACAGTGAAACCTCAGCTGTCAAACAGTATTAATCACTGGCTCAGGAGCTTCACTGCTGTATCAGCTCCGGTTGCAAAATGTCTCACAGAGAATCACAACTTCGTTTACAGAGACAATGAGTTGCATAAGAAAATACGAGAGACTTGGCGAGACCAGTCTTTCCCTGTAGATGTTGAACCAGACTGCACTGACTCACAGACAAAATGTGATCGAGCAGGGGATGGATCAGATACCGACCACAGACATTAAGCAGGACACATCATCTCTTCTCATGTTCTCTAAGTCCTCAATCATTGTCTTCTTTGGATGGTCGCCGCCTTTTAGTCATACCGTCTTTTCATTATTTTCCCTCACTCTGCCAACATATAGCTCTTAACTCCATGGCTCATCCTCCCATGGTGTTTTCTTTGTGTTGAAACACTCATCTTTCATCCATCTATCTTTCATCCCTCACTGTTTGTCTCACCTTCCTTTTATTCTTATGCTATAGGTACTGTGCTGTGGGTACAGATACTCCATCCTCTCCTGTGTTTAATGCCTGTTCTTGTCATTTGATCACATCAGTCTATTCTTCCTTTATATATTACAAAGGTAAATCCCTGATGCCCCATTGCTCTCTTGTTCCTCTCCCTCTTTTACACAAAAAGTGACAAAAATACAATGATTCATTTCTGTTACCTAATGTATGTATATACTGTAACCTGTATAGCGTAATGTTGGAGTTTTTTGTCTTGTTGTCTGCTAAACTCATCCACACAAAGCCGAAACACTAAATCCCATGTGTAAGAAATTGCAGACAGAATACACTAAACTGTGTAGAATACATTTATTAATAATTAAATTACCATTTAAAAGTAAATACCGTATAAAAATAAAGCTGTAGTTATGTTTCTAAAGTAATAAAATCTTGTTTCACTTACACAGCAATTCATCTGAGGGGAGGACATGAAGAAACAACAATTCTTTTAATCACGAGGACAAAATGTTTTGATGTAGCTTTTCCTCACTTCAAAACTAAAACAAAAACAGGAAACAATGCAGTCAAACTAAACCATTGGAATATTGTAAACGCTAAGGTACTGAGAATCCTTTTCCTGTAACGTTTTTGACCACTTTTTTAGAGGGGATCCCCGTTTTGTGTGTGTTGTATAAGCAGGTGGGCGATGCATACACCGTCCTGCCACCAGGTATTCTTCAGATATTTCACTGATCGACAGGTGCTGGTAGAAGCCAAGTAGCAATGCAACAGTGATGGCAAAGAAGAAGTAGACAGCAAGCTTGTGTACATGGATGTAAAAAATGCTCAATTAAAACATATTTTTTAAAGAAATTGGATTTGCAAATGTTTTATGAGAAGGAAAACATATTTAACTATTTTGTTATACATCAAGAATCCAAAATGTATTTTGATGAGAAACAGTGAATGCACTCATAACTTTGATTGTTTACAAGACCACGGGGCACCGAAAAGATACTTTTGGAATGTAAACTACCCAGTATTTTACTGCTTTAATGTATATACACCTTTGGCACACTCTGAGATATCACACTACAGTAATAAATAACATCTATTTATTTTATAAAAACAAAATAAATATCAATAAGTTAATAAATTCAAGATTTCATAAATACATTTCATATGTGTATAACGTTTTCCATGTAACATGCTGCTATACAGTAGACAGATTACGTCGAATCATCCATTGAGATCGATTGATTTTAGGCATTTAGGTTGAGTATCATGGAAACATTTAAAATCTCTCTGAACATATAACATAGGTGTAAACGGTATAGGAAATTGTAGATATGCTGGAGGAAGAAGAGGTTCATTGCTCTGGGATAAAACCGTGGCCTCGTCACCTCCTCTTTTATCGATTCCTTTAGCGGTGGACTCAAGTCCTACATGACCCCACGTAATGCCTGCAGGTTTCCTCACAGTGAGACAGGTCAGAAGAAAAACACTCAACAGCATTCTGTTGAATGTAAAACTGCACAAAGTCTGACACGAGCTCACGCTCCCTACACACAGCCACACTTCCTGGCAGAGTGCTTCCTCACGGTGTGGTAGACGAGGTTGTCGTCCAGAAACGAGAGGTCATCATCAAACGCTGTTGGTCGACAGCAAGCCTTAGGGGGCGTGTCCTTAGGGGGAAGCCTCTTGTTGTGAACGAGGTTGTAAAGGATTTTGTCGTAGTTGGTCTCAGACTTCCTGCAGGGTCCGGAGCAGTACCTGAATATCATTTCCTCGCTGGAGCGGTAGCCCAGGCCGAGGTCCGTCACATTGAGGTGGATCTGTTTGAGCACACAGCCTTGTCCTCCTCCCCTGGCCTTCCTCCCCGCCCCCCCTCCTCTGGCTCTTCCTCGACGCCCTCCACTCTGCTGGCTCGCCCCCTTCTTCCTCTCCCGTCTGCGTCGAGTCCTGCTGCTCGGTTCTTCTTTCGAGGGGGAGGGGGTGGTGGAGGAGGTAGATGAGGACACGGTGGATGAGGAGGAGCGACGCATTCTACTGATGGTCACTTTGATGAAGTCCACCACGTCTTCAAACTCGTTTGGGGAGGGTTCCTCCATGGTGTCTGAAACACATCAAGAAATGGCACTCTTACAACAGCACATGTTGTTTCACTCTATCTCATCACTCACTCTGAAACAGATGGAGTGTTGTGTAGAAACTACAAATGCGGAAATGGAACACATTGCATTGTTTGTTTGAGAAATTCCATTTGAAGTTACAAATAGATTCTATTCATATTTATGCACCACGCTGTTGTATATTTAAGGGGACTAGTTGCATTAAAGAGGCAGGTGCTGTTATCAAACCCCAAGGCAGATACCATTAGAACGAGAAATAGTGGATTGACAGACAATTAATTGACAACTATTGCCATATTTTATAGTATTAAATCTAAATATTAATTAGTTTCTAGTTGTGAAGATTTACTACATTTATTTGTAATTTGTGACTCTTTCTGCCTGTTTGTCAGAAAAAGTAATTTGAAGATGTCATTTAAGTTATTGATAATACAAATCATTGTTATTTGTCATCCTATACCATTATTTAATTATGTCCAAAGCTCATAAGCATGTCTTGCCTGGGAGTTGTACACTGTGGGAAATGTATGGATAATAACATCTGAATCCACTAAACAGGTTATGCCAGGATTAGACACATTTGCACATATTTCAGTTACTGGATCATGCACTCAAAAATGCATCTAAATAAATTATGTTGGATCAAATTCAGTGCAAACACTGTATTTTCTGCTCCAATGTTGCAGTTCATTTTTTGTATTTGACTTAGTAATGTTACTCAATGTAATTATTTGTTCTAGAAATAAATGAAAGCCTCCTGCTGTGTGCAAATTAAATTAATGTTTTTTGGGGCACGTTGGACACTCCATAAAAAAAACACAGGCTCTTACATTCCTCTCCTCCAGCCAGCGTCTCTTCCCAGTCCGCTGTACCCGCCTCAGCGCGGCTGATGCCAGGGGAAGTGACAGACAGGCGGATCTGAACCGGCGGGAGCTCCAGGGGAACCTCGGGGGCGCGCCCGTTACGCTTGGTGGACGTGGACTGCGGTCGGCTCCGGAGCAGCCGGCTGGCGTGCACGGCGCACAGCAGTATCAAACAAGTGGTCAGGCTATCCCATAACTTCATTGTCCAGCTCAGTCCGGCAGAAGAACATGGCGCAATGAAAAATCAAGCAGGTATCATCTGGCAAACGCGATTAACAGCATACTGAAGACGTTCAAGAGTTGGAGAGGAAAAGGTGGCGCGCACTCATCGGCGCGGCGTTCCTGCCACTGAAAACGATGAGGATCAATGTGTTCCTGCCTGCGTAGCCTGCTGTACAATACACGCTATCACTCGCATGCCAACTGGCAAACGCTGTGCAGCGTGGCGCAACATCCAAGGAGGCTCCAAACCGAAGGCAGAGGCGCAAAATGCAAAGCAAAGACTTCCCCCTGAAGTTTGCAAATCCAACGACGCTTGAAAGACGACAAGAACTCCCAGTTCACAGTCTCCAGGTTTTCGTTCAGAGCGCACGGTTTCTATTGCTCAATGCAGACACTCCTGCTCATCCCTGATCACCATCGGTCCTGGCTGAGCCGTGCGGAGAGGGAGAGGTCTAACGGGAGAGATGGGAGGTGGTGGTGACGTCTGGTGGTCCATCCTCTAACGCTTCCTGTCTCCACCCATGCAGAGGGATGGAGTCCACAGCCACCATTGAACCTCAGGTCCAGAGCTGGTGAGGGTAGAGGAGTTGAGTTCTGTTATGAAAGAGGCTCAGTCTGTGTACTCAGATGTCTGAGAAGGAGAGAGGAGTTTCACACTTTCCATTAACAATCCTCCCGATTCCACATCTGGCCTTTTGTGTGGTTGACATTGGAGGGGAAATGTGTTTCTAATCAGCCAGTCAAAACAGACTGAATAGATTTGGTTGCTGCGTATAACCACAGTGCTCTTAAAATCACGCTGTTTTGCAGTTGACATTTAACATCAAGGGAGTGTGAACTGATATCCATTACAGCAACTGGGTGTTTAACTGGGAATGGTTATCTTGGTTGGGTTTAGCATAATTGTGATGTAAATAACATTTTAAAGACATGGGAAATGATCTTGAAATCGATACATTTGGTTTATGCATTCTGTGAAGATTTTAAGATTTTTGTTGAGTCCTAATCAACATACTATGACATATTGTTGCTGAGACCTACAACACACTGTGCATGGATCAGCTGACTGCACACGAGTGAGTGATCTTTCTAAACAATAACTGCAAACTGCAAACCAGCCACAATAAGAAACTTCGAACTTCACTTTGAACGAAGCTGCAGAATAAATATCATTATGGCCTCGGCCTAACAACAGCTTGTCCATTCTTGAGAGAAATAATATCAATGAGACTGTAAAGTAAATTACATCTTCTTATGTGTTCATTGTGTCAAATTACATTCTTAATCATCTCTAGGTGTTTGGGTGTCCACATACTTTTGTCTATAATAAGCCTTTTATACCAAACCAAGCTAAAACTGTAAATTCAGAATTATTCAAACTTCTACAGATAAAGCTTCACATTTTACTGCCGTTATGAGCAGGAGAACATTATATTATAGTGTGTTAGTTAAGTTAACACAAAACTGCTTTTTAACGCTAACATCAAGGAGTAAGACCAATCTCATGGAAATCAAAAATTATTTTATTGTCTGCTCTGTATGGAAGCCCATTTCCTGTCATACTTATGAGATAGTATCTCATACTGAATCAAAATTATGAGATAGTTAAGTCATAATTATGACATAGTATCTCATAATTATGACAGGATCTTTTTTTCACAGTGGTGGAAATGGGCTTCCACAGCTGCAGTATATGCATGGTCCTAAAAAAGAATAAGTCTTCCCTGCTTCAGGCCACAGAGGGCCTCTAGGGGTCATGGGGAGTCAGTCCGGGCACCTGTTGCTGATCTGAATCTATAAAGCACATTGAAACATCTTCAGACACAATCTCTTAAAAATGAATAAATACAAATTATGTTGTGTTTGTTGGTCATTCATAGAAAATAAATAAATAAAAAACATCTGAGCATTTCTTTCAGCAACATTTTGCCAGTTTATTACGAGTTGGTAGTGGCTTAAGGCGAGGATGCTTATTTAGTGTCACATCACCTTTCAAAGATAGCTGCAATGTTTTTATAGCATAGAAATGCATTAGAATATTTGAAAACATAACAAAGAGATACATATTAATTGGAATAGAATATATTAGTCAAAAAGATGACTTGACCCCTCTGGCCCAGCAGGTGGAGGAGAGGAAAGGGGATATGCCTGCAGAGGAAAAAAAGAGTAAAGGGAGAGAGAAAGAAAGCCAGACAGAGTACAGATGGAGAGAAACTAAACAGAGAAAACTCAAAAGAGAGAAACAGAAACATTGTTGATGGATTTTGCTTCTTTCACATGCTGAATCTATCTCTATAAACAAGGCTGAGCGTGTAGAGTGCTCTCCAAGAGTTAGAAGTTGTTTTTTTCACTTTAGTCATCGCCACAGTAAAACTAATACGCTCACACAGCTGCAGTGTTTTAAGACTTTTGTTTTCAGGGTATTACCTGTGATAATTATTCCACATGATCATATCTGATTCAAAGTCCAGATGGAACACGGTCCAGCTCAGTTATATGGAGAACACTAAGAGGACTTCAGTTCAAGTGCTAAGATACTTTGAATCTGCTATTATTTATTTTTAAGAAGCAGCCACGCTTCACTTCCTCTCTTCTTCTGCAGTGATTATTGTGGTTAAAATCTACCGCTGATCTGCACACAAACCTTTTCCCCTGCAGAAACCTTCCCAGGAAGAAGAGAAATGTTGCCGTTTGCTCCCCAGCAGAAGTGAATAAAACTGTTTCCTCAGAGGTACTTTAACTTGACAAGGTTGATGTAAAAGACATACCGTATATCCGCACACGTGGATAAAGTAGGGCTTTGTGTAAATGTGTAAACACACATGCACGTCCATGCACGCATGAAGTGCAGTGTTTCTTGATGATGAATCATGTTTGTGTGCATGCATGTCAGCCACACTGTATTGTAATCACTTGACTACACCGAACATGCGAAAAACATCTGAGCGTCCAAATATGCTGCAACTGTAAAGTCATACAGAAAAGCAGTTGTCTGTTGCCGCTTGTGTTTTAGAAGTTCGACTCCTAATCACTCAGAAGAGGCTTCTCCTTCCCCTGAACCGCTCGCTTGACTGTATGGAAATACCTCACCCTCAAGCAATTACCTCCTTGCAAGCAGCAAATACACCAAACAGATGTAATTTCTCCTTCTTGCAAAGCATGAGGGCTTATCAGAGGGCCGATCTGCAATAGAATTTGTAATTTGTCAGCTATGTTCGGGGCTCCGTTTGACTCACATGTAACGGGGCTAATTGCTTCATTTCACCCGTCATTATCGGCCAACTTGCAACTGCAGCTGTGGTGTGGCTTATGGGAGCGAGGAGCTGACAGCTGGAATGGATGTCTGATTTGGGACACTGCTGCCGGTGTAATTAGCAGGAAAAAAAGAATACCCTGACTCTCCACACTGACAGGGAGAGAGGGGAGATTGGTGATAATGTGTCCTGTTTTCTACATTTATGCGTTTCTGTCTGATGAGAACCTGCGCTTGTGTTTAGCTGAGCTAGAAGCATGACTCTAGGGATGGCAATGTTGGAGTGTTGGTCCAGACTGAAATATCTATTACGAAATGTAGTACAGACGTTCATGGTCCCCAAAGGATGAATCCTAATGACTTTGGTGACAACTTGACTTGTCCTCTTGCGCCAAAATCAGGTCAAAGTTGTTTCTTTCTCTTATCCAGAGACATATCTCAAAATCATCAATTATGGTTCCCAGGTGATGGATCCTGATGACTTTGGTGATCCCCTGAGTTTTCATCTTTTGCCACCATGAGTTAGACGTTTGTGATTTGAATGAAATGTCTCAACAGCTATTGAAAGGATTGACACAACATTTGGTACACACAATTATGTCCCCCTCAGGATGAATGTAAATAACTTTAGTGACTTTGTACATTTTCATCTGGTTCCATTATCAGGTTGAAGTGTTCTCCAACACTGTAATTTATGTGAAAATAACTGTAAAATGACATTCCCGTCAGCCACAGCCTTTTATATTTGGTGTCAAATAGCAAATGGTATGCATGTTCAAATGTAAAAATAAGATAATCATAGACCAGCTAGACATCAGCATGTTAGCATTATGAGTCATTATGAGCACGTCAGCCTGCTGACATGACACGAGCATGGCTGCAGACCTTTAGTCTTGTTTTGCTTATGCCAGATAGGTGTACAATATCAGCCGGCTTGTTCATTTCACCTGCAAATGCTAGGGTTGTAGCTCTGGGGAAGGAGAAACTAATCACCTTTGACCTTTTGGATTCACTGAAGGATGTGGACGTGCATCAAATTAACATTTAGAATGGGAAGTTACCAAAAAAAAAAAGAAAATTGTCCAGTAAGTCAACTGGTCTACAATCTTGATTCCCTTTGTCATGTTTCTTGTAGGACATTTTAGAGGAAGTAAAGAGAAAGTAAGAAGTTCCCTTGCTGATGATTGTATCACTATCCAGTGATTGGATGCTGGTTGGCTCATTGTGGGGAGCCACAGTGGTGCTTAGAGAGTAATCCACACCATGTGTACTCTGGTGCTGCTGGAGCCTCGGGCGGTCAGGCTACGGGAGCTGTGAGAGTGTGCTGAGCTGAACCACTGGGAGTTGTTTCTGAAATGTTAAGATGGGGTCAAACAGACCTTTTACTCCATGTTGGTCTCCGGTTTGGCATTCAGAGTGACATTATTTCCCACTAGCTTGCTGTGTAAAACCTAGAAGTCTGATTTCAGGAGGAGAACATTACAATCAGTGATTCCTAATGCCGCGTTAAAAACACCGAACCTCCAGATGTGCTGACTGCTGGTACACATGTGCATGTAGGACTTAAATGCTGCCACAAGTGGACACTGTTTACCACTGCTATTATCAATGTGTTACACAGTTACTACATGAAACAGCTCTTCAGTGGTGCGCACACCAAAGAGTAATCTTTTCGGGTTTCGGTTTATTTCTGTTTACAACGACTTACATACTTATTTTTTAATTAATTACTATGATTATTATACTTGTGCAATGTAGTAATAATATGAAATATGTCTTAATATGTTAACCTAAAACTAATAGTAGTTTAAGGTATGACAGCATAACAAAAGTGTGTGAAAAGACAAAACTGATTTAAATACAGAGTGAAATCCTTTTTTCTTCATATTTTTAATGATCTTTGTAGTGTGGTGAGGGAGAACACGTTAGTTTACCAAACATCGAACACATCACGTCACATGCCTTTGACCTACAGGCTGCTGTTCTTCTCATTGAGAGAGACAATTTTCTAAACCACCAGTCTGGTATATTTGCTAATTTTAATTTAATTAAAAAGTAACAAATGATTTACTTGGATGAGGCGAATATGAAAGCTGTTGTGTTCCCTCTTGGTTTGAGTCAGCTTGATTCCAAGAAATAGATATAGATGGACTTGTTGTTTGTGTGTTGTTATGTAAATATATGTAGGTTGGTTTGGGCATGGCCAGGTCATGGGTTTTCTTTCTGTAACTGTTTCTCCTCGGTCATTCCGCAATGTCCTGAGTGAGCTTGTGTTTGTCCAGGAGATGGAACCAGTGAGCTCCCCATTCATGCAGCAGTGACCATCATCATGGACGCTGCTTATTATCTCACAAAACCACCACTTTAGGTCATGATCAGCATCGGTTGTTACATTATCGAGATCCGAGATAGTCAAAGCCACGCTGCTGATGTGCCTGAGTTTCTGAAAGTTAGATCCAAAGAGGAAATCCTCTCGCTAAAGTTCGGTTTATAAAGAAATGTTTAGGGTGTAGGGTTATCTTTGCATAAAGCTAGCTTCCTTTTGCCCCCTAAACAGTGTATATCTCACATATTGTATCTGACATAACTTGAATATAAATTAAGACAACTCTGCATTGCATTAGCACTGAAGGTCTTTGATTGGTGTGGTTTTCTTATCTTTAGTAAAATGATAGCTGCATATCATAAAGGAGGACAAAAACCATGAAACAGACAATTATAAAAAATACTTTGAACAAATAAGTATCCCATTAGCATTTAATTCTTTGCAATTTACGGTTACAACATAGTGGTCATATGGAAATATATACGAGCTGTCATGTAATAACCTCACATATTAAATCATATTCTGTGAGTTGAGTCTTATATTTACCTTCCATGGCAAATAACACCATCCCACCTTTAAAATACACAATATCAGAGGGTTTTTGAATGAGTAGTGTGATTGGTGCTACTAGACCAATCAGGCCATTACAAAAAAGTCAATAATGAACATGTACAACTATAGTTAGCATGGTGTATTGCAGGCCCTCAAGATTGATCTAATTCAGTCTTTCCAAGACTGTGAGCCGGAGGAAACATTGTGGATCAGAAATAGGTAAATGGATTTTCAAATTATTCTGTGCAAATTAATGGCCTGATTAATTACTGGATTTCACATATTGTTTTGTATGAAAGCAGAACATGTCTGACTCAGAAAATCAAGTCTTGAGTACATGAGTAGATGGTAAATCAGCCTGTTACCTGGCTTCTATTCAGATTTTTCAGCGCCCCATATAGTATAATATAATATATTTAAAAAAAATGTACTGCCTCGAGCATAGTTTGAAGCTGAATTGTGGATAAAATCGTATTTTCACCAAGTCCCTTAACAACTTTGACTAATAAAATGAACTTGGTCAGTGTTAAAAGTGCCTTACGCCTTGCGTCGATTGTTAAGTCCTCTCTTTTTTGGCCCTCCTTGCCAAGAAGAATGCATCTGATGATTTGTCCGAGCTCTCCTGCAGACAGTGCTCTCTCTGTACACACACGTGCACATTGTGACGTACATATTGTGAGTTGACAGCTCACAGATGTCCTCTCCTCCAAACTTCGCTTCTTTGTGTCAGGTTGAGACATCACAGAACACTTAATCAGCCGGGCTGTTGTAGTCACATATTAATGACCTCAGGAACTGTTTTCGGGGACATTAATTAATGGATTCATGGTTTTGCTTCCTGATCATTGTTGTACACACGCGCGCGCGCGCTCCCGCGCACACGGTAGTGTCTGTCCCCTTGCTTCCTCGTCAAGCCACGCTCTCCATCTGTGTCCAGTGTGCGGATTAGAGGCTCGTTATCCTCTTAGCTCTAAATGGCCCCACGTTCCTGCACTTCGCTGTCTATCTCATCTGCTGTCTGAGACGCGGACCGGGGCGTGACACGAAAGCGAGATTCATGCGTAAAAATGTTCGTGCCCACCATTCGGTTGTTTTAGTCGTTGCGCATTACGCGCGAACCCCCCCTCCATCGTCCGTCAGCGCGCCTGTTGGAACACAGTAGCTGTCTGTCGGTCGGCTAACGTGTCCATGTGTCCAACCCACTGATCTTTTGCGGACTGTAATCTTATCAGTGTCAAACCGTAGCTGCCCTCTTCTCTCGGGCAGTTTCTGCCTGTCTTCGGATGGCATCTACGCCAAAATCTGGATAAGGGATATTTTTTTTATCAGTGAAAAGTTTTATCAACAAAGGGTTAAGCTACATTTACAGTCACAGGCGCGTTTTAATGTGTGATACAATGATCATATGACCGTTTTAAACTTTGGACCAGAAGAAGATATGGAATCTACATGTAAAGAAAGGAGTCTTTTATACTTACTTCTCTTTGCAATATGCACAGCCAGCGTTTGCTTTTGTGCAAGAAGATCAAGTGCTAGGAGATCTGGTGAGTTTTTTTTTATTTTTTTTTACTAGATTTTAAAAGGTGGAATAATAGCAACAATGATAATCCTCTATATTGAACCATTGTGGGTGGGGGCAGCATTAGCCTGTGCTCATCTTTCAATTTGTATGATTACACCAGTATCATAAAGCCAGCTTTTAAATTGTGTCACGCCACATTTGTATTATCAAATGACACATATCATATTTTAGCATGCATTCACAACAATCAAAGTAACTTTAAAAGCCCTTTATGTTCTAGTTTGTGGCGATAAACGTAGTAAAATATAAACTTCGGTTATTGGAAAGCACATCGTCATCATCATCATCATGCAATCTCCACATCCCTTTTCAGATAAAAGTGATTTTTCAACAGCAAAAACTCCAGAGCAGCATGTTACTGAGATTTTTTATAAAAGATATCCATCTCTGCAAGGTGATGTTTAGTCCCTGAGCATAAAACTGCACATTAAGAATAACGGGTAAACTACAAATTGTCCACAGCAACATAACTGCCATGGCTGAGAGTGAAAGGGGTTTTCTTTCTTAAAACATTGTTTGTGTTGATAAAAAAAAACTGTCCTCGTATTTTATTAATTTTACACAATATGTAAATATTTGTCAAAGGAAGAAAGATAGAAAGGGATATATTCCCTCTCCCATCTTTGATATTCTGTCCCCCTGAACACTTTTCCCATCCACGTTTCTTCCTTGTACTTCCTCTTTCCTCCTTTCCATCACTTCCTTTTTCTCTCACTGTCTGTCTGTCTTATTTCTCCCAAACTCTTTCGGACCCACAGGCTATAGCAGGCTGACTGTTACATCTGTCATTACGTCTGTCAGCACTGAAATGTCCCCACAGTTGGGACTGCCACACAGAGGACAGCTGTAGTTCTGTCTTTATGACTTCCAGTGACATTTGTACTTGTTTATTTTTGAGGTCTTTCAGGCTTCATTCGGAGGCAGTGCAGATGTCAACAGGGCTCGATGACGTCCAGATGAATCACATCAGCCTTTTACACAACTAAACTGCTGTAGGAAGGACTTACGTTTGAATGGCGTCTTCCCCCTAGGTGGTCTTACTTTTTCAGGATTTTGACAGCTTTCTCCCTAAGCTGTTGAATTATTTATAAAATCCTTCAGTATCTCTACACTTTACTTTAATGCAGATGTAGACATATTAACTTGTCATGAAAAGCTTTCTTTTTAAATTAAACCCTTTCTATCACGTCACTCAGTGCAAACAATAGTGTTTGGTGAACGATAAGGAAAATGTAACCAATATGAGAAACAGTTTGTATTTTTTCAGGAGATGACATTTCACAGTTTATCCCTTCAAATTCAGTGTTTATACACTCACCTAAAGGATTATTAGGAACACCTGTTCAATTTCTCATTAATGCAATTATCTAATCAACCAATCACATGGCAGTTGCTTCAATGCATTTAGGGGTGTGGTCCTGGTCAAGACAATCTCCTGAACTCCAAACTGAATGTCAGAATGGGAAAGAAAGGTGATTTAAGCAATTTTGAGCGTGGCATGGTTGTTGGTGCCAGACGGGCCGGTCTGAGTATTTCACAATCTGCTCAGTTACTGGGATTTTCACGCACAACCATTTCTAGGGTTTACAAAGGATGGTGTGAAAAGGGAAAAACATCCAGTATGCGGCAGTCCTGTGGGCGAAAATGCCTTGTTGATGCTAGAGGTCAGAGGAGAATGGGCCGACTGATTCAAGCTGATAGAAGAGCAACTTTGACTGAAATAACCACTCGTTACAACCGAGGGATGCAGCAAAGCATTTGTGAAGCCACAACACGCACAACCTTGAGGCGGATGGGCTACAACAGCAGAAGACCCCACCGGGTACCACTCATCTCCACTACAAATAGGAAAAAGAGGCTACAATTTGCAAGAGCTCACCAAAATTGGACAGTTGAAGACTGGAAAAATGTTGCCTGGTCTGATGAGTCTCGATTTCTGTTGAGACATTCAGATGAGTCAGAATTTGTCGTAAACAGAATGAGAACATGGATCCATCATGCCTTGTTACCACTGTGCAGGCTGGTGGTGGTGGTGTAATGGTGTGGGGGATGTTTTCTTGGCACACTTTAGGCCCCTTAGTGCCAATTGGGCATCGTTTAAATGCCACGGCCTACCTGAGCATTGTTTCTGACCATGTCCATCCCTTTATGGCCACCATGTACCCATCCTCTGATGGCTACTTCCAGCAGGATAATGCACCATGTCACAAAGCTCCAATCATTTCAAATTGGTTTCTTGAACATGACAATGAGTTCACTGTACTAAAATGGCCCCCACAGTCACCAGATCTCAACCCAATAGAGCATCTTTGGGATGTGGTGGAACGGGAGCTTCGTGCCCTGGATGTGCATCCCACAAATCTCCATCAACTGCAAGATGCTATCCTATCAATATGGGCCAACATTTCTAAAGAATGCTTTCAGCACCTTGTTGAATCAATGCCACGTAGAATTAAAGCAGTTCTGAAGGCGAAAGGGGGTCAAACACAGTATTAGTATGGTGTTCCTAATAATCCTTTAGGTGAGTGTATATCATCCCCGGAGCCATCCTGAAGAGCAGCACAACAGCATGTGTCTTAGTGGTCAGTCACTTCTGGAGGACTCAGACCTGCAGAGAGCAGTGCTTCTACATGACTGGCTCTGAAAGTGGAGATATAGAATCAGAGCAATAGAGCAGGTGTGTGTCTGAAAGAAGACCGCTCAATGTTGGGCTAGTGTTGATCCAGTGTGAGAAAGTACTATAAGAGATTCCTTAACTGTTTGTCTAGACCGATATTAGCTTCTTGCAGATACACTGCTATCAGTCTATATGTCAACAAATAAGTAATCAAAGTTCCTGTAGAGAAATGGTAAAACACACGTTTGTCTCGGACAGTTTTGATTGTCTCCCCTGTGCTGATTGGGACCACCTGTACCTCGTTAGCACTGTTCACACCTGTTCCCACTTCCCCATTAGGCAGTCACTATTTATAGCAGCTCCTTGTCAGTTGGTTGTTGTGGCGTCATTGCTGTGTGGATTTATTGTACAGTCTAGATTGTTACCGGCCTTTCTTTGCGCTCATTGCCTGTAAGCTGCATTTCTTAATAAATAATCATAACAGCAGTAGTCTGCTTTTTCTCATGTGTTTGGGTCCTTCCCAGCATGCCGTCACCCTACCGTCCTCGCCGAGACAGATTTATAGAGTAATGAGTTGTTTCAAAGGAAACATCACAGAAATGTGGAAGTGGACGATCATGGCAGTTTGCTAGTCTGGCGTACTTGTGCTTGGTGGACTTGAAAAAGGCCGATATGTGCTCTTTATGTTCTGAGCGAGCTGCTGCAGGTGTTTTATTTACTATCATGATGGCATGAAAATGCATGGTTTTCTGACACTGGGCCTCTTGTGGCCTTTTTCTTAATAATGGTCTCCAGTGTATTCCATAAGTTTGCACTGGGCCTAACCTGAACTCTGGCCTCAGCTGTCCTCCACTGTATTGATTGAGTTCGCTCTATCTGTTCTAATTCTGAGTTCAGCTCAGCCGAACCTGCACCCCTGTGGAGATATGGATGATCGGGGAATTCAGCTGACATATTGAATTACCCGCTCGAATGGAAGAGCAGAGCAGGGTAAAAAAAAGAAAAGCAGAATAGATGTTGAAAGGATTCAGGAGGTCGGCATGGGAACCAGAAGAAGGGAGTCGCAAGAGTAAAAGGAAAGTTGAAAAGAGCATCGTTGTAGCTACATGAGATTTCAATTTACAGAGGTCTGCCTTGCTATATTAACCTTTTGTTTAATCCCCATGTCAGTGTGTACAAGGGAAATCTGTCCACCTAGACCAGACCAGGCCATAGAAGAATCTACTGCTAAATCTGCTCGCATATAAAGTCATGAATAATGTAAATTTATAATACATCTTTATCTGCCGCGTTTTGTAATGAAGCAATTTTATGGAGCTTCTTTATGGTCTTGATGTGACCATTGTCTACTTTGTGTAAATGTTAAGACTTACAATATACGCCTTTTACTCTCTAAGGGTCCTTGTCTGCTCATTTTTCTTCATTAATGCCGCGCTGATGAGCTACACACCCAGAGCTCTTTCTGTTTTGTCCATAAGAGGCTTTTCGGGCCACAGTTGGACACTGGAGGTGCAATCACAATTTCTTGAAGTGTCACAGAAGCACCCAGGCTTTAACCATGAAAATAATGAGCTTTGAAGTCAGTCAGTTGATATTAGAGGCCACCAGCTTATGCCAATGTTCCCGTTGTCACTCTTCAAGGTTGTCTTCATATTATTGAATTAGTTTTTAATAGATATACTTCTAAAAATAATCTTCACAATAATAAGGTTGAAAAGGTGTTCCGTCTTTATTAAACATTGCCTATATGGCTTCATAGGGCTCACCAGCTAGTCTGCTGTTTGGTGCCATTAATGTTTTTTTCAGAGTCCCCTACTGCTGTTAAGAAACTATGTGGATTTGAGTGGTGAGAGAGAACAAAAGTTATGGGCAAGAAAACCAAAACAGAGCTAAAAGATGCTAAAATACTAAAAACCACACCTTTACATTTGAGCTACCTAACTTAAACATTTTAGTTAGCACAGCTTTAAGTTTTATCCTGTTGAATTATACTTAAATTGTATGCTAAAGACTCTTATAATATTGTAAACATTGGTCCGAAGCCGCCTTGTAAATTCAACATTCATTGTCTCTAGTTCTGTAATTCTTCATAGCTAAGAATTAAAATAAAGAGCTTATGGCCTGACTCATTTCCCCTTTATATCTTCTGTTGCCTCACTGATCATCTCTGTGTGTGTTTGTACAAACCAGATCGCCTGAGTCCTCCGCTAGACATCCAGCTGGAGACAGTCAACTGCACCGCCTTTAGTGTACGATGGAAGATGCCCCGGCGACATGTTAGCACCATCACTGGATACAAGGTAGCCCCCCACTGTGACTTTTTCTTTAACTGATAACGCAGAAATAGCAATAATGTATGTATTATTTGTATTTCTATGTGACAGCTCAAGGGGTGATGAGAAAGTATTTGTGATAAAAAGCTGTTTAGCTGTTACCAACATGATCTTTCTATGACACGTGTAATGGGTTACTTACGCACATATATTTTCCATTTCCTCCATTACTTAAGACATTGTTTATGATAGTCTCAAGGCAAGTTTATTTGTAGAGCACATTTCAACAACAAGGTGATTCAAAGTGCTTGACATAAAACCATTAAAAGCACCAAAACATAATGCAGAAGAAAACAAGATTTTAAAACAATTAAGAACATTCATTAAAGCATAAAAAACAGTCAAAAATATAGAATACAAGTTGCAGTGATTAGTATACTTGAATCTGGTTCAATTAAAGGCAACAGCAAATGGACAAGTCTTCAGTCTGGATTTAAAGGAGCTGAGGTCTCAATATGAGGTGCTCCATACAGTTTGCATCAAGGTTTGCCAGCAGCTTTTTCTGTGTGGCGGCTTTCTGGCTTGGCTCCAGAAAAACAAAACAGCGGGCTTAAAATAATCAATTCGGCTCTTTATAAAAATTGATAGAAAGCTTTTCAAACTGGTAAACTAAAAAAACGAATTCTCAGGTATGTCCAAAACCATATTTCTTCTCACATTGTCTGAACGGATGCTCTGCAAGCTGTTGACGTGGTTGGGTCCCCACGTCCCCCCTGCTTTTAAAGTGCCTTCAGATCCGCTGTCCAGCAGGATGTCCTTGGGCTGGAGTGACGCGACAACATTTCTGGTGTTTTGATGGAAAACCTTTCACTGCCAAATGTATGCTCATGAAGGGCAATATAGCTCTGAAGGTCACACGTCTTTATTTTAGTGTCTTGACTAGAAGCCTTGCTCCACGCTGTGCTTTGGATTTGCTATTCTTGGTAGAAATATAATAGAGGTACATTTATTGATATGCAAAGGCTGATTTGTACTCTAGATGTTGTGTATTGTTGCTGTTTAAGAAAACAATTAGTCTTACTTACTTTATATGAATAGTATTGTAGTGGTGGTAATGTGAAAGTGCCCATGCTTTTTGTTTGCCCACTTGTTTGTTTGTTTATTTATTTATTTAATGCTTTTGGAATGAGATTTGAAGGCTTGCCATACCCAGTTTCCTCATTTACTTCCTTCCTTCCCTCCTTCCTTTCTTTTGTTTGTTTTGAGTCAAACATTAACAAAGTGTGGATCAGTATGAGTGTACTCTGGTATGACCATATGTCTGCACTAAGAGGATTAGTCCGCACCTAGCTTCCCCGCGACTCATTGATAAGCATGTGTGTTCATTTGGACAATCACTTTAGAATTTCATAAATAATCCTGTTTCCTCATAGTATTTACTCCTAATTTGTCTGTGTTTACATTGTCACAGCCTTGGCTGGAAGCTAAAAGGATCATTTTTTCAAACATGAGATTTATGAATACCTGCCAAAAATAGCTTAGATTTTGAATGAATGAATCTGAGGCTTTTTTAATCAAATATGTATTTGTATGAGTCCTTGCCTTTGACAATGTGTGTATGTTTGTAGGTATTCTACACAGAGATGAGGAATGGCCAATCAATGGGTACAGAGTCTTTGATGGAGGTGCCTCTCAGCTTGGACATGCTGACCACTGTGAGTACACTGACTTTTTACTGTGCTACTTTATGCTTGAAATCCGTGGTGAACGTGCATAGGCTGTTTCCATTATAATCACCACCTGACCTTTAACCTCCAATTCTGAGATTGAGGGAAATGTCAGCTGTGGCAGGAAACACAATCTTTGCAGCGCTGACTCACTGGTGCACAGAGAAGCAACCATGACCGTGAGAAAAAGAGAAGAAAACAACAACAAAATATTTAAAAGATGAGGCTGGCAACCTCCATATTGGTTATAGTCAACAAATTCCATGAGATGACAAAAACAAATTGATTGTACTAATAAGTATTGTCTGAGTAGTCAAGGCCTGATACATTTCATTTGTCCGATTGTTTTCCAAAAGCTGTTAAAATACACAAATTGCTTCAGCAGCGTGAAACTGGGCCTTGTAGTTTATTTAAAGTTTCTGCTTTTATGCTATAGAACCAAATGTGTATTGGTCCATGGCTGAAAATAGTTCTATTCAAATAAACAATTTACATCTGTAATTTTCTGTACATTTCGGTAATGTAAGTTGTTATGTAAGCTGTTTTAGGGAATTATTTTGTGCTACTATTACAAATTTGTAACCTGTATTACTCTTTTTTTTAAGATCTACTTTTTAAACAAATCGACACGGGGAATGTTGCTTTTGAATATACAGAATATCTTGAGCCTTTAATATTTATGTTAATTTAATACTGTACATCATCCAATCTTGCAAGATGTCAAAATCCTTTTTTACTTTCTATAGAAATGTCCAACAATGTCACTAACTTTATATTGATTGAACATTTATGGATACTTCTGTTGCTATTTTCTCAAAAGGGGCAATTTGATGGACAAGCAAGCTTTGTGAGTATCATTTATCCTTTTTTTTTACTGAATTGAACCATGCCACGGCTTTCTTATCATGCTTGATATCTGTATGTATTTTGTAATGGTGCTTCTTGTTTTTTTCTCTCCCTCTAACCATTCTTTATTTATCTTTTAATGTATTTGTACCGTTACCCCCACTCCACTGAATGCTGTCTTCTAGGATGTGGCCATTAGTGACCTTAAAGTGAACACTAAGTACAGGGTCACTGTTGGAGCGTACGGTTGGGCAGGGGAGGGCAGACCCAGCATGCCCAGAGACATCGGCACGGCCTCCCATGGTAAGTAGTGGGAAGTACTGAGTGGTAGGAATCCATTTTACAGCGGATGCTATTATTTCTAACGCGATTGTCATTATCTTTAACTGAATAATCTTCTTCCCTGTGCCATTAGACATGTGCATGCCACCATCGCCCCCCACTCAGCCTGTTGTCATGGCTGTATCTGACACAGAGCTGGCGTTGTCATGGCAGCAAGGAGAGAGCGAGGGAAGTGCACCTGTCCTTCACTTCCTGGTGGCTTACATCAGGTCAGTTCAGTGATCGACCCCAAGAAAGCAGTTAATGAAGCTTAAGCTTTATGAACCCGGCCTTTTGCGACCTCATCAGCTTAATGTTGCTGCTAATACTCCAGACTTATATTTACAGGTCTATACATTTGCAGTGAATTACACCCCGGTTGCACACATACAAACACCATCAACACCGCCCATGTAGGCACTTCACTACCAGGTGAAGAGCAGACTGAAGTGGCCACATCATAGGGAAAGAACAGGCCGAACTGAAAAGTGGTGTTTCATCACCGGCTGTGAGAGCAGAGCAGAAAGGCTGACTGGTTTATCTTCCTGGTCATGGAGGTGGACGATCCCGACAGCCTTAACCAGAACACTGCTCCCTTATCTTCTATGACCACACAGATCGCTTGATGGGTCATTGATTACACGTCTGTTGTGGGACAAGCAGAGTTTCAGACTTAATGCTGGAAAAGAAAAAGTTTGGGATTTCGGGAAATACACTTATATTCTTTTTTACGTAGCTTAGCATAAAAGAAGGAAGCTGGGGGAAACAGGTAGCCTGGCTTTTTACGGAGGTTTGGAAATATGCCTACCATCGCCTAAAAGCTCACCAATTAACAGCTTATGTTTAATTACTCTGTGTACAAACTGAAACATGGAAACAGCAAGTTGTGATTCTACGAGGAGTTGTGTACTGGAGCTTTAGAGGTGCTGCTAGGTCTGTTGTTGAACCTGTGGAGTGAGCCAGGCGAGCTGTTTCTTCTTGCTTCCAGTATTTACGTTAAGCTAAGATACATGACTCCTGGCTTTAGCTCCAAAATTGATAAGCAAATATGAGAGTGCCATCTAACTCTCAGCAGGAAAGCAAATACAGTGTGTTTCCCAAAATGTTGAACTAATTCTTTCGATTTGAACATTTACATTTATAAACAGAAGCAATCACCCGCTTGGTGACTACAGTTCTTTACTTGTGTGCATTAATGGGGATGTATAGCTGCACATTCAGCCTCCCTCGTCACAACGCTGGGATCTTGTGAGGCCTTTGCTGGTCTGTGGAATCTAACCATTTGTGTTTTGACATGAGGATCAGCGGAGACACGAGAAAGAAGGAACTTCATTCTCTGTCTTGTAGTGTTTACCACACACACACACACACACACACACACACACACACACACACACACACACACACACACACACACACACACACACACACAGGCCCTGTATTGTCTCGATGAGTCCTCAGCTACAATGTCAAGGAAGTCTGAACTAATTTGCATGGAGTGCTCTGGTTGTGTCTGATATAAAGTCAAACAAAGAATGACCTAAGACACAATGACATAAGAATTGGTAAAAAGAAAGAAAATAAGTAAAGTTATAAGAGGGAACAAGCTTTGTGGTGCGTCATTAACATCCTGAGACTGAGCAAAGAGAGAGAGAGACAAAGAGGCAGAGAAACTGTCACGTACTCCGACACAGTAGACATGAATCAGACTCTGTTTTTGCATGCTGGGGCATTTCCAACACAAAAGGGCCATCTCAGAGGCAAATATCTCTACACTTACATCAAAAGAGGCTTTGCTGAAGAGAGACATTGATCGGTGGTGAAGATGACTCTATTCAACAGATAGTCGTGGCTCCAGGCGTCCAGAGTCAGCACATGAATATGGCAGCTGGAGATGATAGGCAGACAGATAATTAAAGTTCAAGAGTTCAACATTTTGTTTTTTGGCTCAACCTTTCAAAACAACTCTCTGATGAAAAGCAGAAAATAATGCTTTAAAGACTTGAAGAGGCTCAAAAATAGTAACAGAAACAATGAAAAAAAACATCTCAATTGATTGTTTTGGTTTGTGACTTACTCAGAGCTCTTTAGTAATTGTACTATGTGCAATTGCTTATAGACATTTACAGGCACATGAAACACATCACCCTCAAAACAACAACTTTGGAGATGTTTTGAGAATAATGGTACCCATTCTGCAAAAGACCACTCATGTTTTGTGCAATGTAATATTGAAAGAAATCAAATAAAAGTAGAAAATATATTTAGTATGTCTTGTTTTTCACAGGCCAGAAATGGACACGGAGTGGACTTACATCCGTGAGCCCATTGAGACTAACTCCATGGTTTTGAAGGGATTATTTCCGGAAACAGAGTACCAGTTTGTTGTCAGGGCAGCCAACGTGCACGGAGTCAGCCCACCCAGCCACATCAACAGCCCCGTGCGCACCCTCGGTAAGGCTGCATGTTCATCTCTGTGCCAACGAGCTGTGATGTGACAGGAGAGCTCAGTCTCAGCTCCCTTGTTAGTCTGGTTTCAACCACATTTCAAAACAAAGTCAGTTTCCGTTTAGTTTCAACAATACACCCACACAGAACTAAACAAACTGTGCTTTTTTCCCCCCCATGGCCAAAGTTATCCTCACAATGAAGCATTTATCATGTTCAACCACAATGTTTACATCCCAGCGTTACTGCAGAAACATTCACATTGTTCTCCCAGCATCGTGAACCAACGGAGCTGTATTTCAAAGTTTCTAAACAATTACCTTAGAGGAATCGTTTATAGAGAGCATGAACATGCTTATTATTATATCAACATGTTTTGTGTTTTAACCAGATTAGTCTATCTTTCTAAATGAACATATCAAGCCCCCCCCAACACACACAATTTCTTACAATTTTGAATATTTCCTGTGTTTTGTAGGTCTTTGTTTGGTCCTTGTCAAATTGTTATTATGGAATAAATTAAATTTGTTCCATTCATTGTGACACAGAAACACAGTTTGACTCTGAGCTTGAATGTAGGACAGCACCTGGCAGTGTGTCAGTGGAGCCGGATGATGGAGATGTAGAGCAACAGAATCGTTTAATTTAATGTTTTTAATGGAGGGGGATGATTGATATTAAAACACACAAACACACACTATTTCACACAGGTGTGTACTACAGATACACACGCAGCATTGCCTTAATGGACCAAGGACCATTTCATTCAAACAGCTATGGGCGTAATGTTGTGCTCGTGTGTGAGTGGATGTTTGTGCATATAGGCTTTAGGAGTATGTCTCGATATGGCTGTTAAAATAAAACAGCCGTGTAGACACAATCACATTGTCCAGGCGTTTTTTTCTCTGTGACCTACAGACCACACTGTTGACTCTAGAAAGCCGTGTGGGCAGGCAGCCTCTGCTTCACACGCAATGTTGGCTGTCAAAATGTTGTAAACTGCTATGATTGAATTAAGTCCAGTCCTGCGAGACTGCTCAGAGACAGAGCTAGGGAGACAGACGGGAAGAAAGGTACCAAAACATTGTTCCGAAAAGTTATGGGAGACAGACGGAGGACAGAAACGACAAGATAGACAAGCGTGGTTTCTTAGCAGGGGATAAAAGCGGGTTATGTCCGAGTCTCATCAGACAGGATTAAGGACGGGATGCCTAACCCCTTCCCTGCCCACCCACACCCTGAGGGATGCACACACACACACACACACACACACACACACACACACACACACACACACACACACACACACACACACACACACACACACACACACACCACTGCTTGAGTGAACAGCGGGGGTGGGCTTGACTGACTGACGTACTTTTCTTGTCGCTCTCTCTGTGACTGTTCTGTGTGTGTGTGTGTGTGTGTGTGTGTGTGTGTGTGTGTGTGTGTGTGTGTGTGTGTGCACACACAGTTGGACACTGGGTGGTATGGACTGAGGGGGATTGTTACACAATAGAAGATTAGTTTGCTGAGGGCTTTTTTGGGCATCCCACCCCCAGCCCCATACACCAGCACTCAGTATTCAGGAGTTAATGTTAATAGGCTGTGTTAATTAGCACTTTATAACCGTTCAGACTTAATAGGCAGGTTTCTATGAGATCTTTTTTTGTTGAAAGGGTTTTCTATGTTGTATAAGTAGTTTAATATCAACCCACAACTTAATACATTTCAATTCCTAATTCATATTTGATATTGCAGATGTGAGGTGGAGGAGCAAGGAGACAAGAGGGAGGGGTTGTTGCTATGTAAGCTGTCGAGGTGTGACACACTATGGTTGATCCATCCTTTTGTACTTTATTTTGTAGAAAGGAATATTTTAGCATCTTAAGACTTTCTATACGGTTAAATGTTCAACATACATAAGAGACAAACATACATTTTACATATAATATTATAACGGCCAGCACAGACACATAACATACACATTTATGTCAAGTCAAAGTCGTCTTTCTGAATGTATCTTTGAATGAAGGGGTTCACTAATGACTTTTATTTAACCAAAATAGGAAATAATTGTCTGTCTCTTTGGAGTAATATTTGTTTTCGTTGCTGTGCTTACCGTATTCACTGTGTGGCTTTGTCTTTGCACATCATGAGCTGCCGTTGTGTATCGAGTTTCAGTACGTGCTCCAGCAGCCTGGGTACCGGCTAACAGGTAGACCCGCTGGGCCCGAAGCTGTTCCTTCTGTTGAATGTCTGTCTCCCAGCATCAGTGAAACGTTGTCATGTTGTCACAACCACAGTCTCTTCATCTGCGGACTCCGCGGTTGTTTGTTGTCTCGTCCATTTTCATCGTTATTATCGTTTTGCTGTGATCCCACATGAAGGTGTCGTTCTACAAGTAGAAACTAGGAGCCTCTACATAACACTTTGGCTGCTGATCCATTCGGTAAACTTGATGTTCTGTTAAGTTTGATACATTAAACAAAGGACCGCCTGTCAGAGGCCACTCTCACTCACAAACGTTCTTCCACGATCAAATTGTAGCCATCGCCATCATATAGTTAATTAAAGTAACAATAGCTACTTAAAAAATATGAATGATTATATAGCTGTATAGATCCTTCTGCTTTGATGATCTGAATCCCTGATATGAATTTTTTAATTTTTCTAACGTGCTGACCTTTCAACCAATCATCATGGATCTTGTATAACTGCCCTTGAACTTTGAATGAATCGTTAAAGATCAGGACCTTCATTGACCTTCTGAACAGGTGCATCAGATGTTGGCAGCGGTGACTACGGCCGTTACTTCACAGATTCAAGGATCAAAGATGAAGATGGCTTCGACATTGATGACTCTGATTATGATATCTTTATTGAAGAGGTGAGTTATTACATACTTACATTCCTGGACAGGAATACTTAGATTCAAATGTTTATTTAATCTTGTAAATCATCGTCCTCTTCCTAGTTGAAGCCATTCCCAGGTATCAATCAGGACAACAGGAAGTCCCAGCTCCGTTCACGCCCCGATCCGCCATCTGGTCGCAACGTTGTTTACCGTATGAACACCATCGCTCCTCCCAACGTTACTGCCCCTCCAGCTTCCTCCACCGCCTCGCCCATCTTCCCAGATTTCCCAGATCTGATTTTCTCAACCACCTCAGAGCCCAGTACCACTATTGACACCACAACGACTGCCCCACTGACCACTACCAGGTAAGTACCTCTCAACCCTACCTTGATTTCTGTTTGACCCAAGTTATCTGTTTTAGATTGATGACATGTCACTAGCGCCGGAGTTATGGCCTCTCATTTAGAGTTTCCCTATAGAGGAGGGAAAAACAAGGGTATCAAGAAGAAAATCATGGTCGTTATTGCGCCTCCTCTTGCTTTTTGATTTCTCGATTGCTTTTTCTCTCGGCTTTCGGTTTTCCCCTAAAAGCCACCAACAGTTTATTTTTATAATGCTCTTCCACTTAATTATTTGATTATAGATGGAGACTGGAGCAGCGAAATGTCACATCAATTGAAGCTGTCATTCTGTTTGTGATGTACAGCACGTACAGCAAGTACTGCAACTCTATGGTGGCCAAACTACCTTTACATTGCGCTTAAAACACAGGACTATGTTTCACTTTGAAATGCTTGTTTTTCTGTTAATCCACGGACTGTGCACTCACTAAGCGTATCTTTCTAACTCTTCTGATCCACCTTAGTGTCACTTTGCCCACCACCACTACTACGCCAACCATGTCCCCCTGGAAAGGAGAGGTACCCCGTGTGTACGACCTGACCTGCGATGACACTGTGTGCCCCCCCGACAGCTTCTGTCTTGGCGACTACGACGGTGGAGGCTCACGCTGCCACTGTAACCTCGGGCGAAGAGGGGACACTTGTTCTGAGGGTGAGAGAAGCTTTTGTTAAAGTGTGGGGGTCCAGGTTCACTTTGCATGTCGTCCCCTCCCTCTCCCTCTTTCATGACTAAAGGCAACCCCCCCCCCAAAAAAAATCTTAAATGTGTAATGCTTCAAACTTTGTACATCCATCTACAAAATGTATCATGATTTTATCCCTTCTTCAGTGGTGTCTGTAAACTTTCCAAGGTTCTTTGGCTACTCTCACATGACCTTTGAACCCTTGAAGAACTCTTTCCAGACCTTTCAGATCTCTTTCGAGTTCAAGGTAAAGGACCCTGTTTTTTCCCCCAATGATGTTTGTAGTTGATTTTGAGGTGAGGAGTTTTAAACAGTGTCTCTGTGGTACAGGCAGACTCTGAGGATGGTTTGCTGCTGTACTGTGGAGAGAACGAACATGGCCGTGGAGACTTCACCTCTTTGGCTCTGGTGCGAGGCAAGCTTCACTACAGGTGAAAAAAACAGGGACTCTCTTATTGGTTGAGACACACAAAGGTTTGGCTGGTCATAAAAGGAGCAGGTTTTTCATAAAGTCTTCAAAAGCATAAAAGAGGAAAACTGATGGACTTGTAGAAACCAGTGTTTACATATTTCTTTATTCCTTTATTAGTCCCGCAGTAGGAGTTGAATGCGTAACACTGAAGACATCTATAATTCTGTACATCCATTTGATTCAATGGTGCAGCCATGAAACATGTGTTGGACATTTCACTCTGTGTTAGCACAATATATTGTCGTAGGGGATAGAACAAGCAGATAGAGAATAAATAGTATGTTGTCTTGGAAAAGTGAGATTCTAATATTTGATCTGCTCCCCTCAGGTTTAACTGTGGTACAGGAGCAGCTCAGATAGTCAGTGAGAGTCGCGTGGTTGTCGGTCAGTGGCACATGGTCACCGTCTTCAGAGACGGCATGAGCGGCTGGCTGCGGATGGACAACGACACCCCAATATCTGGCCGCTCGCAGGTAAACAAACAGAGAGGAAAGTGATAAGATAAACGCTTGTATTGTTTTTACACAATGTCACAGTTAGGACATGTAGATGAGGTTTGTTGGGTTTTTTTTGTGGTAAAGTATAGTACATCTTTAAAAATGTGAATGCTGTTTTTGTAAACATTTCTTTTTTTTACATTTAATTAATTTTAATATTGTGTCTTGGATGAATTTTGTATGAGGCATTGTGGACATCATTGCCTTTCAGTCCATTCTGGCAGTTGATCAAACTCAAAGTGTTTTTTTAGTAATAAAGGATCAAGCTCATCTCGTCCTCTTCCCTCTCTCAGGGTCAGTACACTAAGATCACTTTCCGCTCGCCGCTCTATGTGGGTGGATCCCCGAGTGCTTATTGGCTGGTCAGGGCGACGGGGACCAATCGTGGCTTTCTTGGCTGCATTCAGAGTCTGACCATCAACAACAAGGCAACTGACATCCGACCTTGGCCTCAGGGCAGAGCTCTGAGTGGAGCTGACATAGGTGAGGAAGCGTATGTGCAATCAGTGGGACTGCTGCCAGCGGTATGTGATCCTTACCCATATTACCCACAATGCACTGGTTCTCCTCTAAGACTTTGGTGCTCAGATTTATAGTTTCAGAGCAGCTAACCCACTGTAGAAGGACACTTTGTACTTTAGACTTTGCACATGCATAATATTGCTCCATTTGATTTTAGGTGGCAGTATTTCTTAATTGCTTGTGTCATTTCACTCTTTCAAAGAAATGAGAGCAAAGAACAGAAATGTAGCTTATAAAAAAGCAAACCCTTTTGGACTTTGTAAGGTATACTTTCTATAATGCAGCATAATGCACTTCTCCATTTTGTTATACACCCAGTTATGGAGTAAGAATGTTACTATAAATAATGAAAGCACTGAAATAGAGACACATGTGGCGCTGATCACCTCACATCTCCTCGCCACAAGGCGAGTGCAGCGACAGCGTGTGTGACCCGGTCAGCTGTGCCAACGGTGGAGTCTGCTTTGCAAACCGTGCCGATGGCTTCATCTGTCTGTGCCCGCTCGGCTTCAGGGGAGCACTTTGTGACGAGAGTAAGTCAACTCTACTTTCCTTTGTCTCACTCCTACACAGAGAAATCGCTCTTGGCTTGTTTACAGGAGTAAACGTTTCTTACCACGGTGAACATAGAAAGTAAAGTCCCTTTTGTGGTTTCTGTTTTTCACTTGATGGTCACAGATTGTCTTCCAAACCTTTTAAGGTAATTGCTGACCAGTTAAATGCAATTTGAAGGAGAATTGTTGGGAAGGAGGATGAATATGTCTTGTACTGAGGCAGAGGGATTGATTGCATGTTAGAGCAGCTTTCACACAAAGTAACCATCCATGTTCTCCGTCCTCATCCCATGTCCTTTCTCTCCTCATCATTGTCTTACTATTCGTCCTCTCCACTCTTAATCATCTTAATGCTCACACGTCCTCTTCCCGCTTGGCTCAAATCCTTCTTCTGTCATTCATTCCTGCTCTTTTCTCTCCATGGCTTCTCTCCCAACTCTTCAGCCTTCTCCCTGTCCTCGCCTCTCTTCAATGAGACTGCGTTTTCGTACGCTGTCATCCCTTGGCCTCAGTCCTCTCAGAGTTATCTGTCCTTCATGGAGTTTGAGCTGACGTTTCGGCCGTTGATACCTTACGGGACGCTGCTATACAGTGATGACGCAGGCAGCGGAGACTTCCTGGCCATAAACCTCGTGGACGGATATGTAGAGTTCAGATTTGACTGCGGCTCTGGAGGAGCTACAATAAGGTGTGAAATAGATGCACTTTCATGCTATTCTCTGTCCTAACTTTCTCATTGTATATGTTAACTCTATGGGCTATAATGTGTGTGATGCTCTCTGCTACAGGAGTGAAGAGGAGATCAGTCTGGACACATGGCATGAGCTGAGGGTGTCTCGCACAGCAAAGAGTGGTATCCTCCAGGTGGATAGTCAGAGGCCAATGGAAGGAATCGCTGAGGTATTTGGTTTGTGTTGCATAAAGCTGCATTATGTCTCAATGTCAGAACACAATCACTAATGGTGTCTTTGTACACTATTCTGCGGGGTGGTGTAATTACAAATTCAGCAGATGTAAAGCAACATCTATCTCATTGGAGACAGCTGTTGAACATCAGGTACTCATCTTATGAGCCTTGTGTTGTCACCTGAGCAAACTTTCTGATTCAACTCATGTTTACATCTGATATCTGCTTTATTGTTTGTATCTATTCATTTGCAAAGATGTTATTTTTAAACACATGTTAAACTCACAGTTTGATATTGTGTTGCTTATATACCATTGTGTTACCTAATAGAACAAAAGAAAACAGTAGCTAATGAAAAAATGTCTTTGTACACATGAGGGCATTAATATGTGATTGAAGAAACTCACAGTTAAACGTTCTTATTATGGATATACCGGTATCGGTATCGGGGCCGATACTGCGTTAAAATACTCGTATTCGTTTTCAATTGCCGATACCAAGAACCGATACCACTCAACAGTATTTCGCTACAACAAACTGGTCGCGCTTTGTGGAGAAAAAGATTTGTTGTCCTACCTGACCTCAACGTCTAGGGCAGGGGTCGGCAACCCGTGATCCAGAGCTGCATACGGCTCTTTCGTCGCTCTCTTGCGGCTCTTGCAGCAAGGTGTGTAGAGTTATGTGCGTCGCGTTCACACAGTAAAAAATTACTGCCGTCCCGCCGGTTTGAATCAAACTGTTGCTGATCCACCTGAAGTAGCGCTGGCAGCGGCCTCATTCAGACGCTGTTGTGCGGCTACGGATGATATTATTGTAGCCGAGTGTCTGTTGTGTGTCTATATTTGTAATTCTAATAAAATGAAAACACGCTGCAGGGTAACTTGAACCACTTTTTTATCTCCTTCACACACGTATATCCCACAATTCCACTCTTTTCCTTTCCGTTTCTCCCTCCACAATAAAAGCACCGGAAACATAACTTGGAACACAGCTTCCTATATAATTGCTCGATCCCTAATATTATCGCTTACATTATGAACCCGGACACGGGGGCGTTTTATGGTCCGACATTAGAGGGACTTCCACAAGACGTTTAAAGCTTGGGATAGCCTTCTGTTAATTTTGTACTATAGGCTTGACATAATCTGCAGAGGATAAAATAAAATCTGCCTCCAAATTAATTGCACTTTCATGGAGACCAAATCTAAGAAGTATCGGTATCGGTACTCGGTATCGGCAAGTACACAAATAAAAATACTCGTACTCGTATCGGTTTGTAAAAAATGGTATCGTTGCATCCCTAGTTCTTATTTATTTGATTTATTGCTGGCAAAACACGTTTCAGTTAAAGGTTATCATCAGCATAACCAAACGAGCATAAATGGCAATTTAAGTATAGTGGTGAGGTTCTTCATTTATTAGTCTGCATGGTAGCTTATATCACTGTTTTCATGTTTCCGGTCTTGGGCATTCACTTTTATATATTATCTTTCTCCTTAAGATTGTCCTTGTTGTTTTGAATATTACGCTGATAGCTCCTTCATTAGGAGCTGTAATATCTGTGTGGTTCATTCATTTATAAATTAATTATATTATGCAATTATGTATTCTCTTTCCTGATTGGTTCTTGAACCTCAACTGTATATACAAATTGCTATATTTAATTGATATGTTTACTCTCTGATCATGGCTTCTAGCTGAAATACAAAATACCTTCACTTTGTTTCTTTTGTACATACAGCGGGTAAAATAAGTATTGAACACGTCACCATTTTTCTCAGTAAATATATTTCTAGAGGTGCTATTGACATGAAATGTTCACCAGAGGTCGGTAACAACCCAAGTAAAAGTATTGAACACGCTGACAGAAATGTATTTAATACTCGATACAAAAGCCTTTGTTGGTTCAAGACGCATCCTGTATGAGAAACTAGTCTCATGCTTCGCTCAGGTGGGATTTGGGCTCATTCTTCTACACAAACTGTCTTCAAATCTTGACGCTTCGTGGGAACTCTGATCTTTAGTTCTTTCCATAGATTTTCTCTCGGATTCCAGTCAGCTGATTGGCTGGGCCGGTCTAGCAGCTATTTTCTTTCTCTGAAACCAGTTGAGAGTTTCCTCGGCCCGTGTGTTTGGGATCATTGTCTTGCTGAGATGTCCAACCTCGTTTCATCTTCATCATTCTGGTGGATGGCAGCAGATTTTTTATCAGGAATGTCTCTGTACATTTTTCTATTCATCCTTCCTTCAATTATATGAAGTTTGCCAGAGCCGTATGCTGAACAACAGCCCCAGCCCATGATGCTCCCATCTCCAGACTCCACTGCTGGTCTGGTGTTCTTGGGGTGGTGTGCAGTGCCCTTTGACCTCCTAACATAGTGTATTATGACATCCAAAGAGTTCCATTGTAGTCTCATCTGACCATCTTCTCCCAGTATTCAGACACAGGCTTATCTAAATGTTGTGAAGCAAACTTTCAACGAGTTTCGACATGCTTTTTCTTCAGATAAAGTCTTGGTGGTGAGCGTGCATACAGGCCACTGTGCTTGTTGCATTATTTATTGTTTTCTTTGAAACAATTGGACCTGCTAAATTTCTGAAGCTCTCCACAAGTGATCCTTGGCTGTTGGCTCTTCTGATCATTATTTTCACTCCTGTCAGAAAATCTTGCGAGAAGCACCTGGTCGTGACCGGTTTATGGTGAAATTATGTTCTTTTCACTTCCGGATTAAAATTGCTCACTGGCACATTCAGAAATTTAGAAATCCTTCTGTAACCAATATCATTACTATGTTTGCAACAATAAGGTTGAATCCAAGATCAAAATCTATGGAAAGAGCTAAAGATCAGAGTTCCCACAGAAGCTTGAAGATTTGTGTGTAAGAAAAGGCCACAATCCCACCTGAGCAGTGCATGAGACTAGTTCCTCCAAACAGGAGACGTCTTGAAGCTGTCGTTTCCAACAAAGGCTTTTGTATCAAGTATTAAATAAATTTCAGTCAGCGTGTTCAATACTTATTACCTGTCATTCCAATGTATTACACATAACTTAATTTCTGAATGTATTTGTTTGATTTTCTTTGAATGTATGGGTTACTTGGGTTGTTACCGACATCTGGTGAACATTTCATGTCAATAGCACCTTTAGAAATATATTTACTGAGAAAAATGGTGACGTGTTGAATACTTATTTTACCTGCTGTACTGCTGACATAATTAACTAATATCTATATCTGTTTGATTTACTCTTTAGGGAGCTTTCACTCAGATCAACTGCAGCTCACCCCTTTATATTGGTGGAGTACCAGAATATGATAAAACCAAGAGGACAGCAGGTGTGATAAAGCCCTTCACAGGAATTATTCAGAAGGTATTGCCATATCTACATCTAACACCTGTACATAAACTTTCATTTTTTATTTGGCAATACAATTAGTTTGTTATTATTTTAAAATACAGCACTGGCAATGAGTAAACAATAAACTAATATATATATATATATATATATATATTTAAGTTACAACACTTCTTCACTTCTGTTGCAAGAAACATAATGCATACAGTTCATCCTTATGTACATGGGATTTTTTCATTTTTAATACATTTGCAAACATTTAAAACAAATGTTTTCACATTGTCATTATTTTGAGGAAAAACATTAATTAAATTAATTTTGGAACAAGGCTTTAACATATCAAAATGTGGAAAAAGTGAAGCGCTGTGAATTCTTTCCGGATTCACTGTATATAATCGTGAACGCAAAACAAAGTGTCTGATTGTTATGCCTTTTCTTGCCTCCTCCTCGTCTCTGTCGGTTGCTTTTATTTTTACATCCACAGCTGATACTCAATGACCGCACCATCCCGATAACAACTGGCTCCGCTGCTGGAGTCAACGTAGCAAATTCAGCTCACCCATGTGTGGAAAGTCCCTGTGCCAATGGGGGGACCTGCAGGCCCAAGTGGGACAGCTATGAGTGTGACTGCCCCCTAGGGTACGATGGGAGGCACTGCCAGAAAGGTCAGCAGGCTTTTTACTTTTATCACAGTAACATGTTTGGGGTCTTTTTTTATGTTGTATACATACTATACATCCTGTAACTATAATACAGTTATAAAATAAGAGCAGTGTTTGGTTAAGTTTAAACAATTGCCAGCACATCGCAAAGGTTGACAGGACACTGCACTGATGAAAAGTGTAGGATAATAACTTCTAATTCACAGATTGGTGTGTAATTAGAGAGCAACCGACATAAGAAGGTATCAGATGATACATAACACGGGCTAGCACTGTCACCTCACAGCAAGAGGGGCCAGGGTTCAAATCCCGATCCCGGGTGGTTCTTCTGTGGTTCCCTCCGGGTTCTTCGGCTTCCTCCCGCAGTCCAAAGACAAACACCGTATCGGTGTGACTGCACCAATGCATTTTGTGCCCTGTGATAAAGGTTAACCCCGCCTTCGCCCAATGACAGCTGGGATCGTCTCCAGCGCCACCGCAACCCTGAATAGGATAAGCGGTTTGGATAATGGAATGATACATATAACTCAAATCAGTGTGTGGTTTACACACAGCGAAAGATGTGCTTTGAGCTGTTGCAATGTGCTTTTAAACACTAGAAGTAAATATAATTCTGTTTTGGCATGTTTCTCTTTTGCAGAATGAAACCAAAAAGTACTATACATATAGACGGCAAACTTAGTGGTTTGTGCATGAAGTAAAGACAATGAACTGGTAAATTGCAAATATGTATATATATAAATATATACATATATATATATATGTGTATATATATATATATATATATATATATATTTATCAATTGTAAAGAAATGAATGATGACGAGGTTTTTGTTTGTATGTAATAACATAACCATGTGGCATGATCTTTCCTCTTCTCAGGGATTAAATGGGTTTTCTTTAATCATGTAATTGCATATAAAATGATATATTGGACAACCTAATCCCTTCAGTTTATCTATGCCTTCTTTGTTTTTAATGCTTTCACTGATCAGAGTGTGGGAATTACTGTTTGAACAGTAAGTTTGCCTTAATGAATTCCAAAATCAGATTTCTAGCTTAGCCAATAGCTTAGATACATGCAGACGATGCCACCTTGTGATGCTAGGAAGTAAATACAATGTTTTCTCTGCCCAGCTGTGACTGAAGCCATTGAGATCCCACAGTTCATCGGCCGAAGTTACCTGACATATGACAACAGAGATATCCTGAAAAGGTTGGGAATGAAATGAGTGTGAAATAGTTTTTTTTTTGTATGTTCAGATACAATTTCCAAGTTTTAATGTTTTAATAATGTTTGTTACTATTGCAGCAAAAGTTTTAATCACGCTTCAATTTGTCATTATTTTCTCAGGGTGTCCGGGTCCAGGACCAATCTTTTCATGCGTTTTAAGAGCACAGCCAAGGACGGCCTCTTGCTATGGCGAGGAGACAGTCCAATGAGACCCAACAGTGACTTCTTGTCCATGGGGCTTCAGGAGGGTGCACTAATCTTCAGGTCAGTGTTTGCATAAAATGGGAGGAAAACAATAAAAAGACCTGTGTGAGTGTATCTACTTATTCTTACAGAAATACATTATAATAGAGATATTTTTTGTCAGAGTACGAGTCCTGCTTACCACATGGTCGCTCTCCCTTGTCTTTTTTGACAACCCGGGCAAGCAGGAAAAGGTCAGATTTTAGCAAGAGAAGAATGTTTAGTGCAAGAAGAGGATGAGGATGATGGGGAGAGACGCTGATCCCACCGTAGGGCAGGGAGAGCTCAGCACCCAGTAGAGGCAGAGCTAAAAAAAGACCTGGAGTCTGGGACAGGCCCATGACCTGCAGAAGAACCAGGCTGGATCTGGGCACTACCGTACAAATGTGAACCCACAGCCCCTTTGAAACCAGATAAACTCCTTGTACGTGTTTCCATGTTGTTGTAGTTATAACCTGGGCAGCGGTACGGCTAACATCGCTGTCAACGGGACCTTTACCGATGGAAAGTGGCACAGAGTCAAAGCTGTGAGGTAAGCTTCAAAACCATCCTCGTCAAAAAGACACTGGTAATCACAACATCTGTCACTTGGCAGCTCAGACAAGATGTAGCACTTGCTTTATTTGTCCACTTGGGGGCAGCAGAACAAGCTGACATTGTGTCCTTGTCGATTTGACATACGTAGATGCAAACAAGTTAGCAAACAGTTATTTTTATACATCCAGCGGACAGTTACGGGAGTCTTGAATGAAAACAGTAAACAATGAGTTAAAATATACTAGGATGCTCCCTGAGGAAGACTGCAGAGTTATGGTATTCCTGATATGTGTAAGGCATGGTAACTGGCGGACCGCGGTCCGGGTCCGGACCCAAACGCCGTTGTCTCTGGACCCTGGACCGAAAACCAATTATTATTACCAAATTATTAACTGTTGGTGGATCGCTTCTATTTCACCGGCGCAGCTTTTCCTGCCTCTACGGCTCTCGTTCAGCGGTCCAGGAAACACTCCGACCAATCAAACGCCTTGAAAATCCTGTCACTTGATCCTACTCGACCAATCACATGTGTGTATTGCGTTAAGCCCCGCCCTCGACTCGAGTAAGACATTCGCACACACGGGAGCGACGGGAGAGACCTGATAGTTTGAAAAGTACGTGAGTCAGAGAAGTTGTTTCACTTGGTGCTCCAAAAGAGAAATGTGGACATCTAAACCAGAGCCTTGAACCAGGAATGGACAGACTTAAATGTGTATTATTCCCACAACCAGATCTTTAGAGCAAACGGACCGACTCACATCAGAGATTAAGGCCCAGAAAAATAAACCTAAGAGGCCAATATAATCAGAACCCTAACACATGAATTAATATGATCAGAATCCTAACACATGAATTAACTGACCAACAATAATGTTAACAGAGAGGAGAAATGAGCTGAAACAAGTGGGTTAATAACCACAGATTAAGTCCATGCACACACATTTCTCTTTTTAGAAAACAAGGATATAATATCTTGGCTCTTTGGATTGACATCACTAGATGCCCGAATAAACTGAATTTGAAGCTGCAAGACAATTCAGTTAAATTAATCTTTCTAACATGATTTATTTAATTTAATTTATATAGTCATGTTTTTCAAAAGCTTTCTGTTTTAAATCCAGCCTTTATTTGCCTTGAAATAAGATATGATAATTTATGTATTATTAGAGTATGTATTATTTATAATTATTCAAGGAAATCTGTAATATTAAATATTGTTTAGATGTTAATTAATTGAACTTTATTTATTTTACAGTCAGTTGTTGACTACATATAGACGTTAATACAACTGTTGGCTACTTCAATACATATGGCACAAAATCATAGCACAAATTTGACATTATTGGGATGTTCCGGACCTTTGCATGAGGAAATTCTCTCGAACTGGACCTCGCGGAATTTTAGTTGAATACCCCTGCTGTAATGGGTTGATCATTGGGAGGAAAACACAATCACATATCTGTCATTTTAACCTTTGTTGATATACACATATGGATTATTTCAGCTTCATGTAGAAGTCCTTTGTAAGTTTTAACTTTAAACTTTAAATCCATGTGGAAAATAATAACTTGTTTATTTTATTACATACTTCGGGCATGCAAAAAGCAAAAGTGCCATCCCATTGGTTTACTGATATGTTGTCTCATTATCTGTTCAGGGATGGACAGTCAGGGAAGCTGACAGTGGATGACTATGGAGCAAAAACAGGCAGGTCACCTGGAAAGATGAGACAACTCAATATCAACGGACCCCTATATGTTGGTATGCGGTGCTTACTACTCACAATCCTATTAAGTGCTGAACACGTACTGCAGATTAAACAGTGATTTTAATATCTTCATTCGTGTGTTCTCTCTGAAGGTGGCATGAAGGAGATTGCTCTTCACACAAACAGACAGTACATGGGCGGCCTGGTGGGCTGCGTGTCCCACTTCACGCTCTCCACTGATTATCACTTAGCTCTGGTGGAGGACGCTGCTGACGGCAAGAACATCAACACCTGCTCCAACTAGCCTGAACACGTTAAGGTGCGTTTTCAGCAACATTTTCAAGTGGAGCGAACACCGCGATCGGCTGATCTTGAAACAAAAACATTTTGGCCTTCCTATTCAGAGCTGACGTGGTTCAAACCCAAAGTGCAAAAAGACGAACAACAATGTTACTCTGAGTCATGAGAAGATTAAAGTGGCTCCTGTGTGCAAAGTTTTCAAACCAACTTTAGCCTGCCAAGTTGTACGTTTTTATTTTAACATTAACAACTTGTTGATGAATTGCTCTTTTGAAACACGGCAACAGCAAAGAAAGAAACACCATGGATATTACAAAGCACAAGTAATCTGTGAGCTTAAGCATTATGGGTAATGAAGTTCTTTGAAGGACAATTTTTGTTTTGTTCATGGGACGATCCCAATCGTATCTTTATTTTTTTCTACTGTAAATCCTTATTTGATTGCTGGAAGAACCAAGTGATCCAAGGGATCAAGAGTCATCACACGTTTTTCATGAGCCTGACCTAGAGCAGCTAGCAGAGATAAACGTCTTTGTAGAGGATTTTGATTATTGGCCATAGAGGATTTCTGTTGTTTTTGTTGCACTCGTGTTTATTTATTATTGTTCGTGCCGTATTTGCAGTCCGTAGACTACTTTTTCTTTTTTTTTAAAGTCTGATTGATGTCAGTTTTTTTAAAAGGTTGCTACATTTGTTTCTGTATACACTCTCCTTTTAGTTTACATGTTCCTTTATTAGGAACTCTCAGATTCTAGTCACATGAAAGCCTGATGTTGACAGGGGAGGCAGCCAAAACCCTGGAGAAATTGTGCATTACATCATCTGACACAAACCACCGCCCTGTGGACATCAGCCCTCAAGTGGATATTTTGTTGTCACGACAGAGGAAATAGATAATCTCTTATTTAAGCATTTGCGGTGCAAGATCGTCAAATTTGTTTCAATGCCTAAGCTGTGCTAAAATTAATATTCTGCAAATCTTACAGCTATTTCTTTTGCAATTCTTTTTTATTATTCTTGCGTAACTGCTTGCAGGCTTAATTGTTGTTTCTCCACCCCCAAAAAAAGTGACGACGATGTGAAAATAAGATGAGGCACACACACCTTGGTTGTAAGTTTTAGCTCAGAACAAATTCTGTAATAAACTGTCAGTTATTACACAAATGTACTTCTTGAATTTTTTGGAAGAGAATGAAAGGAATGAAAGTTGTTGTGGCATTTCAACAAGTTTGTCAAGTCTGAAAGGCTCGTCAAATGAATCCACCGTGTGAATGAGCATGAGTGATATGGGTTTGAGCATCCTCTGTTCAAAATGTACTGACCTGAGTCGAGCTGAAACAAGCAGGAACAACCACGGCTGAGTGTGCTCATCCCAAAACATACTACTACTCAACCGTAAGCCTCAGCATGACCCTTAATAATCCCTCAAAAATGTAATTTACTGGCGAAAGGAAAAGTAGACTAGTGTAACCATTTGTTATATGAGGAAAAGATTATTGAAGTAGAGTTGGAAAGTTTACATTTACAATCCACAATGAAACAAATGTATTCAGTGAGTTAAATAACATTTCAGTCAGGAGAGACAAGTCAGAGGAAGAGAAGTCTTGAGAGAGTCTTTGGCGCTTGGACTCGACAGAGAGATTTGTAATTGAGGGGCGAATCACCCAAAGACGAATCACCCAAAAGGAAAAATAAATAAACCACAGCCTAATATTTCCCCCAAAAAGTTCACGAAATAGCTCATGAATGATCGATGAAAATGGCATAAGCTGCTAAGAGATGGGACATAACAAGGAGCATGACAGAAATCTGAGAGGAAGAGAATCAACGATTTACCATGAATGAGTATACAGGAATAAAAGTACAGCAATGGTAAAAAGGTCAAAGGTCAGCACTGACCAGAGCATCTACGATCTTTTGTCAGGTATGATGATACAACACCATTTACCCGATATCAATATGACACTACATTTCCGAATACAATTTATATGGGCAACTAGTAAAACATGAGGAAAATAAAACAATTTCAGAAACCACATATGTAATTCCCCAACTCGATATGGATCCAACATGAGATCCCCAATGCTGCTGCTGCTGCTGCTGCTGCTGCTGCTGCTGCTGCTGCTGCTGCTGCTGCTTCAACAAATGTGATTCCACTAACTGATCCCCAGTGCTGCTGGGGGGGGGGGGGGGTTGATCCAACTATAGACCTGCACATATTTGTGGCTGAATCTATTGGGGCATTATTACTGTGACAAATCTGACTTATTGAAGCTGCTTCTGTGGTAGTTCTGCTACAGAAGCAGCTTCCAGGACGACATTTTTTTCCATGATGACGCACAAGGTGAAACCAATACCACACATTAAGGTCAGCTATGAACAGAAGAACAGGTTATTGAAAAGGACAGGGAGCTCAAAGTAAATGTGAATCAAAAACTCCACCACCAGTAATATGCATATGTATATTCCATAAATACATTTTTGAAAAATATATTTTCTCGTATGTGGCTGTAATGTTGTGCTCAATTATACAATCACAATCACCGCAGTGGACATTTCAATCAGGAGAGACAGTGCGTGATTAGTAGTTAACATTTATTATGCCGGGTGATACGTTCATGAGTTACACGGAGTTTATTTGGCGCTTGAACTCAGCGAGGAGATTTGGGATGGCGCTGTGTTTGCCCTGAGCGGCAGCCATCTATGGATCCCCCTCGAGGAGTCCAGACACTGGTGGTGGTGGCTGGAGGTTCTGCTGAAGTTGCTGGAGATGCCGTTTGGGTGCTGGGGAGGTGGAGGGTTGCGCGAGACAGCAGCAGGAAGCTAGAGGCGGGGATACAGCATGTTTAAAGGGAGCGGCTCGAGCTGATAGGCTAACGTGAAGGTGTGGCTTGGCGCTTGTTGGCTGGCGTCGCCCCGCTGTAGAACAGCTGACGGAGTATGATGCTCTTGACACTCCTGATGGAGGCGACCGGTATAGCCTGTGCGCTGCCGGTGACGCAGTATGAGTGGGAGGCCTACGCCTGGCGTGAGGGGATGGTCTTCCTGTCTGAACTTACGCTAGAGCTTCATGAGATGCGGCTTGATGTGTGTGACCAATCTGGAGACGGAGGCAGACAACAGCTACTGCTGTAAGGCAAACACACACACACACACACACACACACACACACACACACACACACACACACACACAGGGAAACCAGTGGGTTTGAAAAACATGGATGTAACATCGGTGAGGCAGAAGCTGAAGAATTCCCGGCCCTGTGGTGTGCATGGATAGTTTGCTGTATTTAGCCGGAGACTGCGTGACGCCGAGCAGGTTGTTACCCCCACAGTGACCCGGAGTAACAGGTGAGATGACAGAAGAGTGAAAGTACAAATGTCTTCCCCTGATTAAAGTGGTTTTGGTTGCTACACTTACACTTGTTGTTGGTATGAGGAAATGTAAGACATGTTGGGAACAACAACCTGTGAAAACACAGCATCTAAGAAAAATGTTTTCCACCTTTTTATCCAGAACATTTTGAAACCACGGCACACAAACAAACAAATATAGAAACACAATATGCATGAAATGAATAGTTGAACTTTTCTTTTAATGACATTTTTCTTTTTATGAAATATTTGTAACCCCCGTCACTAACTAGTGTGCTTTGTCGAGGTCCTTTCAATCGCAAGCAAGGTTGCAAGACTGACATGACATGTCACAACATCCTGGTGGTTTTGTGACCTTTTCCATTGTGCTTCTGAAACAGGGCGGTTTGATACACTTTGCTCAGCGACAACACAAACCAGCTATACAGTATTCAGTTGAGTGTGTAATGTCTTCCCATCACTGTACAGTTATGGGTGTGACATAAAGAAGGGCATGGTCTTGCTTAGATTCAGCTCCGTAACCGTATCCCTGATTATCCTTGAGATGTCATCTGCTAACAGCCTACGTCGTCTCTTACCACCTAATTTGCACATTGCTGGTGGTCACATTTAATTGAGGACTGAGTATTGCTCAGTGGAATTTCATATTTAATTTGATTTGATTGTGCGGCCGCTGTTGTTGTTTCCTGACTTCTAAGCACACGCAGAAACTCGTGTACACATACACACAAACATGCAGCACTCCAGGACATTGTTCTATGCCTACAACCAGAGTTACATTGAACTCCAGCGTTCACACTCAAATGAACTAATGAATCCAGATGTTTCATAAAGATGAAACCATTTAGTTATATTAAGGTCATTCACATTTTAAGGGGAAAGGTAACCTCTGAAAGACTCGCTCTGAACATGCCACATTAAATTCACTTGATATAATTTGGTTTTATCTAATCTTTCTGTACGTTCCCGCTGTATTAATGCTGTTATCAGAACAGTTACCTAACCATAATCCATTTCCTCACTCAGAACATTAATGTCGACTTGAATACCATAACAATCATGTTACACACACATTGAACACTACAACGCCCTGCTGCTCTACTTACAGCTAATGCCGCATTTAAAGGGTTGACCCACCCAAATAGCGGAAAAACATATTTAACATATTTATGTTCAGGTTATGTGTAGTTTATGCTTTATGTCCAGATTTTCAGCAATAAACGGTAACCCTTAATATGAACCCACTGACTCTGAACAATCTACAATAAATCAACAAGCAGTTGAAATGAGCATTGTGATTGCAACTTTCTATTAATTAATTTGTGAATTGTGTCAATTAATACATACATATTAACATTTAAGATGTGAAAGATTGGTTGAGCTTTGTAAAGCCTCAGAATTGGGTTGAAACAAACAAAATGGAAACATGCTTTTCATTCATTCGACACATTACACTAGTACAGAAAAAATAACGTGCACCTTCAACTGGCTCTTGTTTCCCTGAGTTATTCTGAGGTTTTCCAAGAAATTCAGCTGACTCGGAGAGCCTCCAGGAGATTGATGGAAATAACAGTAGAAGTCATTTGACCTTTGTCTTTGTGCACACATGTGCCTTTGCTTACATAAGGAGCACAAGGAACATGTGTTTCCAACAATGGGATGTTCTGTTGGATCTCTATTCACTATACAGAACACACTGATTAGTCTCGCCAAGTAGGGATTCTTTCTGCAAGTGAAAAGAGAACATAGTGTACAATGACTGTGCGTTGGGAATTAATAACTTAGCAAGTGCCACATCAATGATTCAGAAACCGGCTGGAACAAAACATTATCACACTAAAATACAGTCTATCTGAGCCATAATGCTTCTTTAGACCAGATTGTTATAATGATAAATGATGAAAGAGTACAGTTCATCCTCTACATTTAAACAGGTGAAAGCCAGAGAGAACGTGTCAAGGTGCCTGGCTCTGTATTCATTAAAAGCACCGCCGGCTCTCTCCTCTTAGTGTCAGGTCACACCAGGGGTCCTTTTATCTGTAAAATCAATAATACATATGATATACAGACACCAAACAGGAAGTGTGAAATGTTGGAGGGAGGGACAGAACTTAACTTTTTTATTCTGTGATTTAATCACTAGGGAAGAGAGATTCAGTTCTTTTTTGTATGTCGTAGTTCTTGTTTTGTTATTGTAAAACAGAAAAAAAACAAAAGATTAGAAAGTTTTGAGGACACTCAGAAATACTCTTACAAATGAGGGACTAATCCTTTAAGCCCAAAGATTACACATGTGCGTGCATTCAGGAAAAGTTTTTTTTTCTGACTGAATCAACAACTTGGGAGTTAACGAGAGAAGCAAGTCTCGCTTACACGACACTAATTGCTCTTGTGTGAAGACAACGTTGAGCCGGTGGTCACAGTTGCTTCTCCTCATGCAGTGTCAAAAAAAAACACATTGTTGTTCTGACATTGTTGAAAAAAAGCATTGTTTTGCGTGTGGAGCAACACAACACTGCCTGATGGTGAACCTGCTCAGATGCACAACATCGGCATTCAGGTCTGTCGAGACAAAGCTCCCACATGAAGTAACTGCTCGCTGGACATGGGTCGCGGGCATTGATGATGTAATTCATTGATAATGTAATTCATCTTTTTTCCAAAGTTGCTGTGTGTTCAGTACAACGTTCCTCCCTTGTGAAAGTAGCGCTCTTCTCTAATGGTTGTCTTATGTCATGAATAATCCCTGTGAAAACACATTTGCGTGTATTACAAGTGCATTTTTTAACAAAAGGATTTTAGGTTTCATGAAAATGCTTTAAATGTAGGACTATGGTGTAGTACATATTTATCATGCGATTTATTTTCATAGAAAATCTTTTCTAACTTCCCACAGCCACAATAAATTTGAAGCAAGAAATAGACAAATACAAAAAGTGTAGTTTTCACTGGAGGAAAATGTAGCTTTCCTTTATTTTGGACAAAAATCATCAGAACATTCACGAGATTAGCGCATTTAATGGTTGTAAAAGTGATTGCTGAAGAAAATGATGAATGAAGAAAGGATGTTGTGGTTGTGTGATATATATGTTGCATCCCTTCTGTGCTTCATTGTCAGCATCACATACTTTTATTCTGCTTGCATTGCGGCAGCTTCTAATTCGGCCTGATGGAGCTGTTGTTGCCTGCTTCCATTACGCTCCAGATGCACTGTTTGTTGGTGACTATCCCACTGGTGCACCCACTGGTGCCTGAGGACATGCTGCCTCGCTGTGCTGGGGTGCTGCCTCAGCTTCACAGCGCCCTACGCTCACCAACAGCAGGAGGCTTCAGCCAGCAAGGCCAAATAGATGTCTCACATTTGATATAATGATTGAATTTACCAATTTTATGGGATTTTATGGCAACTATTTAAAAATGCTTAAAACCTCTGCTCTCTTACTTAAGAAAAACAAAAAAACATTTAGAGCCACAGTAGCTCAGCAGCACACGGTTTTCTATGTTAGAGTGAAATCCAACCCTCTGATTAGAGGTAGGTACAACAGGGTGACAAATTAAATGCAAAATCACAGACAGAAACTTCTGTTTTCCACCATAAACCTTTGCTTCTCCTTGATATGTTTTCTGTTGTGGTGTTGGGATGAACATCATGTGAAAAGATGTTTTCTGCATTCTATTAGACACTGAACGATGCTGTCAATAAAATAAAACATTTGTGCACATTTTGTACCCGTGGATTTTGATGATTTGTTGCAGTAAACATAAAAACAAAACATTTGTGCACATATATTTTACTGCGATAGGGAGCATATTGTTCATATCATACTTCAGATATAATTAGCTCTGTACTTCTTGACAATATCTATTTCCTCGTCCTGGACATAAATTATATATGTACCTTTATAATGCATTGTGCAGCATGTCTAGCTTTTATGGTGCGTGTTCAGTCCTGTTTAATGCATAAACATGCAGACATCTGCAAATAGAAGAACTGAGGCACCTTTACAGACCTGAGCTGTTATCTAAAGCATTTCAGTATTCTATAACTCTTTTTACATATTCTATTGATCTGTACTGTATGTATGTATCTCTGATGATCAAGTTAATCCATCACTTCTCATAATACAAAAATCTGATTAATTGCATTCCTTTACAATGGGAGAGGTAGAGGCAACGAGGCAAAGAGATGATTGCTAGAGAGATCCAGAGTCCAACTGTGGCTGTTTGTTATGGACTGAAATGCATTCCACTTAACGGAGAGCCTGTTATGGCCTGCTTTTTCCACATTGTATGATCTATAACCTAGATTTCCTATATGGTGGTGAACATAAACCCATGGCTACCAAAGAGGCTTAAGAAACGCATTAGTTGTGCGCTTTAAAGCTCTAATACCATATCCATAATATCCTGCTTGACTTCCATTTCTCTGATCCACACGCTGCTGCACCTCTTAATATCAGCGCCTGAAACCAGAGGAACAGGTGCACAGTCTACTTTTACTGAAGCATGGTTAGCTGCTTGAATTAATTCAGTGTTTTTCATTCACAAAGCAATTATAGAAACAAAGCCCACCATCCACATACAGCAAAAAGAAAGTCAAGGACCTTTCAAGTTAACAAGTTAACTTCTGTGATTTAATTTCACTATGTATATTAATTCCATCTATGTACAACTGTGTTTGTATTTGATTACAAAAAAATAAAATAAGACCTCTATACATTTCCATTCAAAGAAAACCCTAACCCATTGATCTATTTGACCAGGTCTGTGTCGAAATGTTGACCGTGTTTTCACATGGAAGGCTGAGGATAGGCTTTGATTCCAGAGGAAGCCAAGGTAAGACATCATTTATGTTTGTGGCTATATAGAGTGAAATTTATTATTTCTCTTCAATCGGCAGCTGTATCATTGAGTTTAGGTCATAGAGTCCTAAACTCTAAAAGTTTTGTTAGGTTTGCTATTTTCTTGGTGTTGGAATTGTGTTTTGTTCAGGTGCAATGGTTACCATGAGCTTTAAGCCGAGCTTCCTCCCGATATGTAGGTGTGCAGGAGAAGTACATTGCTACATATTTAACATCCCACACGCACACGCACACGCGCACGCGCACGCGCACGCGCACACGCACACGCGCACACGCACACGCACACGCACACGCACACACACACACACACACACACACTCTCTCACACTTGTTTGTTGCAATGTATGATATTGCTCCTGGTACCTGTGCCTCTCCGTTTAAGAGGAAAGGAGAAATTGTGAAATAGACAACATAATTTTCTCATTAACTTCTGCACTTTCTCGAGTAGGTTAAAATTGATACATGCATCCACTCAACAAACCTCCTGGTGCTCTGTACAGTATATATACTATGTTACTTCCCTCAATAGTGAAATATTGATCTCCAACTGACTTATGTGCCCGAGGACACAGTCTTGGTCACATGGCCAGCACCACTCAATAATAATTAGTATATTTTCCACTGGGCGCCAAAAGCTGGGTATAACAGGGGATTCATACCCAGGACGCATCAGCGCTACCAGTTTGTTCAATACTCATTGGCATGTGGAATACTGACCTCATTTGCTCTGGTCATGCTCTGTGAATGCCGTACCACTGATGTGTTTTTCCACAAAGACAAGGTCATCATCCAGATGCTGTGGAGGGAAACAGAGGGGAAGCTACAAATAGATGGAACTCTGAAGATGAGACACATGGACTTATAACCGAACAAACTACAGTGGAATATAATAAATGAAAACACTTTCACCAACACTACTTTGTGTTCCCAAAATACGTTTTTCAGTTGTCTGGGCAAAAACAGATATTCTTCTTTAGGATGCTTTCCATTTGGATAATTTTAAGTAGAGATTAGACTGAGATCGGTCGACAACCGGCCTTCTGCAGAAAAGAAATAGCAAAGCTACTTTTGGCTCATTTTCTTATTTCTATGATTTGCTAAAATACCTAAAAGGCTGCTGAAATATAGATTAATTCAAAATAAGCCCTAATAATCGTTCTACTTAATCTATGAAATCTTTCTAAATAAATTCAAATATACTTTTTAAGTCAAATTTGAATGGAGCTGTCATCTTGTGCATAAGAGTTGGATGAGCAGGATGTCTTGGCTCTTCCTCTAATCCTTCTCTAATGCACGCTTACTGTATGTATACTGTATTAACATGACAAGTGGCCTTGCAGTCACAGTCAGTGTATGGCAAATCAGCATCAAATTTGACGTGATTTATGTAATCCAAAGTGTGTAGTCCCTCGTTAAAATGTGTTTGTTTGAATTGAAGTACCTCTCGATGTCCTGGTGTATATTCCACTGCTGTGCAGACATAAACATAAACTGTGATTAGGTCATCAAGGCCAGCAGAAGCCAACAGTAATCCCTGAAAACATCTGCCCGTGTGTGCTGTGGGATTGTGATGTAGTGCACAAATACAAGGACACAAGCCTGCATGTGTGGACAAATCACACACATATGACACACAGTTACATGGAAAGCATCACATAAGTTATTATTCCATGCAGATCAAACACTGATCCACATGCATGCACAGTGTGCAGATTAAGGCTATCCCTTGCTGTAGGGGCTTAGTTGACATCTCTGTCTAAGCGCTGCATTCTTCACCTCCCTCTATTCCCTTCATCTCCTTTACAACATGTTCAGTACCATAAAAAGCAATGACCAGTAGATGAGGCATGCTTTCCATCCGGTCCTCAGAATATCGTTGAGAAATACAATGCCTGTTTGCTCCACCACTATACAACACACATAGTGAACAAACTAGTATTAGATGTTTCTGATTATCTTTTTTTCACAATTCTATTGACATATTTAGATGAAGCCTTTGAATGTACTCATTTAGGTAAACTGTACTACAGTATTTTTACTTTCCTAAAGCTGGCCCTGCACATTAATAACCTGTGTCTCCAGCTAAAGGGGAGGGTCGGCATGTTGTGTGTGTGAGAAGTGTGTGTGTGTTCTGGATCATGATGCATGCCTTATGAGTCATAGCTGTGGTGAATCAATGGGAATGGGAGGACCAATTAGTGTGATTCCATGAGTGATCTTAAAAAGTCTGTGCGTGTTGGTGACTGTCAACACAATGATGTCGCAGCAGATCGGCCACTATTTGGACGAGAGGACATGCGTGAGTGCTCGCAGGCACGCAAGAGGCTGGTTAATTGACTGGCTGTACTGAATTGCATACTGGGAAATCAATAGACTTGAAAGGTAACATCCATGCATCGTAGCGTGCATACCTCGTTTACAAAGTCTGTGCTGAAAGGGCTGTTAATACTGGTAGAGTTAGTGAACATGATGTCTGTTATGTAAGGATCTCGTAGTTAAAGGGTTAGAGCTCAGGGCTGGGCTGTATTACATGAAGGGGAGGGGGGGAGAGAGAGAGAGAGAGAGAGAGAGAGAGAGAGAGAGAGAGAGAGAGAGAGAGAGAGAGAGAGAGAGAGAGAGAGAGAGAGAGAGAGAGAGGAGAGAGAGAGAGGCGAGGATGGCATTATGTTGGGTTTGAGGAGAAGAGAGAGTATGACAAGGGAGCAGGGCTGAGAGAGCAACACGAAGCAACATGGGACAGCGAAAGAGAGGCACATAGAGAGAGATGAGCGGATAGGAGTCGTCATTTGGCAAGGTAATCAGAGACAGGCCTCTGATTCAAAGCTTACTGCACAGCTGGTGTGACGGGTGAGGAGGCTGCAGGCTAGTGGACAGACAGTGGCAACGAGTGGGGGATTTAATATGCTGGATGTATATTATCATCAACTCAGTAACCCAAGTGTCAAACAGGAAACATTAGGTGGAGGACAAGTTGTGGAACTGCAGAGTGGAGTAACAGAACGGATGTTGATTCAACATTTGGTCCATTTGGAGATAACTAATGACTGCACGGCTGTGGACGTCGTTTGGCCTCTAACACTGCTGGACAATGAAGTAAAAGAGGAACTGTTTTTTTCTTTCATTATCAACAACTCTTGATAACATTTGGCATGACAAAAAAATATATGATTTTGTCCAGATTACCCTTTTCAATCTTCCAGCTTTTACTCCAGAAGTAAACATATGGACTTCACAAAGTGGACATCACCTTCTCCTCCGTATTCAGTACAGAGTACTTCATGGATGGTTTAAGAAGAAAAAGGGCTTCTCTCACTGATATTAATCTTGATCAATCTCGACCGTAATATAGCACGATCTAAAGAAGATACTGTCCATCTCCCTTGCAAATGGTACTACTATGGAGCCAAGACACAAGCAAAGCAAAGTTGACCAAGTTCTAGACCCACTGCACCCAGCCAGGTTGGCAACCCTGATGAGGTGTTTGAACCATGTGGTCCACTGAGAGCATGGAGCCAGAGAACGCCCACACCCAGAGAAGCTTTTTCAGCAAGGTGGATGTGCCTGACCAGGCTCACTACATCGTCGCCGTATTTGTCTTTGTCATCGGGACTCTGGGCATCACTGGCAATGCGCTGGTTATGTTCGCCTTCTATAGGTGGGTTTTTGCAAGGGATTCATTTTTTTTCAGATTTACATTTTTGACTGGGGAGCCTGTTCTGTTACCTTTTTGAATGAGGGTCTCTCTTTTAATTTGAGCCTTAACGGGATGTTTTAATCACAGAGTTGTGATGGCCTCCCAGGGAGACAGACAATTGGGACTGGTTGATTGAGGAGGCAAACGCATCTCAATCAAAATTGAGTGTTAAATTGCTGTCTTTACTTCACTGTAGAGATATTTTACACTCCAGAAGATCAAAGGGTATGAATAGCATTGAAATAATCTTTGCATCTTCGTGTTCTGGTTGAAACATCACTTTTGTAGAATGAAGAGTTCATCAGAATAAATCGGTCCTGTATCCTTGAGAAATATTGTGAAGACCATCTTAAATATTAGATTAGATATTCTTTATTACTCCCGCAGTGGGGTAATTTGTAGGATTACATCAGCAAACAGGGTAAAGTGCACACAGAGGCATAGTAAAATCAAAACAAGTAATATAAATAATAAACGGTAGAAAACAGTAATAAAACAGTACTGAATTATATATATATAATATATATATATATATATACACACACACACACACACACACACACACAGATCTATATATATATATATAGAATACATATAACTAATATTAAGAACAGTGTATTAATATTGCACAGCTGGTTGTGCAGCCTGACAGCAGCAGGAAGGAAGGACTTGCGGTACCTCTCCTTCACATACCGAGGTTGAATCATAGCATTATGAATTTTACCAGTGATATATGATCACACTTGAGGTTATTAACTGTGCTCTTTGCAGTATGCAGTGTAAATATTTTCTTTACATTGGTATAACTGATTTCTTTATAAGTTGGTCTGAAATCCGTCTGTATTTTTTAAATGAACACAGTCCATCTAAAGTCACAAAGTGTGACTCTTAAATTGTAAGTCAAGAGGATGAATGTGTGTAATATGTGGAGTAATTTGGATTGCCGTTGACCTCTTATTGTGCTACTGACATTAACTGTTTCACAGAAACTGAGTCAGATAGAAAGTGTGTGTGTGTGTGTGTGTGTGTGTGTGTGTGTGTGTGTGTGTGTGTGTATGTGTATGTGATCCAGAGATTATCAGAAGCTGTTATAATTCATCCGTCCATTACTGTGGATAGATTAGATGGGTTCATTGTGTTGTGTGCTGATAATGTGTTTATTGAATCAGAAATGCACATGATGTTATGAGTTCAAAGAATATGAATTCACATTCACACACACACACACACACACACACACACACACACACACACACACACACACACACACACACACACACACACACACACACACACACACACACACACACACAGGGAATTTTTCAGGAAGGAAGTGAGTGCCGTATAGTACAGTCGGTATATGAACACACAGACTCTTGGTCACACAGACACAAACACCAGCAGACATAACACTTTAATACACATACAGATGTTCAAGATACTACCAGGATTACCTCACCTGATTGTTCGGTGTTCAATCAGAGAGAGCCGCCACTTTTACTCCATCTGACGTAGAAACTAAGATGAATCAATGAAGAGCTGAGGCAGACAGCAGGTCAATAAGCTGCTTAATCAAGCTGCTGGGAACGCTGGTTCAGACAGAGTTGACCAAAGAGCTTCTTTCTGATTCATGCTGACAATAAACAGCCCTGTGTTTTTTCAGTTATGCATTCAAACAAGATACATGACACGGTAACTGACTCTTTTCCTTCCGCTAAAGAAAGCACGACTGCAGACATTTGGTACAACACACAACCGAGGGAGAAGCCAACTGATGCTATAAAGTCTATCTAACAAAAGGAAACAAGCCTCAGAACCTTTTTATGAAATTTAAAGTATTTTAACTTGTTTTTTTGCAGTATATAAATATGTATTGGCTGCACACCTAGTCATACAATAGGTCAGAGGAATGATCATTACAACTGGCAATTAAACTTCCTTTCCTTTACGCCCCCTCTCTCTCGTCTCTCTCTCTCTGTGTGTGTGTGTGGTGTGTGTGGTGTGTGTGTGTGTGTGTGTGTGTGTGTGTGTGTAGTAACAAGAAACTCCGTAACCTGCCAAACTACTTCATCATGAACCTGGCAATCAGTGACTTCCTCATGGCTTTCACCCAGTCCCCCATTTTCTTCATCAATTGTCTCTACAAGGAATGGGTGTTTGGAGAGATGGGTAACACTTTTTCTTGTTTTACAATAGATTTTAGATCGTACTTTTATAAAATACAGTATTCTGCTCTTGTTGACGCGTGTATGAGTCTGTATGTGCTCCTTCCCTGCAGGCTGCAAGATGTATGCGTTCTGCGGCGCCTTGTTTGGCATCACTTCCATGATAAACCTACTGGCCATCTCTATCGACCGTTACATGGTGATCACCAAGCCTCTGCGGAATATGCACTGGGGCTCTAAGAGAAGAACCACCCTGGCCATCATCTTGGTCTGGCTTTACTCTTTGGCTTGGAGTCTGGCTCCTCTTGTTGGCTGGAGTGAGTTTCGTCTTCTTCACTTGCCACAGAGCTGAAGCTCATTAATGCAGCAAGACGACCTGTGCTGTAGTAAAACTGATGTAGAGATTGATGTAACTAATCCACCTGCAGCTCCTCATGTCACTTTGATCTTAATCTACTGTGTCATACACCAACGTCTGAAGTCAAGAACACAGAACCATTGATGTTTCACCTGATATCTTTCTTCCTGTGCTTTCAATTCCTCCCTGTAGGCTCTTATATCCCGGAGGGCCTGATGACATCTTGTACATGGGATTATGTCACGTACACATTGGCCAATAGGAGCTACACGATGATGCTGTGCTGTTTTGTTTTCTTCATGCCACTGGGAATCATCTTTTACTGCTATCTATTTATGTTTCTGGCTATACGGAAGACGAGCAGGTATTGTAACTTAATTATTAACTTATTATCAGAGAGTATGTGAATATTATGTGGTTTTTGCTTGTGGACTGGATATAATAATCCACAATAACTATCCTCCCTACAGGGAGGTGGAGCGTCTGGGGACCCAGGTGAGGAAATCCACCTTGATCAAGCAGAAGTCCATGAAGAGTGAGTGGAAGTTGGCAAAGATCGCCTTCGTCGTCATTGTAGTCTATGTCCTCTCCTGGTCCCCGTACGCCTGTGTCACACTGATTTCCTGGGCAGGGTAAGACCTCTTTCATAGTTGAGATTTTGTTCTGCTGCAATGATTTCAGTGCGCTTGTACATTTCTAGATAGTATCATTTATTGTATACATGTTCCCTAAAAGCATCCCTGCTATGTTGAGATCAGTGTTCTCTGAGGATTCCAACCATTTATTTTTTAATGCATGTAAGGGCTGAGTGCCGGAGTCCACCAGTGGCCCTGTGTGTGACGTGCAACATGCAAAACATGCAGAACATGTTGCTCAATACATTTTACATTGGAAAGCTGTTGTGGAGAGACGATGTCAGCACACAGTGGGGCTTACAACTCAAATGATATAGCTGAAACAGACATGAGCTTCTGGTCTAAATCACTAGTGTCTAGTCTTCTTCAATACAGCATTCTGTTAATTTAGTAAATTATGGTGCCATTTAGAGTGCAATAGATCATAAACAGGGTATGCTTTAGAACGTGGCTACCTTGTGATTGACAGGATGTCCGGCTAGGAGTTGTCTGCATTGTCTGTTTTCATCTCACAACTTTAATGCTTTCAAAGTGTGTTTTTAGTTCATAAAAGTTAATTACAACCTTTTCAACCTAAAAATGTTTTATTCACCATTTGGTTGTGATTTGCTCCACCCTCTCGAGTCACCTCTTTTTGCAAAAAACAAGATGGCAATGGCAAAAATGCCGAAGTCAAGGCTTCAAAAAGGAAGGCCACAAACCAATGATATATGCAGTCTATGCTTATTGTTAATATACAGCAAACAATTTGAAAGAATTGCGTAAGCACAGCCTGATTTAGATGCATCAAATAATTCATTGAGATTTAAGAATCAAATGAGGCTCAGCTGGAAACATTGAGTAAACCCACTTTCGGCAGCTTTACAGCAGCACGGCTGTAATGCTCAAGTTCCATGCCTCTAACTCAAAGTATGGGTGGTGTGCTGCCAATCTGGTTAAAATGCTTCCCAAGATTGTATTTAATGTGTCATTATGTAATGTTGTGTCAGCTGCAGGCCAAGTACCATTAATGAGTGACATATCAACAGATGGTGAAGTTGCTCATAAGTTATCCAACCCATCACAATATTCCCCAAACCACATCTCTCCAGGAGGGTTAGTTATGTAACCTTGGAATCTTTCCCCTGCTCATTTACAGGGGAAAGATAGCTACACACACACACACACACACACACACACACACACACACACACACACACACACACACACACACACACACACACACACACACACACACACACACACACACACACACACACACACACACACACACCAGATGTACTGAACCACCGCTCTGTGGCAGCTGGCACATTTTGGCTAATCCCTGATCCAGCATACGCCTCCATTAAGAAAAGGGGAACTTTGAGTTGCGGTGTTATGTCAGTTTTTTTCAAACTCCTTCTGTTCTGTCTCATTCAGTCATGCCGACATCCTGTCGCCCTACTCCAAGGCTGTCCCTGCTATCATAGCAAAGGCATCTGCCATCTACAATCCTGTTATCTACGCTATCATACACAACAAATACAGGTAGCTGACGAATCTGTGTCATGTTTTCTTTTTTACCTTCACTGTTTTATTGCGGAAATCTTGTTTTGTAAGTCATAGTTCATTATATGCATCTTTAAAAGCAAAACAAAACAGATTGTTTTTGTTCCTGTATTTTATTAGGAGGACTCTGGCAGATAAGTTTCCCTGCCTGAGGTTTCTGTCTCCCACTCCTCGAAAGGAATGCATGTCCTCCATCAGTGAGTCCTCTTTCAGGGACTCCACCATTAGCCGGCAGTCTACAGCATCCAGGACTCACTTTATTACAGTGTGCACTGACAAGGTACACTTTTTGTACCTGTATTTTCATGTTCTATATAAGATGTCTTGCATACGCTTTCACTGATCTAAATGAATCATGATAATTATAAAATGTTAAGTCTTACATATTCTTATGCTTTACATGTATACTTTGATGTGTCATAACAAAAGAAGAAAAAAGCATACGTGTTGTCTGCCTACATTCATTCCCACTAATTTTATTATTAAAAGAAGAGTGGAGTTTCACTGCAGGTTTAAATATAAATGAATCCAAGATACAGCAGCTTCAGTTTCTTGACATTTTTTAAATCTTACTCATGTTCATATCCCTGTTATAGTTACATAGTTGAAGTTAAATAACATGATGTACGCATCTGAGGTGAATTTCTCTTGAATTATGTTGTTTCCGTTGAGTTGAGCTCACTTTAACTCTGCGTTGTGCTGCAGGTGTTAAAGGATGTAGAGATGGAGCCTTTGGGGAGGAAGTCAGGGAATTCCTTCAGAAGCATACATTCATACAGACAGTCTTCCAGATGCAGGTCATATCGGAAACAATTAGAGCGGAAGACCCACGCTGCAGAGAAGGTGAGAAACACAACATATACACACTGTGACTTCAGTTTAAATGTTAAATTCAGTTTGGGTTATTCATAAAACTGTTCTTTTTCATATTGCCAGCACCCATCTTCCTTGAGTGAACCATTCATTACTTGTGACCAAGAACTGGTCTCCTGCTCCCTCACCGTCACCTCTCTCCCCTTACTGGTTATTACAAGGAGGCGCAGCCAGAGTCTGACCAATGAGATGCCAGATGCTTGGGAGAAGAAAGACAGCATTCACGATCCCCACAAGAGCGATTCTTTTGATTCCCTGAATTTTGGTAAAATCCCATCCACTGATCCCAGGTCACCTCAGGGTGTCCCGCGCATAATAGTTATCAGTCCCACATCTGAAAGCAGCCTCATCAAGCACGACAGTGTCTGCTTAGAGGACAGCGTTGAGGCAATGGAGATCAATGTCTTTGTCAGCCTAAACTTCTCATCAGAAGTATTTGAGGCCGTGGAGCTACTCCCTTGACCAGCTGGTATTGGTTGGACAATAATTACCTGTGTACGTTTTGTTTTAATTTGTCATCACAGAACACAACTCACAGGCCCAGATTTGTTTTGCATGTGGACAAAGTATTTCTCCACCAAAATGAACCCTGTTGGCTTAGATAACCGGAGAAAGGTTCGTATGCAAAATAAGATGATACGATGAAACAATATGACCTGGCTCTGGTACGCAGGGTGCATTTGTGTGTTGGTATTTGGCAGGAAAAGGTGCACCCTGAGAGCACATTTGATTTGATTTCTCAAAAAGAACAAGTGTAACCACATATGTTCAAGTGTTTTTGGGTCCAGATTCTTTGTTAAGCTTTATGAAAAGTTCTGAGCTGAAATGTTTTGTAAACGTGAGACACACTTCATGTATTATCTGCTGCAGACTGAGGAGAGGACATCTATTGACACCTTAATGGGAAAAGGAGACAATTCTGCTTCAAAAAGAGTCTGACTCATATCACACAAAGAAATGGGGAAATAACTCAAAGGAAAGAAAGCACAGCAATAATTTAAGGCTGTGAGGATGTTTTTATAGTATTTCATTTATACGTATGCAATTATTGTATTGTGGTAGTAGTTCCTTCGGGCAACGTGGACCTCTCCAACTTTTCTTTGGCAGGGAGACGGTGGGATAATGAAGTTGAGGTATTGATGTGAATACTTGTGAAAAGACTCAGACAGGGTCAAATGTGTCTCATAGAATCAGAATCAGAATCAGAATCAGCTTTATTGGCCATGTGTTTACACTCACATGGAATTTGACTCCGGTTACACATAGCTCTCATTGTACATATATACACATTTACAATAAGCAATAAATAAGATAAAAAAGACATTAAAAAGAAAAAGTAGTCCGATTAGTGCAAGTAGTGCAGATGGGGGAGTCTGATTAATTGTTCATCAGGGTGACGGCCAGTGGAAAGAAGCTGTTCCTGTGTCTGGTGGTCTTGGCGTACAGTGCTCTGTAGCGCCTACCAGAGGGGAGGAGGTGAAACAGCTTGTGACCAGGGTGTGAGGGGTCTGCAGTGATCTTTCCAGCCCATTTCCTGACTCTGGAGGTGTACAAGTCCAGGATGGAGGGCAGGCTGGAACCAATAGTTCTCTCTGCAGACCTGACTATCCGCTGTAGTCTGCCTCTGTCCTGTTTAGTGGCCGATCCGAACCACACAGTGATGGAAGAACAGAGGACAGACTGGATGATGGCGGAGTAAAACAGGATCAGCAGCTCCTGTGGCAGGTTGTACTTCCTGAGCTGGCGCAGGAAGTACAACCTCTGCTGGGCCTTTTTCCAGATGGTGTTGATGTTGGAGGCCCACTTCAGGTCCTTTGAGATTGTGGTTCCCAGAAACCTGAAGGACTCCACCGCAGAAACAGTGCTGTTGTGGATGGTGAGGGGGGGTAGTGTTGGGGGGCTCTTCCTGAAGTCCACTGTCATCTCCACAGTTTTGAGCTTGTTCAGCTCCAGGTTGTTCTGCCCACACCAGAGGACCAGCTGTTCAACCTCCCGTCTGTACGCAGACTCATCACCGTTCCTGATGAGGCCGATGACCGTTGTGTCGTCTGCAAACTTCAGGAGTCTAACAGACGGGTCCCCTGAGGTGCAGTCGTTGGTGTAGAGGGAGAAGAGCAGTGGGGAGAGCACACATCCCTGGGGTGCGCCAGTGCTTATAGTTTGGGTGCTGGAGGTGATTTTTCACAGCCTCACCTGCTGCGTCCTGTCTGTCAGGAAGTTTGTAATCCAGTGACAGGTGGGGGCCGGCACAGTGAGCTGGGAGAGTTTGGGTTGGAGTACCACCGGGATGATGGTGTTGAATGCTGAGTTGAAGTCCACAAACAGGACCCTTGCATATGTCCCTGGGGAGTCGAGGTGTTGCAGCATATGGTGCAGTCCCACGTTGACTGCATCCTCCACTGACCTACCACAACCACACACTGTTAACATTTTCCTTGTGGTGACTTTGATGTGTCTTTCACTGTGTGGACACAGTGCTCTGTAACAAATGCTCCACTGTTTCCTGACACTATTCCTATTCCTATAAAAAATGTACCTGAACTATGCTTGTTACTTGTGAATGCTACAGTGCCAGAGATGTGAGGGAGTGTGTGTAGGGAAGAGGCACCAATAATGTAGATCTATGTACATTACACATATGACCAAAGATGTTTGTAGAATTATTATTATTGGATGGTAAAACTGGTGAGAGTGTAATAAGTAAGACACACAAGTGGCTTTTAAAAAATCCTTTTTTAGACAGATAATATTGCAGGGAATGAATGGCAACTATTCTTACTCTTAACTGGTTAAGTATTCTTGTTAGTAGTGTAATCCTTCCAGCAAGACTAATTAGCAGCTCACAGCAGCAATTACGGCACATTGAAAAAAATAAAAAATTATAATTATCTTGGTCATATGTCACATGATTTACACTCTCGCTCTTGATTCACATCTGTTATCAGCATTTGGTGTCATATCTGTATCATCTGCGTTTTAACATATGACAGGCATCTGTTGGTTGTATACCTACAAACATTATGGGTCAACGAAGGGGATGAAATGTTGGGGAAGCACTTTTCTTGTTTGTTAATGTGATGATTAAACACTCTGAGTCCTCCATTTTCATCAATCTGAAAGGCGCACACATGATTACACTTGTATTTTACTGATTGCAAATCCATGGATTATGTTCAATGAGAACATTTGCCTAAAATGTTCTTTATTTCTACAATATCTGCACATAGAGTACATGGCAGCTCTAGAGTGGTTTAAGAAAGAGACTGGTTCAAGTGCAGCCATTTAACATCCAACAATTCAGAACATATGTGACTATCTTCTTACTCTTCTCACAGTATTTTACTCTCAGCCAAAACCACTGGCCTGAAATTTTCTCTTAGTGATTTATAACTTTAGTAATACGGTGAGTTATGTATAGTTTTAGATCTGCACCACATGATTCACACATTAGATAAATAATATATGTATTCTGGTAAAGTATTTGATTTTAAACTAGATCTGCTTTCTTTATTGTTGAGCAGAAGTCCAATATTTCACGGTAGGAAAGCATATTTAAAAATTCTGAGGGATGAGATGATAGTACAGTGAACCGTGTGGATCATTAGTGAATGACAGTTGCAGCAGCTGTAACATTGGACAAGGCCACTTGCATAGTTACTTTTATCAACCACATAAAGTGCTATATGTTATTTTTGTCAAATTCAATATTTGTGAATACGTAAACAGGTAAGAGAGAGGCAACACTAGGGGAGTACTGTTAGTGTTGTAATAGGGGCTACAGTGTCGCCTTAGACCTCCTGAATCAACCTTCCTCATCCCCTTCACTGGAATGACCTTTTCCAGACACTTTCTTTTTGACAGCTTAAACCACAGGGACCACCTTCCTGTGTCCACAGTATAAAAATACACTATTGAGCAGATAGTTGAAACATTGGCGCCTTTGGAGTGAATCAATACTAACTGTATCTCGTCTACAGAGCCTTGTCTGGACTGTATCTGTATTTTTTGCCACAATGATATTTATATTATTTGATGTGATATTTTTTATCCAAGTTTCTGTTTCACAAACTGCTTTTATCTTCCTGTTCCTGTTCTGCGCACAGAATTACCCTATGTGGGGGACAGAACCCCTAAAACTGAGCTTTAATGTGTTCAGGTGATCAGTATCAGACCCATTTGATGTCAATATACAAAAGATTCAGCAAAGTCTGAACTTTAGTCAAAAGCATATAATATGTGAATAAAGAAACACAATTCCAACATAAACATTAACTTAACATTGAATATGATTCAAAATGACCCCCAAAAGTGACTCAAACTGCACCCCGAGTTTTGAAAGAATGCCGATTAAAAAAATGGATACTACAAGCAGTTTTGGAATCCTTAGAGCCTGCAGAGTTCACCAATACCAGCCATTCCTCTCTCAGACAAAGACAAGAATGCCTTTTTTATCCAGCAAAGAAATACAAATTGGCTGAATTATGGCTGAATTATGAATATTATGACCTTCCTTGGTACGTATCAGGACCGCCTGACTGCGAGAAACCTGGATGTTGTATTTTGTGACGCGTTCATGGGCAGCTGTGAGCATTTCACTTGCTACTGAGATGCTTGGATTATTGGATTGTCTGAACTAAAATAATTATTAAAAATACTTAACTTCACTCAATCAAAGCTATTTCTTTCTTTTTCTTGTTCTGTGTAGTATCATAAACTATTATACCACTAACACATATATGAACATAATAACTATTTTCACAAGGGTTTTCTGTATATTAAAGCTATTGAAATTATTCAAATAGACCTTGTACTTGTGGAGATAATCACTATTTAGTGTCAGCTGCAAAACAGGGGTGGTTTTCCCTCAGGTAAAAGACAGTTTATAAACTAATTGTCAGCATTAGACATAGTGGTCGGCCGAGGAGAGCCACTTTGTGATACTTTGACAGTGTTAAAACTGTCCTACAAATACTGTATGCATGTTTCCCTACATGTGCATTTTAACATACTATAACGAAAACAGTAATGTCAGATGGTTTTACCATTCGTTTAGCATAGCATATACATTAAATGCATATGTTTAAATGCATTTTTGGCAATTAACTGACTTTATTTTGAATACTTAAATGACACATCTGACAGTCTTCCTCTTGTGTTTTTTTTGCCCATGCAGCCTCCCTGTCTCTCCCTTCACCTCTCTTTCCATCAGCCTTTACTAGTCTGTCACATGACTCTACATCCTCCTGTGCACCTGTTACTCATTCCCCCACAGTATTTATACCAGCCAATCTCTGCTCTCTTGCAGCCTCGTAATCCCCTACCTGACAAACATCATCATTTGTTTAAAGCGTGGCTGTCCCGTGAGGACAACATTTCTCTAAAACTCAACTTTTAATGAGCTCAGAAAAAAAACCTGCCCTGTGTTCAGCTTCGTGACGAGGCACTTTCATTTTTATTGTCTTAAGATTTCAAACAAGTAACATAAACTCAACAAATTAAGGGATGAATGGATTTCACTGGACAGAAAGGGCAATCTGAATAGTGAACTATAGCCGGCAGGCTAGAGTAGTTATTGTGTATGTAATGGCAGCAATTGGACACTAGAGGGAGATGGTGAATCACATTTGTATCTAGAGGAGTGTAAAAGAAAATAGCAAAATGTCACAATCGCTCACACTTGTATAGTAAGAACATAAGGCCCATTTTTGAACACAGGGGTCATTCTTATTTGGATCAGAGCTTAAAATGTCAGTCTATTAAACTATGAGAAGATGGACGAAGCAACCCAGATAACAAGGCTGCCATCCAGTCAAACAAGGCCATCCCCTCGGTGCTTGTCTCTCTTTAAGCAAAAACAACTGTATGAGAGACCCATGTGCATGCATGCATGTGAGGGAGAACGAGAGTACACCAACAGAAACTGGATATACATAATAGCCAGTTAATTAATAGGCAGCACTGACCTCTAGTCACCTGGCAGGACGCTGCTCTGCCTCTATGTGGCCGGATGCGGTCACTTTGATTACAACAAGCCCACCAGCCAGTGTGATGCTGTTTGACCGATCACGCCCACTTATGCGTGCGACCCTGTGTGGAAATCATAGGAAATACAAACAATTAACAAAAAAAGATAAAGTTATTGTGGCTAAAGTTGCTTTAAAATCTCACGGTCACAATGCGTCACTGTTAATGTGTTTGTTTCCTCCATTTCGTTTACGCGCAAAAAAACCCTCTGTAGTACCGTATGCTGCAGAGTGCGTGATGACGTTGCTTCATTATGACGGACCTATCACACAAAGAGCTCGATAAGTGGCGGCGGATGTCTAATAAACTGTCCCAGGACACCGGAGAGGAAAGTAACGGACAGGAGCAGGAGAGACACCGCTCACCGACACGGTGAGTAAACACCTGCCTAACTCACGGGAAAGGCCCTTTCGACCTTCTGTACTTTACTCAGTGGCCTCTTTCGGCGTGTTTTTTCCTCTTCTCACACAATTCAATAGTAACATTTGTCGCAGGGATATCACGTCTCGGATGGTATTGCAATTTGTAAGATTAAATGTGTCACGACCGGGTGTGGTGCAGAGGAAAACGACAGCAGTCAAGGTGAGGAAAAATCAAAAAGTATTTTACCGGACAAAATACCCAAAAAAAGGGAACAGACTGATCCTGGAAAAAAATATTAAACTTCAGCGCGAAGGCGTTGCACGGGTATACAAAGACAATCTGGCAGGGTGCAAGGGAAAGCAGGGGAGTATATATATATATATATATATATATATATATATATATATATATATGAGAGGGGAAACACAGGTGTAGGGCATGAACAATCAGGAGACATACACCTTGAACTAACAGGGTGTTACAACATATCGATGAATAAAGATGAAGGGTTAAATCTACTATAAGCCATAAACTCAGATTTTTAGATTTTAAGTGGCAATCACTGTCATGCAGTCCTGGTGGTGTTTGTGTTCTTACACATGTTTGATTTGTGACGCTGTAACGACATTAAAGTCAATTTTGGGGTAACCTCATTGGGAGTAAGCAAATTGAGTCAAATAAAGCAGAACAAATCAACTGTGTGTGTGTGTGTGTGTGTGTGTGTGTGTGTGTGTGTGTGTGTGTGTGTCGTCGGGTCATGTTAGTCTGTGCTGAATGGAGCGGATGCTTTGATCTGCCTTGAGACACTGAAGCTCTGCCTCTAGTCAGCTCTCATATGGGTAGCAATGGAAAGTGTGTACGCACACTCCACAGCACTTGATTAAACATAGCTTGAGGTTCAGTTTAATTGTGATTCATTTGTATTTCATCAATTCTTTACCACTGCTTTTCTTTTCTTCTCCCCATCATTCTGTGATCTTTGCTTTCCTTCAAATTTGTTCTCTTTATACTCTGTGATCATTTCTTCCTTCAGTGTCTGCATTCACCGCAGAACAGCTGCTCTCTGCTCGAGAGGAAGGAAATGCACAGAAGTTATTCCACCAAAAGATGTTGCATGTTTCTTTGTCTTATGTTTGCTTCTGGGTTTATGGGTGCACGTTTGCCTAAAAGTGCACCATCCATGTATACATCCTCCAGTCTATTGCTCCTGACCTTCTTCCCTTTCTCACCCATCTAATTAACACCTCCCTCTCAACTGGTTGTTTCCCTAACTCTCTGAAGGAGGCAAGAGTTAACCCTCTCCTGAAGAAACCCACTCTCGACCCGTCAGAAGTCAACAACTACAGACCTGTCTCTCTCCTTCCCTTTCTTTCCAAAACCCTGGAGCGAGCTATCTTCAACCAAGTCTCCTCCTTCCTCCACCAGAACAACCTTCTGGACCCTCACCAGTCTGGATTCAAGGCAGGCCACTCAACAGAGACTGCCCTCCTTGCTGTCTCAGAGCAGCTTCACACTGCGAGAGAAGCCTCTCTCTCCTCTGTCCTTATCCTTCTGGACCTTTCTGCTGCCTTTGACACAGTGAACCACCAGATCCTCATCTCCTCCCTCCAGGACCTGGGTATCTCAGGCACTGCGCTCTCCCTCCTCTCATCCTACCTCAGCGATCGGACCTACCGGGTAACCTGGAGAGGATCTGTGTCTGAACCTTGTCCTCTCACTACTGGGGTCCCTCAAGGCTCAGTCCTCGGTCCTCTCCTCTTCTCCCTGTACACCAACTCTCTTGGCTCCGTCATTCGCTCGCATGGCTTTTCCTATCATAGCTATGCTGATGACACCCAACTGATCCTCTCGTTTCCACAATCGGAAACACAGATAGCAGCACGAATCTCTGCTTGTCTGACTGACATTTCACAATGGATGTCCGCACACCACCTGAAAATTAACCCTGACAAGACGGAATTACTTTTCCTTCCAGGAAAAGTCTCCCCCACTCACAACCTGACGATTACTTTCAACAACTCAGTCTTGGCCCCGACCCCGACTGCCAGGAACCTCGGTGTGACCCTTGACAGTCAACTCTCCCTGACTGCCAACATTACCGCAACAACTCGCTCCTGTAGGTTCATGCTGCACAACATCAGGAGAATACGTCCACTTCTCACCCAGAAGGCGGCACAGGTTCTCGTCCAGGCTCTGGTCATCTCGCGTCTAGACTATTGTAACTCCCTCCTGGCGGGTCTACCTGCTGGTGCCATCCGACCTTTGCAGCTCATCCAGAATGCAGCAGCTCGACTGGTCTTCAACCTCCCGAAATTCTCACACACCACTCCACTCCTCCGCGACCTACACTGGTTACCGGTGGCCGCCCGCATCCGCTTCAAAACACTGGTACTGGCGTACCGTGCTACGAACAGATCTGGTCCAGTCTACATCCAGGACATGGTAAAACCTTACACCCCAACTCGTGCGCTCCGCTCGGCTTCTGCCAATCGGCTTGTAGCTCCGTCACTGCGAGCTAAACACTCAACAAAGTCTCGACTGTTCTCTGTCCTGGCTCCTCGATGGTGGAATGAGCTCCCCATTGACATCAGGACATCAGAAAGTCTCTACATCTTCCGTCGCAAACTAAAAACACATCTTTTCCGACTATACCTTGAATAAAGGAAGTAGCACTTTAGTAGCACTGAAACGGCTCTTACTGATAGCACTTTGTAGTTGAACTTTTTGTCGAAATTGTACCTTCGTGATTCTTGTTCTGATTCTTGTTGTAAACGGTAGAATGCACTTATTGTAAGTCGCTTTGGATAAAAGCGTCAGCTAAATGAAATGTAATGTAAATGTAATGTAATATACGTGATTATCCACTGAAGCCATTGTCATGCCACCACCGCTCATGTAATTGCTGCAGTCTGATAAATGCAAAGTTGAAAGACTGTCGGTAATATCACATGCACAAAAACATATATAGCTTGCCATTTTTTACGCAGGAAATGGTACTAGATATGGAACAATCATATCACAATTCTGGAAATCAAATGCAACTATTGCGAAAATGTCAATCATTACATTTCACTGACGCTTTCATCCAAAGCGACTTACAGTAGACCGTAGACAACAGTGAGCAATTAGGGTTAAGTGTCTTGCTCAAGGACACATCAACATGGACTAGCGGTGCCGGGGATCGAACCACCGATCCTCTGATTGAAAGACGGACATGCTAATCACTGAGCCACAGTCGCCCCCAATCAGAACAAGAAAAATTGAATAAAGAAAAAATATTATTTATTTGTTTTTCAAGATGTTCTTTGAACTGACTCACCGCTCAGTTAGTTTTAAATGTTTCCAGCTGCAAGTAGCTGCCTAATTTTTTTTGCATTGCACTGTGGGGGAAAAGTGTCCATCGACACTGCACTGAAAACCTTAGCAACAGCCCAGGGAGCCATCTTTCCATAACTTAAAGCATGTTTGTCATTTTTTTCAATGTCCAATATGGCTGAAGCTTCACTTCTGCTGGGCTGCTGGCAGCCGGCACTACAGCAGAGGAGGCCGTCCCAGCATCTGGGTCAAAAGTAGTTTAGCCAAATTCACTAACAGTCTCACCGGCGCAGAGAACGGAAATCAATTCGTCATTGACTTTTGCAGCCATACTGTCAACACCCTACAAGCGCACAACACTAATAGACGTGGGACTGGGACCTGCAAGTGTTTATAGACAACTCACAGTTTCATGGTATTTGAGCATACAACCCTTTGCTCATCTCACTGCCTTACCTGTTGTGGGCTGTGAGCAATGTAAAGTTTGTGTGCAACATGAAATCTCAAAGTTCATCCTCTGGGGTGGCATGACTGTGGTCAGTGAAGTTCATGACAACCTGCATATTTGATTAGGAAATGTTTGCCGGAGGGTGGTTGTTAAAGAAAAAGAAGAGCTCAGGGACTTGAGTGTTTATCGCTCTGCTTCCAAATAGTATGTGGGAGGAACGACTACGAACAGCTGATCTTAAGTGGTGGATGGTCTCTGTGAAATGTGTGTGCTGTCTGTCTCGGAGGAAACTTTGCGTTTGGCCTTTGATTGACCCAGACTTGACTCCCACATTAAACCGTGAGTGTGGTCATGGCTGAGCAGCTGAAGTCACATTTCTTTCAGTTTATCTCTCTAGGATGAACAGTCGTTTGTTGTGCGCTGTCTGTCTCACTGGTGGGCTGGCAGGCAGAGAGGAATATTTTCCACTGTGAAAGCGAGCAGTTATAAACGGTGACTGAGGTCAGAGAGAAGATACAGGATAGTAAGCCCATCTCTATTATTATGTAGTACACTCAATTATGGAGATATGGCTGTATCTTTGATGCCAAATTACATTTTGGGATTGTTCATGTATTTGATTCCACATTTAAGGGTTGGTCTGTCTGGGGTCTTTGTATGCCTGCCATTAGAATACATTTGACGAATCACCAATAAGCATTTCTATAGTTATCTGGGTAGAGTACTACCATTACTGGTTTGGTAGTAAAGTAAACAAAATCTCGACAGCACAAGCTGAAACCTTGAGAAAGACAAGGCTGCCCTGACTCTATACCCCTAATTGTGCAGTATTTACAGAGACAGGTTGTGGATTAGTTGGGCTTATATCAGTCTGGAGGGTCAGACTGATTAGATGGCTGGAATACAAATACTCTCCTCAATATAAACAACCTCACACACGTTTGTCTGCCTACCTGTAGATAAGAGTGTGTGAACATAATGTTTGTGTACAGAATATTGTGCACAATTATGATTTCTTTTGGTTTTTCTGTGATTACTGGTGAATTACAGCTCGAACTTTGTTTTTATTTATAGATTTATTTTAATTTTAAAAGACCTAAACATTGCATTGTATTTCACAAGCAAAAACACCTTTGTATTAATTGTTTTTTTAATATACAGTACTGTACAAAAGTTTTAGGCAAGATTTTTCTTTTGTTCGCTCACTTTGCATTTTGTTAATTGATGAAATGTAGCATATATAGCATGTAAGTCGCTTTGGATAAAAGCGTCAGCTAAATGAAATGTAATGTAATGTAAAATGAAATTAAACCGGTAGCACTTCTATTTTTGAAAGCATTCTTAGTTTACAGCATTTTTTCACACCTGCCTAAAACTGTTGCATATTTGCCATATATATGGCAAATATCATTTTAAAAATAAGAACAATTATACAAGATGGATTGGAAGAATAAATATAATGTTTTTCAGCATAGAGTTGGGCAACTTCACACCTGTGACATCTTATTCTAGTATATAATTTATATTTCAAACTTGTATAAATTTGACTGAAATGATTGAGACTATTTGCTATTCAGACCACAGCTGTTGTCTTCAGCTTTGACCTGAATCATATGATTTATACACAAGAGAGATTGGTCGTGACCCTTTAGGTGTGTGTGTGTGTGTGTGTGTGTGTGTGCGTGTGCGTGTGTGCGTGTGCGTGCGTGTGTGTGTGTGTGTGTGTGTGTGTGTGTGTGTGTGGCAGAATATGCGTTGCCGGGTGCCTCTCTTTTATTCCCATGGATGATGCATTAAGTGTCTTTTCGAGGGGCAGATTGTCATAGGGGTGGGGCTTGTCTCAATGTGTGTGTGTTTGTGTTTGCCTGGAGGCTAAGCTGTGATCATTAACCATGTGGAGAGGTGAGCATATGGGACTGGAATAGACCATTTCACAGAACAAAGGACTGGCAGGGTGTCTGAGGTTTTGAGCAATAGTGCACTCTCTATTGTTAGTGTTTGATATCATTATCCTGTGGCCCACAAATCTCCTTTGTTCACTCGGTTGCAGTTTTTGGCCATTGGCCATTTGTGACAATACAAGCAATTGATCAAATGTTTTAAATAGACTGGTGGGCCCATGGTTGGGTCTCTATTTTAGTAATTTTAGCTTCATGGGACTCAAAACCAGTACTCTTGTCACATGGGAATGACCATGTCATCAGCCAACTGCATTTTCCGGTTATGTATTTCATTTTAGTTCTTCCTTTATGATTTAGAAGTTAACTCTTAACCTCAACCCAATATTTTAGCTGCAAAACAACTTTTCAATCTCTCCATCGCTCCGTTTGTCCACACCTGACGGGTGTACTACAAAGAGTTTATCTTTGACACAGGCTAAAACCCCTCAGACACAGATGGCGGGTACCATGATGGTGGTTATCAACTGTCTTTGTTAAAAAGGCGTTTCTTCTTCAAGCTCTGAGCGCATTCTCATAAAAAGAGCTTTTAGTGCATTAGCTGCAATACCAGCAGACTTCAGCAAGTTAGGATGGAGCATACAAAGGTTATCCAAAGTGGTATGAAGGATTTGGCAACAGTGTTTGGCTGAAATGTATTTTGATATTTTAGAAATACATAACATGCAAGTGTAATAATTACAGATACAGTGAAATATGATGCCTGATGACACTCTAAACATATTTATAATACTTCAGAGGTAAAGTTTGGACTTTTGTGATACAATCATATAGGTTTTTCTGAGCCATGCAGCACAAGTTACCATGCTGATCCAGCCAGATTAAAAGAGAGCCACCCTCATAAACCCAAAACTCCGGCTTCAGCATGCCTTGCTTCCCTTCTGATTTCCTGTTGTTCTCTGTTTACCTTGGATACCCCTGACCTTAGGCATGCAGTGTTAAATGTGGGACCTCATCTAGAGAGGAAAGGGAAGGATGTTATAGCTGTTGTGGCTAATCAGCAGTGTGTTTTTGATTACTTTAACAAGATGGACTGCTGGCATTAACCTGGTTACCACAGTTAAAGGTTCACTCCCATGGTGTTCACCATAGCATCAACCAAGGCTAACCAGGGCTCACTTATCCTTGTCATCTCAATGTATAAAGATGTGGTCGGTCCTTTTTACAACAGACGAGGGCAACTATCCGTGCTATGGCTTTGAATAAACACCGTGCCTTTTCGCTGTAAAATGTAACTTAACCCCTCAGCGCTGCAGAGGAAGCGGGGTTAATGACTCCACCGCCTCCTCCCAGGCTTTGCTCTGCTGTTGTTAAACCTGGCTGTGCTGTCGAAGTGTGCACGTTCTGTATTCGACTCACTGTGGGAACGTCCGCCAGCAGGTTAATGAAGAGCATCCTGTGTTGATGTGTGTGACTTTGTGTATTTAATCTTCTCACACATTCATGTGTTAGAGGCAGGTTAATTGTAATATTTAGCCTGCTTGCTTCCCCCTTCTTGTCTCTCCATCTTAGTTATGTTTGCACTTTGATTGCTCAATACCTTGGTGGATCAAAATGTACAGATATTGAGAAAGAGATTAGTTAAGATTGGTTTTCCTTGTCACTTAGATTTTTAATGAGGGAGCGGTAGTCATGACACATAAAACAGATGTAGTATCAAGCAATTCAAGGTGATTAGTTTAGGAGCGATGGTACAGGAAGTAAAAGTGTTTGAAAGGTCAGTGACATCAGCTGAACAGCTTCCAGTGCTTCATTACCGTGTTCATACTGGGGCTTCAGCGCAGCAGTAGAGAAACAACCATGTTACAGGAGTTGAACAAGCTGATCCTGAGCTTGTATCAAATCCTCATCACCCCAATGTATCATTTGAGGATAACCTTTGAGAGACATTTTGATCAAAGCCTTTGGGATGTGTCCTCAGGTCATGATCTGGTTCCACCTTAAATGAAGCAGCCTGGAGCATTGAGTCAATGTTCCCAAAATATCTGGATGAAAGATAAACTGTCCCCTCTCTCCCTCCCCTCGTGATTTTCTCTGTCAAGTGCTCCCACACTCTTTTCCTTAATCCCCCCCCTTACATCTCCCCCCCCTTTCTTTTTCAAAGGGTTGTGTCCTCCCATCCCCTAATCTCCCCACTTCATATCATCTTCCTCATTTCTCCTCCTCTTGTGTTCCACTCACTCCACCCATGGTTGATTCCCCTCCTCTTTCTCCTCCCTCTCTCCTTCCAACCTAACCTCTACCCGTTCTTCCTCTCGCCTCCCCCTTCTTCTATTCCCTCCTCCACCTTTCCCCTCCCCTCTGTCATTAGCTGGTATATAAGCACATTGCATCCTTCTCGGCCTCTCTCACACACATACAGTGTGTTTGCCGGGAAGGGGATCGTCAAGGGGAAGCTACAGATTACATTGTCAACCTGCCTGTGAAGGAATTATTTTCCTATCTGGGATTTCCATTAAAGAGGTACAGCTTTTCCATTAACAGTATAATAGCACTAAATAGTAGGAACTATTATGCAATTCATTGAATGTTAGCTGTGTAATTGTACTCTTGTGAGGTTTTTCTGGGAGGGTGTTGTATGTATTTATTGCTACTGAACTGCAGCATACTCAAGTATTGTTTGAATGTGTATGTGTTCATGTTCTCACCTGCTTACAAGTGTGCCACCAGTTCCAAAAGAAAATTTGAACCATGAATATTCCTGTTGAATATGTGCATTATTTTGTGTGTACTGAAAGTGGCTGTCTATAAATGCCTTTCCACTTTATTCTTCTTCTCTTTTCACTTGTCTTATACGTATATACCATACATTAATGTATGCTTTTCCTTCCTATCTTCCCTCAGATCTTAAAACAACACCCTAAAGGGAGCCAAAGCCAAATTCTTACCAATCATCAACACCCTCTGACATCACTATTATCACCCGATCTGCAACACATTTCCCTGCCGTCGCCATCATCACTTACGCTGAACGCATTTGACATCACCCGAGGAGACCATGAGCCGCAACTACAGCGTCACTCTCTTAGGCCCGGCCCCCTGGGGCTTCAGGCTGCAGGGAGGGAAGGACTTCAACTTGCCCCTCACCATCTCCAAGGTAAGACCAAAACACCCGTGATCATACGTCTACTCCAACACGAGTTATCTGCTATGTACGTCAGACAGTGCAGCTGCAGAATGACATCCCAGCAATGCCGCATGGCCTATAAGTGATTCAAAAGATGAACACTGATCAGCATGCCCCCCCCCACCCATCCTTCTTTTCACCACCTCACCCCCACCACACTTGTCATAGCTAGCTCCGCCAAATCATATGCCATCCGTCATGCATTGACCACACAGGAAACCTTTTCTCGCTCTCTACACACTCCACTTCACTTTTGAAGTGTCTGCAACTAAAGTACCGCAATCAAAGTTCTGGCGCACATGTCTTGGCTTCAGCTCCTCTGCTCAAGCAAGTAAATTGATGGTCCTTTGGTTTCCGTGCCTTTCAGTGCTCCTAACGTTACCTCTTGTTGCCCTCCCAGTCTGTGGTTCATTCACACATTAAAGTTCACACAAATATGCTTCCCCCATGACTTTGACTAAATAATGATCCTGAAATGGATAATCCTGCTCAAGCTTCTGTTCCGTTCTGCTTGGACAGTGCAGCTTCACTGGCACACAGTACGGTGGAGCATGCATGCGCTGCACCCACACACACAATCCCAGTGTGTACACACACACACACACACACACATCACTACAACTGGCAATGGACAGACTAATGGCAACATGAGACTGATGATGAATGGCTTGCCAGGTCCTATGCCAGTCCCCCTTGGGGCCGCTTTGGGTTGCCATGTTTGTGTTATTACTTTGGATGTGATACTTTTCCCACTAACTGAAGCCATGTGGATTCTTACCACAGTGTGTTTGTGACTGGGAGTGTGTGCCTGGACTCACAATTATGGAAGACGCTATCTGAGTAACAGAGAAAAAAAAGACTGACAGAAAGCAGAAATAGAAAAACAGACTACTAAAATGAAACAAAAGCAACAATTTTTTTTTATGGATTCATAAATGTTGACATGCAGATGACGTTTTATCTGAAATGACTATTTTTGATGAAATTCGTAAAAGATGTACTCCAAATAAATGACGTTGATAAATAGTAATAAATGGTGGTGTTGGCGGTGGCCACTGAAGGTTTTCTCATCTCCAGAGAAGTTAGCAGTAACTTAACTATAATTGTCTCAGCAGCCGACTCTGACCTTTACTGCAGTATCACAATGACGGTTATATGGTTTGAGGTTTCAAGACATTGGCAGTGGGAGCAAGTGCTGGTGAAGTTAAAATAAATGTTTGTTTGGTCTGCGTCAGACTGTAAATTTGATCATATGACTTATGAGTATGCTATACTACTTCAAGGTAACTCCCTATTAGAACCAAGTCATGTCTAAATATTCCAGCTCCAGTTTGTCAAATCAGCCAAAGGCGACAATCTCACTTATTGGGTACTTTGTGCATCAAAAGGTGTAAACAAAAGCTTCAGTTAATGAAGCCAACAAAATATTCTGCCCTCGCCATCTTGCAGCTGATATCCCATTGGTTCACAGTTGTGAATACCTTTTTACATCACAACTCACTGTCTTCCGAATCAGAATCAGAATCAGAACCATTTATTGCCATGTATGCTTACACATACAAGGAATTTGTCCTGGCGGGAAGGTGCATACATTTAACATTTAACAATACACATTTAACAGTTAACGCAGTGCAATAAATGAGGATGAATGGATGAATGAATATCTACATTGAGACAGCAGCATAACAAAATACCAAAAGTAAGATAAAGTGCATGGAATGTGCATGAGTGTAAGTGTTGTGTGAAAATGGCAAGTGCAATGCCCAGGTGTCAAGTGTATTCAAGTCAAGTATAAGTATAAGGCTATGTGCAGGGGAGTGTCCGGTGGGAATTGTCTGGGGGTGACAGAGTCATTAGAGTCGGTGGGGGACCTGGGCTCTGTTGATGAGCCCGACGGCAGACGGGAAGAAACTGTTTTTGTGGCGTGAGGTCTTGGTCCTGATGGACCGCATCCTCCTGCCAGAGGGGAGGGACACGAACAGTTTGTGTCCAGGGTGAGAGGGATCAGCTACAATCTTCCTCGCCCGCTTCAGGGTCCTTGAAGCAAACAAGTCCTGGAGGGACGGCAGATTGCAGCCAATCACCCTCTCGGCAGAGCAAATGATGCGCTGCAGCCTGGCCTTGTCCTTGGCAGTGGCTGCAGCGTACCAGACTGTGATGGAGGAGCAGAGGATGGACTCGATGATGGCAGTGTAGAAGTGCACCATCATTGTCTTTGGCAAGTTGAGTTTCCTCAGCTGCCTCAGGAAGAACATCCTCTGCTGCGCCTTCTTGGCGATGGAGCTGGTGTTTAGTTCCCACTTGAGGTCCTGGGTAATGCTGGAGCCCAGGAAGCGGAAGGACTCCACAGCTTTGACGGGGGAGTCACACAGGGTGAGAGGGGCTGGTGGGGCTGAGATCTTTCTGAAGTCCACAACCATCTCCACTGTCTTCAGAGCGTTGAGCTCCAGGTTGTTTTGGCTGCACCAGGTCACCAGGTGGTCAGTCTCCCGCCTGTAGGCGGACTCGTCCCCACCAGAGATGAGTCCAATGAGGGTGGTGTCATCCGCAAACTTCAGAAGCTTGACGGACTGGTGACTGGAGGTGCAGCTGTTGGTGTACAGGGAGAAGAGCAGAGGGGAAAGAACGCAGCCTTGGGGGGAACCGGTGCTGATGGACCGAGAGGCTGAGACGTGTTTCCCCAGCCTCACGTGCTGCTTCCTGTCAGACAGGAAGTCTGTGATCCACTTGCAGGTGGAGTCGGGCACGTGCAGCTGGGAGAGCTTGTCCTGCAGCAGAGACGGGATGATGGTGTTGAAGGCAGAGCTGAAGTCCACAAACAGGATCCTGGCGTAGGTTCCTGGGGTGTCCAGGTGCTGGAGGATGGAGTGGAGGGCCATGTTGACTGCATCGTCCACAGACCTGTTGGCTCTGTAGGCGAACTGCAGGGGATCCAGGAATGGGTCGGTGAGGGTTTTGAGGTGGGACAGGACCAGACGCTCAAAGGACTTCATGACCACAGAGGTCAGGGCGACGGGCCTGTAGTCATTGAGTCCTGTGATCCTAGGTTTTTTGGGGACGGGGATGATGGTGGAGGCCTTGAAGCAGGCTGGTACGTGGCATGTCTCCAGAGAGGTGTTGAAGATGTCTGTAAACACCGGGGACAGCTGATCAGCACAATGCTTCAGGGTGGAGGGGGAGACAGAGTCCGGGCCGGCTGCTTTGCGGGTATTCTGTTTTTTAAAAAGCCTGTTAACGTCTCTCTCTTGGATAATGAGGGTCGTCACTGTGGAGGGGGTAGGGGGCGCTGTGGACGATGGTTCAGAGGCGTGAGCCCCTGATGGGCTGGGGGAGGGAGGGCTGGTGGTCTGTGGCTGGTTGGTGGGGCTGTTGATGGGGCTGTTGGGGATGGCGTCAGGACTATTCCATTGTCTTTCAAATCGGCAGTAGAACTCATTCAGCTCGTCTGCCAGGCGGAGGTTGTTCATGGAGTGGGGGGTTTTGGGCTTGTAGTTGGTGATCTGTTTGAGCCCTCTCCAGACCGACGCAGAATCACTTGCTGAGAGCTGGTGTTGCAGTTTCTCAGAGTACAGTCGTTTAGCGTCCCTCACCGCCCTGCTAAACCTGTATTTTGACTCTGTGTACAAGTCCTTGTCCCCACTCCTGAACGCCTGGTCCTTTTGCAGCCGTAGTTTTCTGAGTTCCGCTGTAAACCAGGGTTTGTCGTTGTTGTAGCTCACCCTGGTGCTGGTTGGAACACAGCTGTCCTCACAGAAGCTGATGTAGGAAGTCACAGCCTCTGTGTACTCATCCAGACTGATGGTAGCAGTCCTGAAGACATCCCAGTCAGTACAGTCCAAGCACGCCCGAAGATCCCCCAGAGCCTCACTGGTCCACTTCTTGAACTTCCTCACCACAGGTTTGCAGAGCTTTAGTTTCTGCCTGTATGCAGGAATCAGGTGGACCATGACGTGGTCAGAGTGACCCAGTGCAGCTCGAGGGACGGCGTGATAGGCCCCGCTGATGGTGGTGTAGCAGTGGTCCAGAATGCTCTCCTCTCTAGTCGGGCATTTAATAAACTGTTTGTACTTAGGGAGTTCATGTCTGAGGTTTCCTTTGTTAAAGTCACCAAGAACAATAACTAAGGAGTCCGGGTAGGTCCGCTCCACACCCTGTATCTGCTCGGCGAGGGTCCGTTGTGCCTCCTGCACGTTGCCCTGCGGTGGCATGTAAACTCCGGCCAGGATGAATGAAGCGAACTCACGGGGGGAATAGAAGGGTTTGCAGTGGATGATGGATGATTCCAGGTCCGGAGTACAGTGCTGCAGAATCACTGTCACGTCGTTGCACCAGCTGTTGTTGACGTAGAAGCAGATTCCTCCACCCTTCGTTTTGCCGGAGAGCTCCGTGTCGCGATCCGCTCTGAACAGCTGGAAGCCCGCCAGCTGGAACGCAGAGTCCGGTATCGATCCGCTGAGCCAGGTCTCCGTGAAGCACAAAACGGAGGATGAAGAAAAGTCTCTGTCTCTCCCCACCAACAGCTGGAGCTCGTCCAGTTTGTTGCACAGTGAGCGGACGTTGGAGAGAAATATGCCCGGCAGCGATGTGCGAGATCCGCGTTTGCGGAGTCGCACGAGCGCGCCGGCCCGTTTCCCTCTCCTGCGGCGTCTCACCGCGTGAGTTAAGGTGAGCACACCTTTTACGAAAATGTCCAGAAGTTCCACGGAAGTTAAAAAAGTTGGAAGTAAGTCCGCTGGAGTTGTTCCCCTGATGTTCATGAGCTCATCTCTGGTGAAAGAGCTCCGGGAATCGCAGCAGAAGACCGAATTAAAAACAAAAACAATACAAAACAACGAGCACCGACACACCGAGGCAGCCATCAGCGGCGCCATCTTGCATTGTGTTGTTTTCAATGTAAAAGTCCCAATATGCTAGTTAATTGGGATTTTATGAAATAAAGGCCAATTGTGTCAAATGCAACCTAACCTGTGGCTGCCTCTTGAAGTTGTTTTTAAGTAAAAAAAAATAAAAAGAATATTGGAAAACAGAGCAGCAGTGTGTCTGGTTTAGGGGAGACCACATGAATGAAGTGTGGCCATTATTTAACTTTGGGGTTTTAGAGGAGAGAAATTTAGATTAGCAGAGGAAAAGGAGAGCATGTGACTAAATGTGAGGTTATTTTGAGAGGCAGTGTATGGAAATACATCTACATATTGTATACAGAGGTGAAAGGTAGCTTGAGGGCTGATGACAGCCAGTCTATGTGACACTTAACAGGTCATCAATCTCGATTTCCCTCCTTCATCCCATCATACCATCCTTCTCTTTTCATTAGATCTAATGTAAGATATGACTGACTTGCACAACCAATATAGTTTTCAGTCTACATACAATAATCAAACTAAATCTAATCTTATCCTCCTATTAAATCCATTTTATGGTGATGAAGGGCAGTGCTTCTGACCGCTGATCACCCATATACTCTGTGTGTGTCTGCTGTGTGTTTCACACACATTGCTCTGTGCCAGTCTAACCATGGAGTTGCTTCTGCGAAAAGGGTAATAAGGGAACGCAGCACTCCTGCCAAACCACACATAGCCTCACAGCTGCTATTGCTGAGCTCTATATGAATGTGGATTTACTGTGTGTGTTGTTTACGGCACAAGTCATAGCCATGGTATTATCTCATCGTACCGGCACTGCATCAGAGGGTCGACAAAGGTGTAACCACATCTGTAAGTCCTGAGCTATCTGTCCGGTAACTGCTTTTCTTTTTACAGGGTTTAAAAACAGTTTAATAACAGGCCAGGATTCTCAATACTGCTTCTCAAAGTGCCAATGAAACGTTTTACCACGGCAAACCAGTTTCGACATTGTCCATAAAAGGAGATATTTGGAGAAGAAAGAAAAAATATTTTGGCTAAAGCATGCAGTCTGAGAGTGGGGTCGCTAAGTTCTCCTTAAATATATGTATTGATAGCCTGCAGCACCTTGAACATAACTTGCATGTGTTTTCCACATTAATCAATATACAATACTGCACAGGTCCTGTTCAGCTAAACAGCTTCTACAGAGTCGACACACTAAAGAGTCATTAAGAGACGGATGGTTGGCTTAAAGAGAGCAAGGAAGTAGAAGCTGTTAAATAGCTAAATACACACTTGCCTCTACGGGCAGCAGACTACCTTAATGCCTTGCCTTTTAGTGACAGAACCATCCTCATCAAAACCATTTATCTTGAAATCCATTTACTTGTATAACAGATCAAAGAATTTTCAAGAACAAGGTCCTGCATGCTTGGAAACCAAAAATAGCTGCCGTCTATTCCCTGTTCAACATACAACACAGTGAATCAATATTTAAACCTTTCTTCGGGCAGTCCACTTACAGGATCCACTGCTGAAATAATTTATTAAGGGAAGGCCACCCAGGGGAGCAAGTGCATTAAGATTCTGAAATAGATGAGTTGTTTCTCAGGTCAGCTCCCCGTGACCGCACCCACTCAAAAGACAAATTGATCTTGGATCTGTCGCCCTGTTTTAAGAGCTCCCGGGTCCAGGCTGAATATTGACCAGAGTGCATCTTGGGTATTTTAGAGACTCCCACGTCCGCAACATCAATGCCAGGAAGGGTCTATAATAATGCATCCATCTGTTGTTGCCGCACAAGTCCTTCCTCTAGAGCTATACTGTCTGTAATGATTAACAACTGGTTTTGGACAATTGTTAATCCCAGGCGATAGAGTTTGTGCAGTGAATACAGCAAGATGACTGCAAAACTAATCTATATTTATACCTTTGCATGGAAGAATGCAGTTCTTGCCTCCCGCCTCCTCAGGCGATGCCAACTCTTGACCAGTGATGGGTCTATTTGACTGTTTAGTTCTATACATAGTCTCTGTCTTGCCTCTGTTTGCTCTTCTTCCTGTACTTGCTCATACACTCACATTACATCCCTGTCCAGGTCTTTGTGCCCTCACCTTTCACACCAGATTACCAGAGCCAGTTGACAGCTCCTCCATGTGACTCATAATACCTAAATCTTTCTTAATCAAACAAGCTCTGTGCTTCCCTCTGAGTATCTTTCTATCTTAATGAAATTGACCTAGAGCCAGAATCCACAACTTATCATTTCCTCTCCCACAAATCAACCTCAGTCAGTGCTGACGTGTGCACTTGTTGGCACACACTTCTTGTGTTTGGACAATGCAACGGACTAGACTGATAATTATACCCTTAACATTTGTGAGATGTTGCATTCCAAGATTTTGTGTTCAGTTATTGTGGCTTCTTTTGTGATGTCACTAATGTTGTATTATTGCTATGTTGTCTATCAGCATTTGAGAGGTTGGCTGGTATCATTATAGCAGTGCTGAGTTGAGAGGAAAGAGGAGGATTACTTTATGAAAACAAGCTCATACCTTCAGATTGCATGTTGACAGTTATCTGGTCCTGCTGGTGACCTCACTAGGACATTTCTGTCTTCACCGGTAATGGACTGACTAATCCATTTCAAAAAGCCCTATCAGTGTCACACATGCCAATACAGAAACCCTGCTGAAATGAACATCCCACTGTAAATCCTCAGCAGTTGAAACCATTTTTCATCCACACTATCTTACGCTGGTTGAAATGACTCGTGTAAGTGAACAAACCTCACCATGGACAAACCATAGTGGTCGATTGAAGGACATGGTAATACAATATACTGAAAGAATTATCAAGGGTGCAGCTATAGTGTAACTGGAATGAACAGAATCGTATGAGGCCAGAAAACGTTTATAATGGTGACGGACAAGTGCAGCCAGGTCTCAACATCCACTGCAGAGATTTCACAATGACTTGAATGCAGGATACCGGCCTCATGTCTGGTATCATGTTTATTCAGACTAATATTGGTTGACTTCAAGAACTGATAGATATACAACTGCGATGGCTGTGGGTTAGGAGTTCAATGGACGGAAAACAGCTGGAGCTATCCTCTTTCCTCTTTGGCTTTTAGGTATTTGATCTCAATGCTTTGTTTGGACGATGCTCAGTGGACTCTGGACCCTGAAGTCTCATTCGTACTTGCAGAATGGAGAAGAATAGAAGTAGTACTAAAATAGAAGACACAGCTGGCATTTTGGTTCACACTGATTGGCTTATTTAAGGAACCTTGAATGCACTGCTGTGTTTGCAATGAGGCTTCTCTAAATACACAATTTTAAAATATTGTTCAACTGCGTCATTGACCAGAAACCCCTTGATACTCACACATTAATAAAGATTTAAGCAGTTTTCATTCCAGCTGTCTCTGGATGGATTTCTCAACCCACTGAGCAACAACGTGATTTATAACATACCGCGTAATAACACTCAGAATATTGGAAAATGATTGTTACCCTAACTCATTTCAATGTTTTTTGGCAGTTTTACTTTTCAAATGTTGACTAATAGCATTCCAATTAGAACATATTATTAACAAGTTTAACATGATTCAACCTGTAACTTAAAACCACTACTTTGGATTAATTACAGACTTGGTAAGTAAGTGTGCCGCTGATGACGCACACTCTGGGTTCATATGGAATAAGAACAATCCAGTCTAGTGTCATTACGGCTGTATTCCTGCGTGTGTGTTCACCAGCCTTGCCAATGCTAAGTCCCGCAGCACCATGACAATCACATCATTGAGTCTGGCCATGAATGCTGGCTTGTTCGCTCCTAGTTTACAAAGTGCAGTTTTTACAACTTAAAATAATATCCTGTGGATTTGTTGTTTCTGGTCCTGTGTGTAGTGTAATAATATAGTCCTCTGTTTCATATGCTAAACTGTTACTGTCACCCCTCACTTAATGGACATGTGAAGGAAACATCCAGCCGTCAGTACTTAAAGAAAGAGTTCAGAAAGAGTCCGTTTATTTTGTTGGTGTCTACTTGTTAATGATTTGCCTTGTCCACAACCTCTCAAGAGTAAATTCAATCTTGTTTTTTCCAAAATGTATTTATTTATTGGTACCCTGTGGGGTTTTTGATCCTTTGTGCTATTTAGCAATGTTGTTAAGGGTGGGTCCCTGCTGTGTTACACAGACATAGCATTCCTGCCAGCTGTGTCACACAGTTCCACTTATCTACAGGTGGCAGTAACGTCCAAGAAAAAGCAGCCAGAAGAAAACTAAATGTGCACGTAAACAATGCATCTTTCAAATTATTTCTGCAAATGTTTCATGAGGAAGTAAATGCATTAAAGATGTGTGTTAGACCTCACAGATACACACTGTGTTTAGGTGAGTAACACTGCGCGTAAACAGAAACGTTGTCAACAAGAAAACTCCCCAGGGCAGTTGGAAGCATATACTCTAAGCTTCAGGTTTAGTGTGTACTTTGTCTTGTTTTGGGATTAAGAATAGACTCACTATGCTGAATTTGCCGCACTGTGATGGACATTATCTGTAACCTTTTTAGTAAAACAATTATTTGAAAAATACAAGTATCTAGTATCTAATATTTGTATCTAGTTGTCGTGGATATAATAACATCAAGAGAAAGCATTATACTCTTAATAAGACATATCCTCTCGTATCAGAGGAGGATTATGCCTTCTTATGAGTATGTACAAATCTTTTGTACAAAGTTTTCTTTTCATGTTTAACGTATACAATGTGTTTTTGTGGGTTTGGCAGCTGTTGCTGCAGTGAGCTATCTATGGTAACTCAAAGCCAAATAGCCTTCCTTATTAAGGTCTAACATTCACATGCAAGTCGGGAAGTGATTATTAGACACTGCTGTGCCCACCGAGCTTAAAGGAGCAGTTACTTTCAGATACTTCCATTAGCTTAAAGGTGCAAACACACACCATGCATATACTATTACATCATTAAAAGAGATCCACTAGTGGGCTGAGGCCCTTTACACAATTGCTGTATAACATTATATTGATTCCAGAGCATCGTGTCTTCTTTTGCCAGCAGTAATAAGTGCCGTACGCTTCTATTCATTAGTAATGCAATGTACTCTTTTGGAGTCTTTCAATTGATGATCTTTTTCAAGAACACAACTTTTAACCCCGAAGCAAACCCTCGTCCAGCGTCAGACTCGTTATAACAGCTGAAAAAGAGCAATGGGTGTTGTCCAACATCCACTGATACCTGTTTCAGGCATTTCCATGAACTTGACATTACAGCATGAGTGACCTCATTCAGGAGCGTTCATTATGAATGAAACGTTGCCTGACACAGTTTATTATGTGTTACTGATGGATCCAGCTCAGTTGAGGGGATGTCAAAACCCAGATTTTGTCTCCTCCCTTTCTAAAGCCTCCCCTCTGTTTTAACCTTTTCCCATCTCTATCTCTTCGTCTCCTTCATAAATCTCACTCACCTCTTTATTTCTTCCACTGTCTCATACACTTCAAATCCATCTCAATGTCGTTAATATAATGTTTACTTCTCAGAGCACCGAAACTGACATTCTGTTTCCCTCGCACATGTTTCATTTTGATATCCATACTCCGGTAATAAATGACGAGCTGGCCCATAAACAAAAATGGTTTTGATAAAAAATTATGGTAATGGAAATTCATAACTCATTACATATATTAGAAATATACAATAAAGGAACATTTCCTGTCATGTAGGATCACAGTAGAAGATCTGACCTGGCTGGCATATGGTGGCCGCTTTTGTAGATTTCTGAGTTACGAGGAACAATGTGGGTTTTCGTGTCTCCTGCTCTGAGTGTTTCAATCTGTCACTCCTTTTGCTGAAAGCAGCCATTGTTCAAAGCACTCAAACAGTGTTTCAGCACCCCAGCTCGCCCTTATTGCTATGTGTTGGAACCAGTTTACTTTTTCAGAGCACTTAAATCAGACCGCGTATGTGTTGAAAACTGACGTTGCTGGAAGCATAATGGCAAGTTCATCTGTGAAGGCTTTAACACACACTGCATGTGTTTTTCTCATTCTTTTCAGTTTTGACAAGAATATTGACCGTTTCAATGAAGGTAGCACTTTATAATAAGTACACACTATTTAGGATTAGTAAAGCATGAATAAACACTGAATTTGTCATTTAGAAAGCATTATTCCAACATTAACTCTCATTAGTAACTCATTAGTATGTAATTCATACTTTATAAGTGATAGATTCCCCATTTGTACATTACGTATTAAGGACTTATAGATGATTAATAAGATAATTTGTGAAGTGTTAGTAAATTATATTAATGTTAATGTTCTTTATCACTTTGTGTCTATTTCCCTTTCTGTTGAAGATAACTGAGACTTCTGCTACCTTTGTGGCACTGATTATAAATGCTTTGTAAAGCATAGAGAGTCTTCACTTTAGATTAGCTCACAGAACATACTTAGCAAATACTTAACGAGTAATAACTACTTTTAATTAATCATGAATTGCAGCTTTTTTTAAAAATCATTTTAAGCATTTTTTTGGCCAACTGAAAAACACACTTTATTTATACCCTTATGATGAGAAAAAGAAAATATATCACAGTACTACTTAATACGTGTGTGACTTCATCCAGCAGAACCGCGAGCGACCAACTGACCAACAACAACGTTGGTCTGCCGACATTATGGTCAGAAATTTCATCCATTGTTGATCAGAGCATGAGAGTGGGCTTTTTATTTCTGCTCATTTTCTGTTTGCTCATTTTCTGAGAAGTCTTTTAATGCCGTCTTCTATGGCAACTTTAGTCCCCTTTGTCATCGTGAGATCAACAAGTCCCACTCTCACAAGAAATTAGACAATTCCTCCCCCGTTAATTCACTTTTCACATGTGGTTTAGTCGTCTCAGTGTTGGGATGTTTGTATTCAGAGGGATATTCATTAAAGTCAAGTGTTGACTAATGTCCTGCACATTCGGAGCCGAGCTCAGCTGCTGTCGGAGAGTATGAATAAACATGCTTGTACTGTATTACGTCTCCAGTGGATTTGTCCGCAGTGTTAAAGCTGCTGTTTTCTGCCAAAGCAACAGCGCTATAAATGAAACACCCTGGGAAACTTGAAGTGCTTGGCCTTTTTCACAGACGGATTATTTACATTTGTGTTTCTGATTTTCTCAATGATTTGCTTCATTGTCTTTGATATGAAAATTAAAACAAATGTTTTGTTTTGGAAACGGAGATCCTGCCAGAACAAATTCTTTCCTTAGACTTATTTGAATGAGGTCATAAAAATGAAATACTTTCAATACAAATGAAACCTTTTTATTCTCCGTTTGTATACATATTTACTTACATCTATTCATATTTACGTGTGTGTGTGTGTGTGTGTGTGTGTGTGTGTGTGTGTGTGTGTGTGTGTGTGTGTGTGTGTGTGTGTGTGTGTGTGTGTGTGTGTGTGTGTGTGTGTGTGTGTGTGTGTGTGTGTGTGTGTGTGTGTGTGTGTGTGTGTGTGTGTGTGTGTGTGTGTGTGTGTGTGTGTGACAGAGCACTAATTGGCGGAAAACATTTAATTGAACATTTCGTGGTGAGCATTTGGTCCCTGACAGTGCCAGAGTGGTTAGCATGAACACACCCCTTGAAATGCACAGAGTAGAAAGAGCCCACGGATTAAGCAGTTTTTTTTCTTCCCCTCTGTTTCTGCCTTCCTTTCCATCTAATCAGTGTCAAGACGATCCCTCATTACTCTCTTCTTCCTGCCCTCTGTGGTGGTGAGTGATGTTGCGTGTGTTGGGCTAATATGACTATAAAAGGTTGGGGCCACTGAGCCTTAACGCTAATCCGGGTGCAGAGCCTCTTTTATTAGCCCGGCCTGTGTCTGTCTGTCTTTGTGTGTGAGCAAGAGACAAAGATAGAGGTGGAGGAAACGGACACAGAGGGGGGACACACCAAAGACAACTACACCCACATCACACCTCCTCATCCTGGACTGTCAAAGCTCCAAATACTGCACTTGAAGTGATGTATGTGAAGTAAGAGTAAGAGCCACTTCATAGCAGGAACAACCACAGAGTTGTGTGTGTGTGTGTGTGTGTGTTCATTGAAGCGACATGTGTGGGGTCTTTTTCTTTCTCCGTGTCAAAAGAAACAAATGACCTCACTCCCCTTTGGTCACACGTAGACCTTCTGTCTGACCAAGAATGGTCAGAATCGCAGCTGCAGCTGCGTTTTTGTTCGCCAAGGGCTTCAATATTATTCAAGCCCTTTTTTTCAACAGTATATCAAACACACTTAACCAAATTGTTAAAAAAAATCATATGACACCATCATATGGGACTTAGATACAGTGCTTTGGCGTCATGGGAAAAAGACGAGAGATACTGAGTGAAACATCCTACGCACATTTCCAAACGCGTCCCCGTCCTCCCTCAGCCTCCGATAAGAATGTCTCTGGTTTATATGACACATGCTGCCACCAATGTATTACCCTGTTTGTTGGTGACAGGGACTTTGAGTTCTAGACAATAATACAAAAAAAGAGCCAAAACAGTATTTCAGGTCATAAAGTAAAATATCAGAAAAAAACAAAAAAAAACTTTATTTATTTAAACAAGGATGAAATGCTTTTAAACTGTTTCTCTGTTTGTTTTTCTATCAATGGCAACGTTATATTTGTGTCACCATCCATTACATAATTTAAAATAATCTGCTTCACCTGTATGAATGTACTTCAATAGCACATACTTTAACTTTCCAAAAAGGAAACAGGATGAGCTTCAACACATACATATAAAACACAATTACACATTTAATCTAATTGGATTTTATTTTAATGTGGGCTCTACTTGTGAGCCTGTTAAGTGGCTTTAGTTGCCCCGCAACTGTTTTTCCAACACTTGTTTACAAAATCAGTTCAGTATTGCTCACAAATATATGGACTACGTCAGCAGTGATGAGTGTGGAAAATGTTACAGTTGTTTCCCAGCATGATAATAATTATTAAACATTTCTGAGTGGAATTGATAGTCTAACGTTTGTGCACATTGTGTGTGTTAATACAAGCCTCTGTTGTTCAACATGAGTTCCTCTGTGTGGCTTGAATCTGGGTCGAATTAACTTGCTTCCCCCAGAGTGGAAGTGCAGCAATTAAAGTTTGTTTGGAGGCAGATATTTGAAGCATACCTCACAAATCCTGGATGCACTGAAAACCAGAGACAAGTGGAGAGCATACATATTTTATGATGCTTGCAAACTAAGATGTCTGGCCTGTAATTGCTGTTACCTCAAAGCCAATCACACTGGTATGTGTTTGCAACGTCCAGCGTCGTACATTAGCTATTTGTCACCTTTTTAACTGCATTTTGTACGCTGTATAATGACATAATTGCTTTTTACTGGTACTAGATTCACTGTAGTTGCGCTTAAGTGTGAGTCAAGATAAGTTTAGTTTGGTCTGCTTCTGTAAACAAAAACAATCTAAAACACCAACCTCTTGGTTACACTGCTGATGTTGAAAGATTGCCCATTGCTCTATGTGATATAACTTAATTTTCAATGTTCAACCAAACTTGTTTGGCCATGTAGCTTTCTGATACATGCTCAGTGCTTATATACTGATAAAACAATCTCTTTCATAGTATGGATTTAATTAAACAACCCTCCAATAAAAAAATGACTACATAGTGGTGAATTTGGACAGAAGGATTGCATTATGGCTGTGATCGTTCTTCCCACACATGCTGTGGTTAAGAGTCATTTTAAACCTTTCTCTTTTCTCTTAACAAGCTGTACGCCCAGTATGACAGCGGGTCATAAAGAAGAAACAAAGGTAACTCCAAGATGAAGGCTCCTGCTATTAGACACGCATCAGTGAATGTACAGTAGAGCCGTCATGCGGTAGAGGACCAGGTCTTTCATTAGCTTTACCCAAGTACTTATGAAATGCAATGGATCCATAAATCTTTTGATAAATACAGTGACTGTGTTCTTCCCACCCTCCTGCTTAATAATCCTGACTGTGATGCAGTTGGTTATGCACATAATTCAAGCTGTTTGTGGTTTTTGTGTCTCTGCAGCTGACGGATGGTGGAAAGGCAGCTAAAGGTGGCATTGGTATTGGAGACATGGTTCTGTCTATTGGCGGCATCGCCACGGAGGGCATGAACCACCTGGAGGCCCAGAACAAGATCAAGAACTGCTCTGGTAACCTCAGCCTCAACCTACAGAAGTAAGCCGTGTGCTTGTGCGTGTGTGTGTGTGTGTGTGTGTGTGTGTGTGTAATAGGTATACATTCTCTTCACTTTAGAATGATTTAATATATGGAGGTAAGTGGGAAGCCATGCATTGCCTTTCAAACACCCCCAAACAACCAATATCTGTACATTTAAAGTCCATGCTTCCCCTTTGAACCCCGACACCCCGCATACATGCAGATGTTGGCTGTTGTTGTAGGAGTTAATCTTTTCTCCAACACTGCAACACCATTAGTTCTGCCTGATGTCCCATTCCCTGAAGGAAAGAGGAATAACTGAAATCGCAGCTAGAGAGCATCACACATGTGGACCACCCGTCTTCCCCAAGGCCCACTCCTCTCTGTTTGGTGGAATCCTGTTGTACAGTGGAGCTGATTTATCACAAACACTCTTGTTGCAGTGTGTGTGTTGTTTGTGTGTGTTTGTGTGGCTTTATATTGGTTCTCATGTGGTTTGAATTGTCCGGTTATTTGGCAGCACCTGTATACAGGCAAGCGTGTTTTCATTTAATCACAAATGTTCAAGACTCCTACACTTGTCCTTTTTGGATTCAAGATCATGAACAATGGAGGAAATTTACATTATGCAGGACATACAGAGGTCAAATTAATCAATTTTGCAACGGTATATGAAATCTAAATGGACTAGTTGAAGTATTAAAATGCTCAGTTTTCTTTTCCTTGATGTTTCTCTTCGTCTGTCTGGATTTCACATTCTGTCCTCCCTCCAGCCTATCAGCCTTCCCCTTCTTCATGGATAACTGAGCATGTCCTCTAATTTGTGTCCAAATGATGACAGACCAAAGATGTTTGCTTTTGGTCGCGTGGCAGAGAACACATCCTGTAATACCACAGAGCTTATTGTAATTTTAGGGTCAGTGTGTGGGTTCCCGTGAAAGAGAGACCATGATCAAACTCTCATTTTTATGATGAGTGAAGCAAGTCTCAGAATAACACTGGGCTAAAGATCGTAAGTGGATGATTTACCTGTCAAAGTGGAAGTTCATATTCTGATGGATTACAAAGGTTTTTATCGTAAAGAAAGCGAACCAGGTTTGGCTGACGACAAAGTGGAAGATATACTATCCATCGGTAGTCAGTTGTTTAATTTATACCTTTTGAAGCGTCAATGACACCATAATGACAAAAATAAAAGATTTCTTACCGATTGAATATAACAGTCATTAGTTTGAAGTGTAGTTTAGCTCATGGTTTACATAGTGGAACAATACTTCCGCACATGCATCTGATTTCATAGTTTGTCTCCCTAAAGCTGCATTAAAGATGTGGATGAGGCGACTAATGGATTCAACATTTCTGTGCTTCATCTAACATTTGGCATATAGTGAAAGAGGTTGATATAAGCGTGGAGCTTTGCAAGACTCAAAACTCAAACCTGCCAAACGTTTGATTTATTATTGTGACTGGCACACCATATATCTTCTCTTAATGGAATAGTTTGGGAAATATGCCGATTTTCTTTCTCTGCAAGAATTAGATCAGAGGATTGAAACCACTCGCCTGTCTGTTTTAATGTGAAGCTACAGTAGTCCAAAGGTTAAAAAGAAACTTCTGCACTCTAAGAAGCTAGCCAAGAAATAGTTCAGCATATAACCTTCTGTAAAACCACAACCTGTTGTTTTAACACTTCACTGTTTTTACAAATTAAACAAATGTGATTGAATATAATATTTAGACAGCTTTAGAGATGGTTGGTGGATTTAAAATAAATCTTGTCTCATTAGCCAACTCTCAACAAGAAAACAATTAAGCGTCTTTCCCCGAAGACTTTTGTTTCCAATTAGGAGGCTAAAGAGTTACTAAAGAGTTGCCAAGTCCCGATGGAACTGAACAAATCTCATGTAAGGGTGCGCTTGTTTGTGGGACCAGTTAAAGGATTATCTGTTCTGCATCGCTCTGTGTCTGTGTCAGACATCAGCCCTTCCAGGGTTGATTCATGCCCTATTGGAAACACATGGAACGTCTTTTTTCATTAAGTGGCAGTATTATATTGTTTAGGCCGTGTGACCAGGCAGCTGCTTTGGGGATAGCTGGCTCCAGCTTCTACTATACGAGGATACTTTAGGGTCCATAAGATCATTGTAGGGTTTCATTTTGTTTGTCGCACTCATTGGCACTGTAAGTTAGACATACGGTGCTGTATATTCAGAAAGTGTCATGCCTAGGTCAACATCTGGATAGCATCTTTAATAGGTTTACACGCGTAATGGAAAGAACCAGTCTCGTCTCTCGTTTTTGTTAGTTTTTACAGGCGTTGCTCTCTTCTCTTTTAGTTTTTCCTCTCTGCACATTTTGATTGGGTTTGTCACAGGGTCAGATAGCAGCAGGAATGATAACGGCAAGAAGATACAAAGGGATGTTAACAATTCATGCGGTGTCTGCATGTGTGTATTTTAAAAGGAGACAGGTTGTTATTCCTTTTCCAAATAAACGAGTGATGGGGAGAAGAGATGGACAGCAGATGTGTGGACATGGACAAGACAAGGAAAAGCTGGAGAATAAAGTTGTTTCTCCAGGCAGAAACTTATACGAAGCTGAATTTGTCCAGGTTGTAATTATTTTGGCAGATGTAAACAGAGCCAAATTATCCTGGGATTTATTGCCTCAAAGGTAAAGCCATGTAAATGCATGAATGCAAAGACCATGGTCACCAGTGTAATTAACACTCACCAACATTCATTAAGCTGTCTGTGAGACTATATTTCTGTAGTGGAAAGAAAATCCATCACAGGAAAGCTAGCAGCCCTAAAATAGCTGGTAACAGGTGCCAAAGTTACATCAGGGAACGTTGGTTGTTGTCTCACTCATTCCAGCTCAGATCAGCCAGTTTTAACTGAGCTAAGAGATCTGCACATTATTAAAAACAACAACAACATTTTGATGAGCAGTAGATTAAAGATGGCTGATTCTCATTTTGCAAACTCTTGATGCACGATGCTTTGGCAGTCACTCTATCAACTGGTTTCCCTGTTAAAACAGCAGGCTTTAAACATCACACAGGTTTTGTTCTTAAAAACCAGATCTCACGAACATGAAAGGCTGTTTTATCAGCTTCTTTCATCCAGGAATCTTTATTGATTGTTTTACTTTATCTTGAAACAAAGTGCACAGGCAGCCTTTTCTAGATTTGGGTGAGTTTCACTTCTACGTCTCAGCCTTTGGCGACAGCATTGCAGTGTGTACATTGCATTACAGGGCTGTAGGTGTGTTTCTTTATCACAGCTTGACTGACCGAGAGATTCCGTCGGCTTTCATAGATAAGTATTATCAGAGTCACATACAATTATTCAGTTAGTTGTGTAATACTGTCCCAGCTTCTTATTATCTACACTACATGTGTACATTGTATTGGAGGCGGTTCCTCTCACATTAAATTAGATAATTCCCTACATAACTGGAATAAGATAAAGTAAGATATTAGTCCCGCAGTGGGGACATTTAAAGGATTACAGCAGCAAACAGGGTAAAGGGCACACGAGACGTGATCAAAAATCAAAAAACAAGTGATATAAATAATAAACATGTTTCATTCACATGTTGCATACGTCCAAAATGAAACTGTGGACCTGAATACAAAGTGGTACACTTTAATGGGCCTAAAGGACACACACACACACACACACACACACACACATTCCATGACAGCTGCTGGAGTTATTTGAGTCTGCCCAAGCATCTAGAGTCAACTTCCAAAGGGTTGAGTGACAGAATAACATGCTGGGTTGGGCTATACATTTTGTTTACATTTTCTTCTCAGTGCCCAACAAACACTGACACATTGGCCAGGCTACTTCTAGCAGAGTTTCATGTCTTTTTCTCTTTAGATTTGTTGTGTGTTATGTAATTCTCCTCACAATACAATCTGAAATACATGACTGATGGCCTCTCATTGTATCAGAATCAGATACAAAATAAGTCCTTTGGTTCATGTGTCAGTCACATGGTTGTAGACTATACTGATACTTTAATAAAATTATCTATTGCCCTTTTTAAGCTTTACTTTGAAATGAAACCCAGAATGGACGGCATGCCTACCTGACATGTGTAACAAGAACAGCGTGTTTGAACGAGCTCAGCTTTGAAGGAGAGAGATAATTGGATTCCCTATTTTCAAAAGAGAGAGAAAGAGAGACCATGCTTTTGCAAAAATACCTGGGTTAATGCAACTACACTGGAAAACATTTGGCCTGCAGACGAGTTTTAGAGCAAAGCAGACAATTTTCTATAGGAAGGGGCACGTAGAGGTGTAAAACAGAATATCTCACTCCAATAAAAAAAAGAGTGTGACATTAAAACATTAAGAACCCATGCTGGGTAGACCAGCCCCTGTAGTCTGATGGCAGTAAACTGGTACACCTACTACTACTACTACCACCACCTTAAGTTGAATGGTTAGAGCTCTACAGTACATGTTATGCCTTTTATCAGAAAGACTCATAATTGCAGCCTTGACCTGTAGATACACCGCTGAGGTCTGTTACTCCTCAGAGGATATTACTGCAAAACCGGTGCTTGGTCGGGTAAATATTAGGGATGCAACGATACCATTTTTTACAAACCGATACGATACCGATATTTTTATTTGTGTACTTGCCGATACCGAGTACCGATACCGATACTTCTTAGATTTGGTCTCCATGAAAGTGCAATTAATTTGGAGGCAGATTTTATTTTATCCTCTGCAGATTATGTCAAGCCTATAGTACAAAATTAACAGAAGGCTATCCCAAGCTTTAAACGTCTTGTGGAAGTCCCTCTAATGTCGGACCATAAAACGCCCCGTGTCCGGGTTCATAATGTAAGAGATAATATTAGGGATCGAGCAATTATATAGGAAGCTGTGTTCCAAGTTATGTTTCCGGTGCTTTTATTGTGGATGGACAAACGGAAAGGAAAAGAGTGGAATTGTGGGATATACGTGTGTGAAGGAGATACAAAAGTGGTTCAAGTTACCCTGCAGCGTGTTTTCATTTTATTAGAATTACAAATATAGACACACAACAGACACTCGGCTACAATAATATCATCCGTAGCCGCACAACAGCGTCTGAATGAGGCCGCTGCCAGCGCTACTTCAGGTGGACCAGCAACAGTTTGATTCAAACCGGCAGGACGGCGGTGATGACGCGCAGAGCTTCTCAATTATAGATGTATTAAATATGGAAAATTTCAACTCTCGCGTCTAACGTGCCGCCGGCGTAAATTTGCGTCTGTCGCAACCACACGCGTCTGTGCATAGACTTTACATGTAATCTGGTCGCGCGAAACATTTGCGTCGCGTTGGGACGGACTGATTACAAGTAACTCCGGGGCTGTCAGCCACTAACAAGAGCACTAATATGAGCACTAATATGTCATACACACGTATGCAACACCGGTTAATAAGCACAATATCGATAAAGTCTTGTATTGTACTCGCGTCTCACTTTTCTCCTGTCTATTGAAAGAAGTGAGCGCTGCGTAGCGAGGATCCAAGATGGCGGCTCCAGATTCTGCTGTTGAGACAAACTGGCCATCTGATTGGACGGCAAAACCTTGGATAGCGTGATTGGCTGCTCAGAAGTTGAGACTGTTGAGACAGTTGAGACAGAGAAGAGTGTCTCCGGCTCCGCCACGGGGTTGCTTCTCCACAAAGCGCGACCAGTTTGTTGTAGTGAAATACTGTTGAGTGAGTATCGGCTCTTGGTATCGGCCATTGAAACCGATGCGAGTACGAGTATTTAACGCAGTATCGACGGTGCATCCCTAGTAAATATGATTTGTTTGGTCTAAAGATTTTATTGGCTTGATCAGTTAAAACTTGTACTATAGTTGCACATTCAGATTCAAAGCTCTTTGCAAATCCTGTGTCCTCATAGACGCCCCACACAGCTGCCATTGTCACTTACTCGGCTCTGATACTTGCCAAAGATTTTCCAAAGCCAAGAGTGCTAAACTGGGCTCACCCGTCTCTGTCTTTTACCGGTCAGTAGTATTTGCCAAAGATCAGTTAAAACTGATGACCTTCATCTTTGTCTAGGCTTTTAGTATTTGCCACTAATATCCTAATGCCAAGACAATGCAGCTCCAGCTACACGCACCTGTCTCTGCCTGTCTCTTGCTAGTCTGTTGTTTTCGCCAAAGGAAGTATAAATCCCAAGAACATTAGGGGTCTCTGAAGGTAGCACACAGATATTCTGAGGCCAAGAACACTGTGTTAAACTCATCTGTCTCTCTGTTTTTCTCTGTTATTTGCCAAATATATCGGAGTGTAAGCCAAGAGCACTCATCTTTAGGCCAGCCAGCAATGTTGAGTGATACCCGAAACGGGTTGTGGGAACCGTGAGAAGAATCCTCTGGACTAATTAGAAGAGAAAAAAAAAGAAGCCAGATTTCATAAGAGCTGAGCAATCACTATAAATGACTGTCGGGGTGTAAGACCCAGTCGCAACATAAGCTGCACACTCAGCAGAGTTACAAATGACTCAATAATACATTCTAATCAACATGTTTTGAAACCATATACACTCATGACCTCTACGCAATTTACCGGCTTCTCGTGGAGTTCTCATATTGGGCGTTAAGTCTCCTGGGTTATCCGTTCAGATTGGCTGAGATATATTACAATTTTGCCAAATGACTCAATGTGTATTGGTGCTTGACCTGATTGACTTCCATAATCAGATGCCATGCATGTTCGACTCGGGCAGAGAGTATAATCCTAGGAGCATGTGTAGTTCTCAGTGTCATTTCAGGCATCTTTGTTACTTTTCAACACAATCTATGTTCATTGCATGATTACATATTTGTGCATCAATATTTATAAATGATAGATGCACATACTGATGCATGAGGTGTGTAGCTTGTGCACTCTTATCCATCCCTGACCACTTTCCACCATCATCCTCTTCAGGCTCATCAGGAAAAAAGCAACTGAAGGAATTCCATAACTTCTGGTATTTGTTCATTGTTGGAGCCAGGATCATTTTATGATCACATCACAGCACTGTTGTCTAAGTTAATGAGGAGAGAGTGTGTGCGTGTGTGCGTGTGTGCATGTGTGTGCATGTGTGTGCATGTGTGTGTGTGTGTGTGTGTGTGTGTGTGCGTGTGCGCAAAAGAGAAAGTAAAGACATGGACCAAGTAAAGAGAATGTTGGACATTGAACCGTGAATCAAAAAAAGGCCAGATGTTGAATATGGAAAACACGACCTGATTCAGCTGTGATGGGCAGGCAGTCTGAGCGCTGGACCCAGCTGGAGTGCTGTCTCTTTTTTGACTGTATTTCTCTCTGATGTACTGTTTCTGCTGCCTTGGAAAAAGAAAAAAAACTGAGCTGCCAGAGAGCAAACTATAAACTGTAAAGTAGACAGCAGAAAATAAAACTCACTCTCTATCTCTCTTACACACATTGAGTTGTTTGATCGAAATGTTAAGTGTACCCGTCATTATTTTACTGTTTATTCTTCTGATGCACACATTGTTGATGTAGCAAGACATGAGCACATCAGGGCCTGATCTTACAAAACCGCAGCACTAAATACTCATTAATCTTGAATCTCTGCTTTAAATCATCCCATTAGGGGCCCCCTATCACATGGATGTCCTCATCCAGTTTGGTCCCCCTGTACCACTGGTTTCCCTTTCAGCTCCCCAGCATGTACAGAGTTTGCCTCCAAGGCAGAGATTCCTAAACTCGCTCTGTCCAGGACCCACAGTTGAAACAATGCAATCTTCATCCGAGTCTCGTGAAATCACACCGGGGCTTTGGTCGTGTTGGGTTTGACTTTAAATGAGTTTGACAGCACCTTCGGGCCTTTGATGAGCCCCGATTTGCTCTGGACATCTGTGCGCTGTTTCTCTGCTGGTTGTAGGGTTCTGGTCAAGATGTGTCAAAGTGTTGTGTTTGTCAATCAGCTGCAGTTTTGAGATTTGTATATTGGTCACAGTGTTAAAATGTCGAGCACGTCTTTTAGAGTAAACAGGCTGGCCACACATTCCAATCTCGAGGCCCACGGACTCATTAGTTTATTTAATTACACAATATTATTAACAATGTTGGCAATGTTAAGTGTGGACGTTGCCATGAAGCATTCACAGAGGGATGGCTGGTCATTATCAGGTCAACAGTCTTTAGTGAAAAATGCTGTATTATGTAATATTGCATTTTGCTATTTAGGTGTGTGACTGCATGGCATCGTCGGTCTGCTAAATCAAGCAGTAAAACTTTAAATTAGATATCAAACAACACAAGTCCTCCCATCAACTTATTATACTGCCAAGTGACTGCAGAGACAGTGCAGCCAGTCAGACTAACTTGCTCCTATCGCCACTTAAACCAAACCCTAGTGTTTCTCATAAAAAGAAAACATGTCCTCTGCCTTTTAAAATAAAGAATGTAATGTGACATAAAATTACTTTTATGACCTTTGGCAAACATCTCAGAAGAATGATATGCGGTAAAAGCATGTCGACCGTTCATCTGTTTAAATGATTTGAACGTTGGTGTGCGACTAGATACATGCGTTGGAGCAGTAACTCTTCTTCTCTGTTGTCGTAAAAACCTCCGTACATCGTATTAGATTTTACAGCTTTTTGTCCTGCTACACTGTATAATGTGTTTCATGCCCAAACCCAGTAAAATGTTTCTGTTCCTCATCATATTTATTTTTACACTTCCTTCCTCACACTTAATCTAGTTGCATCCAATTGTTTTTGTTTTCCAACCTCTATTTAGTCATGGCTGATGTGTAGTTGGCCCTTCCTCCTCGCACTGTGGAGCGGGGAGCATTAGAGGGGCGCTACTCCCCCTGCTCCTGTGCTCTGTTGGGGTTTGGATGCAGTGCTGTTGACCTTCAGGCTGTTGGAGACATTGCCTCTTTTCTCCTGCCCTGCTGGGGTTTAACTTAATGTGCCTGTTTCCTCTCATGGTCTGCTTTTAAGACTCCTTAGGGTACCGGTGCACTGCTGTTTGTTTTGGTTAGAGAGTGAGCTCCTATAAAATGTGCTTGTTTGTTGCTATGTTGCCACAGGAAACACAGAGGCTGTGTTGCATGTCAAGGCACTTTCTTCTGATTTAGCCAAAGGAAAGGGATCGAAAATGTGTCTCTATGTACACATATAGTCCCAGAATAACCACGTTAAAACACTCAGAGGTATTGACCTGAATGAGGAGGGTCTGGTCAAGTCTGCATTGAGCACAGACGAGATGCAGCTGGTGGTAGAGCCTCTTTCATGAAAACAACAGTTGACCTGTACCCTAAGGCTTTTTGTCTAGCTGTATTGATCATTGGCAGGAGATAAAGAAGCAAAGACATTACAGCAACTATATAAAACTCCTAAATTCTAACACAGCCTTCATGTGTGAATGAGAAAAACTGATGGAAACACCATAATTCAAACATGCTTGAAAGTTGAGTTTAATCGGGAAGCCGCGCTACTTTTAACATATTGTGTTCCTTTGGTCTGGTCAGCGTCAAAGCTTCTTTTAGGATCTTGTGTGACATCACACTAAGCTGTCGAGGCCTCTGGAGATAATGGTGGGAGGTAGTGGATAAGGAATGAGGAGGAACACACACACACACACACACACACCCCTGTCTCCTATGGTCTTACCCAGTGTGAGGACTGATAAAGACAGACAGACTCAGCGGGCAGATCTATTTAAAGCCCAGCTCTAGATAAACTCACACACTGGTCTTGAAATAGCAGAGAAATAACAAGCTTGTTTTGGAATTTAATCACGCCAGGAAAAAAATGTTACACCAGCTAGTGAAATCAGGAGTTTCTGTTCAGTCATCATATTTCTCGCTCTTATATTAATGGCTACATTATACCTACTGTACACTGACTCCCTTGGCCTCTTTTCCCCCACACATCCACCACACACACACACACACACACACACACACACACACACACACACACACACACACACACACACACACACACACACACACACACACTCTGTTGACACTCAGATGCTGAACCACACGTGGCAATAATTCTGCCATTCACTCTGCTCTTATTGGTGTCCTGGCATTCTCTCCCTGTCACGTTGGTTTGTCTGCTTCAGTTTAAGGTGAAACAAAAAAAGAAGCAAAAATTAAGAAACCAAACCAGCCCTCATTCTCTTTTTAATAAGACACAGTAAAAGAAAAATAGACAAGGGCTCAGAGACTGTGTCCCACCTTCTGGAATGGCGCATATATTTTCGAGAGCTTTGTTTCAATAAGCATCACCACTTTTGTTTAAAGAAGAGTGACCTCATTCTCAGGGAAGAGAAAAAAAGACAGCACGAAAGGCAGAAGGAAGTAAGTAAGAAGAGGAGGAGATAATTAAAACTCAACAGAAGGATGGAAAAGTGAAGAGATGAACTAAAATGGTAACGAGGTAAGATGAGAGAAAGAAACGGGAACGAGAGTTATGGTAATGGAGTGGACTGAAAAAAAGACTGAAAAGTTAAACCCATGTTTTACATGAATGACCCTGGGGCACAGTTGTGCCTGTACATACTGTACATAACCAAGCTGCTGGCGTCCATAATTTACACAGTGAGGGAGGACGTCTCTCTCCTGTCTCCTCTCTCTGAATCATGCGTTTCATCTGTTGCTGTATCCCTTGGGAAAGACAAAACAAGTTTGATCTTATTGCACACATGGATGCACAGGCACACAACCCATGTGATTTGTATTTATTTAAAAAATATATTGGATTGATTTATTCAATATTGCATTAAAGTGTGTGATGGATTTCAGCTGGATAAAACCATTCCTTTTTATCCTCGAAAGGAATGCAAAAGTTACCACAAAGACATGCACAAGCTGCCAAAAACTGTCTCAGCAAGACAAATTAGGTGCAAAACAAAGATAAGATCACCGTTTATAAAGCTCCGGGTCCCGTTCAAGCTTCGAGTTCAAGCTTTTCACACGTAAATATTTGGAATTGCCCAAGGTGCAGTAAATCTAAAAATAGATCTGGACACACATTCTGCCTGTCTACATGTGTGTGAATTAATTTGGAGCCTATGTGCAGGTGCAGATGCTGCAGAGAGCATGAACTGGTCTTTGTAGTCTGAACATTTCCTGGGCCAAACCCACATGCCCCACCCCAAATCACTGTCAGCACACCTTGCATAATACGTGTGTGTGTGCGTGTGTGTGTGCGTGTGTGTGCGTGTGTGTGCGTGTGCGCGTGTGTGTGTGCGTGTGCGTGTCGAGCCTTTTAACGATTCTGCCATCCAATTGGCAGCACACTTCATTAAAGGCCTGCTTTATGCGGGAATACAGTGATGTGTCCAGCTGTTTAAACGAGGCTGACGGAGAGGCTTGAGAGGAGTTGTGTGTGTGTGTTCAAGGGTACACCCATGTGGGCAGTTTTTGTGTATGAGTAAACAAAAACAGTTGGGCAGAAAATGTAAAACCCACTCATGTATGGAAAACACACATGAAGGCATAGGCTGATAGAATCACCTCCACAACAGTTCCTCCAGGCGTACAGCTTTAATGTGAGTGCCTGTGTTCTGTGTTTGCGTTGTATGGTATGTGTTCAGCTTGTACTGGTGTTACTAACCAATCCCAGTCAGTGTCACCCCCCCATAAACAGCCTCACACCTCCATTTTGACATCAAATGACACACACACGAATGTGCAACAATCTCTTCTTGATTCAGTCTGGTTGGTGGCTCACTGGAGAAGCTGATGGCATGTCAGGGCACAGCCCTGGAAACATTGGTCAATGATCTCACTCCAGTATGAATAGACCCAAGAGATTAAAGACAAATGCACAACTAAGAACAGAGAACAGCCGCGAGGGCATGGGGGATTTAAGAGGAGATGATGAAGAGGCTGCGTCCTCTTTATGACTGATTCTTTTACTGGAAATCAGAAGAAGAAAAACTAGAAAGAGACTCCAGCAGCATAGAGACAATGCATGATGGCACATAAAACAGACTGCTATTAGAAAGATATAACAAGAAAAATGATACATTGCATAAGCCTTTAGCTCCAGCTGTCTGTAATGATGCAGCGTATTATACAATAATATCTGATGAGGAGATGTAATGTTTCCTGAGATTGATGAAAAATAACAGACACTCAACAATAAAATGCAATTCAAGACCACACAAAATGCACTCAAATATTAAACACAGTTGTATCACAAACTCAACGGTTTTACATCGCACAGTTTTTACTGTATGATATCCTGCTGTTTTGTTCATTCCCTTCAAATTCCCAATGAGTGGAAAAAGACCTGAGAAATTGTAACAGCCCATAAAAGCATGCTGTCAGGGTTATGTAAAAGCTGATGTATTTCCCAAAAATAATTTGTTAGGATAATATCAAAAATCAGGAAATTAAGAGAACACACAAAACATGTATGCACACACAAATCCTGATGACCAATATTCAAAAGAAAGTGGAATAAATATCAACTGAAATGACTCAGGAGCAGGCTGGTCGTCGAGAATTTTGGGAAGCCCCACCCAATTTGGACTGATTGACGTTTTTGTTGAAATCTTTTCGGCTCAGTCATTTTATCGTGAACTATCGATCTTTTACTGGTTTTTACTGGTATTGGTTTGATTCAGTTCAATGTGCTGATACAAACTGAGGATGCAGGGGTCATCCTGAAGATTCTTCAATGTCTTCAGCACCAGCAGATTCTCTTTATACCACAAAAACTGTTTTAGTGTCGAAATTGCTGACAAAAAATAGTTTTGCTCGCCCCTGGAGGCACTCGCATAAAAGGCCTCTAATGCCCGAGCTGAATGCATGCAAGGTTACAAACAGAGAACAGAAACAGCATTTACCCTGACTTTAACTATGAATCAAAATAAACTGTTGGTGGGAAGAACACATGTACAGCCCAGCAGATGTTTCCATATGAAATGTCATGTTTGTCACCGTCACACTTTCAGAGTCTTTATTGCATCCACTTACTCCCTGACCCTCACACATCGGAGCCATGGAGAAACATTCCTGTGGCAAAGTGTGAAACAGTGCTCGGTCCTGTTCTTCCTCTTCTGTAAGGGAGATCCGCACCCAGAAGATGCCCCATATACTGGTGCCATTTTTGTAATTTTGGCCAATTTTGAAAATTAAAACTTAAAAGAAACTTGCGTACAGTGCATAACCAAATGCAGCATGAACACTTTTCTAAAGCGCAGTTGTAACAGACAACTATTTAACTGTCAGGAATATCAACCCAAGTTCTCCCGAGGTCATGCCAGGTCCCAAGAACATCAAAGTATTTTAACAGTAGGCTGCTTGTTTGAAAGCCTAAAATGACCTTTCACTCTGCACATCCCCATAGAAAAGGCTTGAAAGCATCTGAGGTCAAATTAAACTCTGGTTCTCATTCACTTTCTAGCAGACATCTTCTTTTCATCCCTCTCACCATATGACGCCATCGCATTTCCATGTTGGTGTTTCCAGTTAGAGCTGCCGAGCAATCGAGGCTATAGCACACTGGGATGACAGGGAACCAATTAAAATACCTATTGATACCCAGGTGATGTCCTTCCTACTCTGTTGAGACCGACCCATACCAGATTTTTGGGGGTGATACCAATATAAGAGAGTAGTATAGTTTTATCCATGAGTTACATTTCTTTAACCCAGCTGTATCTTTCAAAGTCAAGTTCCTCTTGATCCCTGCCTTTGATGACGTAGATGAGATTCTTAACCTTTCTTAAACCACAAACCGAGTTCTCTAAATATTCAGAGTATTTTATCAGTATACCTTATTGGGACAGTACCCTTCAGGGTGGAAGGCTCTTACAGATGATTAGCTCAGACCTGTTCAATTTATCTCATCCAACTTATATGTTCTTTCTTTATACACAAGTTGTTGATGATAATTGCTTTAAATATTATTTGAATTGTTGTAGAACAATTCCATTGCCTGATGTCCTTTTTGCCTTTTGTATTAATCATAATTTAAGATCCTCACATCTCACGTCGATGAAATAGGATGGCAACCTACTGAGGAACAAGAAGCAGGGGAGGGAGGCCAAGCATATGAGTAGCTGTGGACTGATGTGTTTCCAGCTACTACAAGGCTGTCTGTTCAAATTTACAGAGCTGAAGGACATGAACCTCCCTCTGGAGGTTTCTAGAAGGGCCGCTCTGACAGGAATGCAGGGCTGCTAAGATTCACAGGTCTTCAGTTACTGGACAGCTCACTTATTTTCTTACTCAATGAAGTTGTGATGCACTGCAACAGTTACATGTATTTGTCCCATGTTCGTATCTCAGAAAGCTGTCTGAACAATTAACATGACTGATATCAAGTGTTCAAAAGAATTAATATTATTCCTTAACAGCTATGATCTGTCCTATTGCATCAATATCATCCTAACCCAGACGGGTCAACTGAAAACACTGTAAGCATAAATGATATGTGTTAGGATCAGGTGCTGAGCTGACATCACTTGTGAGTCAATTTAACAGCGTGTAACCGGCATGTTCCTCAGATGACCTCTGAAGGAGCTCATGGCATCAAGAGTATCAGATTAATACGGCCTTTATGGAGTAAAAGCAGCTGCCTTCAAAAGCACACTTACGTTGAAAGAGGCTCCAATTTTTCAGCCCGAGCAACTCAAGTGTTATAGTCGGACGCAAAAAAACAGTGAGAATCTTTTGGATTCTGTCATAGCTGACCGAAACCTCTCCTTGTTGGTTTCTGTGCCAAGAGCTCAGGTTTAGTCATAATTCACCATAACCACAGTTTCAAAACATTTTACAGTAGTACTTAGCAGCGTTGAATGGCTTTATAAATATCAGCGAGTATGCTTTTGAAAGGCTTGTGCTATTTTAACCACATGTTGTTAGATAAATGCCACTTTAACCTATTATAGGAAAACAGCAGGCATGTTTTCCAAAGACAATATTAAAAGGAAAATGAATTGAGGAATTATAACTCATGCACTTTCTCTTTCTCTTATTCCTCCCTCTCTGCAGGGCCTCCAGTGCTCCTAAACCTCCTCCTGTGGCTCCAAAGGTACTGAAAATGATATACAGTACATCTGAATGCACAGCATGTCTATTTGCAGATTCAAAAGTCATGACATGTTCGTTTAATTAACACAAGGTACTCCAGATGAAAAATTTGATTCTAGCTTGATGGATACATTCCAAAATAACATCTATACTTTTCTATAGTTAAATAAGACGTTGGGACAACTTGTCCAAAACTAGTTTTATGTGTTTTTGTTCATTTAGAAAATGTATATTGGCCGACTTTGGGTTTTACTATGAAACGGTAAAAATAAATAAACCCATGACATGAAAAGTTATTTATTTATTGATTGCATAAAAAGAAAAAAAGAAATTCACCTGGGGTACTAAGCGCTCTGAATACATTTCTTAACTTTCAACACCCTTCTGAAACGATGCCATACACACATTTGTGCTGCATGTAACTTCTTTCTTGATTTAAGTAGGTATGTTTTTTTTTTCTAATCCTGCTTATTTTTTATTGTAAATGACAGTTTAGTATACTGGTGCCTCCTTATACCCAGAGACCTCTCACAGCACATGTACAGGGTCTATTGTAATTGATTTATTTACCATCTATTCATGAATTGAATCAGGCTTTATTACATAGACAGATCATAGGCTTTACACTGCATAAAGTCAAAGGGACGCACACAAAAACATCAACTGAGACGCATTGGTATCGTGTGTTTTGTGTTGTTATTTGTTTTTGTTTGCATGCTCTTCTCTAATGCCGCTAGGCCGCCAGATCAGACATCATAAAACCAGTGGCCCTCACCCATCCCCCTTCACCACCCCATCCCCACCCTCAATACTCCAGCCCCTCCACCATCGGCTACAACAAGGCCCCCAGACCTTACGGGGGCTGTGCATCAGAGAGCGAATACCCTCCCTTCATCCCATCCCCATCCTCTGCCTTCACTCCCGCCTCCTGCAACACCAGTCTTCTTCCTCCTCCTCCTCCTCCTCCACCTCCTGTCTCTTACCCATCCTCTTCCTCCTCCTCCCCCCCTGTCCTCATTGCGCCCCAGCCATCAGTGTATAACACGCCCATCAACCTCTACTCGAACGAGAACGCATGTGAGGTGGCCATGGGGCAGAGGAGGGGCCTATTGGAGAGTCAGGGTGGAGCCTTGCCTTTGCAGTTGAATGGGTGAGTGGCGTTCTATCCAGCCAATCAAGCAAATGAATCACTTCTCTGTATTTCATCTACCTCTGACTTTCTGCGTCTTAGTTCTGTTCTCAAATGGGAGATAAGATTTGGTGTTCTTCCAAGACTATGTCAAAGTTTATGATGCTGAATGAAAATAGTTTATTCCATGCAGCTTGCTGATCGGGCTCGCCAGACTCCCGCTTGGAATATTGTGCTCTTGTCAAAGTTCCTCCACATCGTTAAATCAGACTTTCATGTCCGTTTGGCTTTTTGTTCAGAGGAGACAACATTAAAAGACAGACCATCATCTTTCCCCCCTATATTATGACTCTCAAGAGCCATAGTGAGTAACTATGCTGTGATTCTCTGATTACGTGTGTATATAATGCCTGCGTTGGTAACTGGAGCTGCGTGGCATTCAGTCAATAAAGGTTTCAGCCTTGAATCCACGTAGATTTACACGTACACGGTTTCTCTTCACGGACTAACTCACTTTCATCACGCCACATTTTCATTCGCTTGTCCATCTCAAGACAAAACAAGGGATGGACGTTTTTGATTTATCACAGACAGTCGAGATTGCAAATGAGCTCTTTCTGTGACACTCACACCATGCATCAAGCTGCTTTTCAGTTGAATACATAGCTTTCCAAGATCAGGGAAGATCTGGATCTGTCTTTAGTATTTTTATGACTTTAAATTGCTTCCCTCACTTAACCATTTCTATCTCAATGTTCTTTTCATTTTTCTTTTAAATCTTTGTCACTTTTATTTCCAGTGACTAGGCAACAACTACAATAGTTAAATAACTGTCCTCTCCAGCAGTGGTCAACATACAGATTCAGGTTTATGCATTTGGTTTATTCCAGTATTCGTTCATCCATTCACTGTTTTTAATATTTTACTGAGGTGACGATGTGAGAAAGTGTGTGTCGTGCTTGCCTGTTTGCATGTTGTGCTGTAAAAGAGCTGTATGGTTCGTTTCAGAGGGGATTTTTAAAAATGACAACAGACTGTAAATTGGCAGACATGTGGATGTGTCTTTCTCCTTGTGTTCCTTCCTTTCAACCCTTATTTTCTGCTTTGCAGACTGCAGCACGTCCTCAAGTCACAAAGTTAGTCTTTGAAGCATGCCAGATTATTAGTGTTTGTCATTCTGCCTTTTGTTTTACTCGTCCACCTCTCTCCTTCCCTGTGTGTCTACTTTATTATGGCATCTGCATGCATTTGTTTACGGCGGAGAATAATTTCATCATTCAGGTGGTTTATTTTCATGTTTTAATTGGGCAAGAACTGCAGCACACATGCGTTCAGCTAATTCAAGTTTGGTGTGTGAAACATGCTGAGGGTTCAGTATATTTTCCTGTAAATAACAAAGAAATATCTTGACAGAGTGGTACACACACACACACACACACACACACACACACACACACACACACACACACACACACACACAGTCAGACACTTCCTGTATAACTGTAAGTGTGTGACCAGGCTCACATAGAGCCGCCAACACTCCCACACCCACGTAGCTGCTGCTGTGACAAGAATGTGTTGAGAGACATTCGTGTGTGTGTGTGTGTGTGTGTGTGTGTGTGTGTGTGTGTGTGTGTGTATTTATAGGTGATTTATTGACAGCAGGGTCGGTCTGAAAAGTCTTCAATGTCCGTGTGTGTGTGTGTGTGTGTGTGTGTGTGTGTCCTATGAACTGAGTTATTGACAGCCAATTAGTAATGGGCCTGTCAGCACCCTGTTGCCAAGGACAACCATTGATTTACACACATTTACTCTGCATGTTTATAAAAACACAAACATGTAAATGAAACACATACCAATAAATACTAATAAATATAAAATAATTCCTATCATGTTTTTCATTACCATTTTAATTAAATTCTCCTACCTTCACTGTCCAAACAGTCAAAATTATGAATGAGAATACTTCTATTGAAACACACGACCTGTAGCCCCACCGTGTGGTCGGACATTGATCTGACTTGTATTTAGAAATTGGTGATGCGATCAAATGTCTGCATGGATATTTTCACTCTGTTATGCATGCATTAGTAGTTGTGGCTCATGTTTGCTTTTTATTTAACTTTTCCTAGGCTATGTTATTATTCTGCCTTCTACTGCCTGCTTTTAACATTTCCTTTTGATTTATAAAAAAAGAAAATTTAATTAATTCTTCATACTTGTATCTCTCCTCTTCCTCTACTTTATTTCCCTTTAGTGGACCTCACAGTATATTGAAGTAAGTCTTTTCAGACTGTCTCTTCATAACTATGAATGCTGCTCTTTTATTATCCCTATATTCAATCTATTACCGTTTTCTTCTGTCCTGCTTTTCTCTCTCAATGTTTTTTTCAGAAAGCCAGAGCCACCAAGGTATCAGATTGGTTCAGACCTAGACACCAAATGCATTTAACAAACTGCTGTGTGATTTTTACCCTTTGTTGCCTAATAAGAACAAATTGTAGGTTATTATTTTTACAGTGTGCCACATTGCCACTTCATGCAAACTGCAATGTAAACAGATATTCCCTCTAACTCTAAAAAGACTAAACATGGCTTTGTCTGATGGACACAGCTCCTTACTTGGACGAGTACATAGAAGTGTACAATGTTTTATGGGATCCTATAACCAATATTACACATTTCACTTTAGCATGCTATAATGCCCTCAAGGTATTTACATAAATCTAAATCTTTATTGCTCTGATCAATTATATAAGCGGAGGATGTAAAATTAAGCATATATTTGCTGATGTCATCCATCCCGTTCTACCCTGTCCTTCCAGAGTTCCCAGGAAACACATTGTGGACACAGACATCCATTTTTACCATGTGCCCACTCATGCTGATGCCAGCAGGAAGCGCATAACGGAGGACACGGAGGACTGGCGCCCACGCAGCGGGACAACCCAGTCCAGATCGTTCAGGATCCTGGCTCAGATCACCGGGACCGAGCGCGGTATGTTGCTCACTGAAGGGCGCACATCGTTACCAGCCAGTCTTTAGTTAGAGCACCTGAGCTCATGACGCAACACATCTGAGCAAAGGGCGACCTCCATACAAATGTTGCAACATCACGATGCTTACTGTGTAGCGTAACATTTATTTCCCACTCAAAAGCGTATCATTTTCTTCTATGGACTTTCTATTTTTTCCCTTTTAGCTCAAGATGAGGAAACTGAAGCAGCCAAGAAGACAAAGTAAGTGCCATGAAACTGCTTTACGAGGTTTTAATAGCCCCCGACTCCCCGTCATCCCTTGGTTTTATTGTTATTCGTATGAATAAGTGCATTGTGTGGAATAACAACACATTTCATTTTTTATTTGTATTAACCCACTCAGTCGGGTGCCTCCAACATTTAAAGGCCATACATAGATGTTGCTCTATGTATGTTTACATACATAGAGCAACAGAGAATCTGACTGCAGATCCCCGTGGCACAGCCCGTACTGATGCTGTGTGGCCTCTTCCTGTCTAGACGGCAAAGAAGGGATCACATTTTAAGCCATTAAGTCAAAAGCCAGATCTCTGCACATTGTACAGTATGTCCATTTTCAATTGCACCAATAAATTCAGAATGCAGTTTTAATTGAAATCCCCTCTGAGTTTACTGAACGCTGAATTTAAACGGGTCATGTTGGGAGCTGACAGTGTTGTCACCAGTGTTTCCAGCTTCATGTGTGTTTGTGTGCCACTACTGGTTGTCTGTGCATTGACCTGTGGATGTGACAGCCTTGCAGTGCTGCGTGTCATAATCTGTGATTGTGTTGTTGACAATCACGGCTGGACTGTTGGTTGTGTTGTCGGTGTGATGTGAGTGATCCATTGGCTGTCCATTGCTGTTGCTGGTTTGTGGCGATACACGTGATCGTCGCTGTCCGTGGGTGTTGTTGCATCACGGTTGAATGAATTCATCATTTCAGTCCATCCCGGCCATGATGCTAATGAGCTGCATTTAGACCTCATGACGCAAGAGTTAAAGCTGCATTTGGTCACTTTTTAAAAAGAGAACTTTGAATCATATCTGCTGCTGTCACTGTATCCTTATTCGTATTACATGAGACAGATAATCGCCTTAAATGTTTTCAGAAACATCTTAGTGAACAGTTTAGCTGTGAAATGAGAAATTTCACTTTGTCTGGCCTCAACTGTTTTCAGCATGGCGGCCAGATCTCAAACTTCCTCATTCAATAGCTAAACCGTACAAACTGCGCATTTCCACCCCATCAAAACCTTCCCTGTCTATCATCAGCGTTGTGTTTGTGCAACAGCTCTTTCCGTATCAGCAGGCTTTCCTTGTGGCATGGCTTTCGGTGTCTCTCATCGCAGACTGCAGGGCATCTACTTGTCCTAAATCTTTATTTTCTCTCTTGCTTGGTGTGTTTTTCTCTTCTTTTCTCTCTCTCTTCTGGTGATGACAGCGAGAACAAGGCCACCAATCGGAAGGCGATTGGTCCTAAGTACAACGAGCTGAGAGACTGGCACCACGGAGTGTCTGCTCGCACCCTCAATGTCCAATAGAGAGAGTGTGTGTGTGTGTGTGTGTGTGTGTGTGTGTGTGTGTGTGTGTGTGTGTGTGTGTGTGTGTGTGTGTGTGTGTGTGTGTGTGTGTGTGTGTGTGTGTCATATCAGTTGACCTCTGGAGGTGATGGTTCATGACTTTGACTGCTGAAGGGATAAAAGCGTATGGACTAATGGAAGTAAAGAAAATAAAGCAAAGGACACTGGAGTGAACGCTTGCAAAGGAATTAGTGGTGTGTGTGTGTGTGTGTGGGCTAGTCCTTCACTGTGTCTTTATGTGGCTGCACTGTGCCGGCCTCATTCAGACCTTTAACGAAGTGTTGCTTAAGTGCACAGCCACTCCACTGACTCCAGCCATAAAGGTATACTGCTACGTAAATACTGACTTTTCTTTGAGTGTTGACCTCATAATACATGAATTTGGGTTTGGTCACAGCATTTCTGTGCTCCTTTCTGTGTACAAGGTAATGATTTCATGAAACCAGAGGTATCTGCATTCTAATAAACACTAAAACATGTATTTGGATAGTTAGGATAAAGTATTGAGCTGAAAATGAGTTTTTGTGTGCGTTTATTTCCACACTAACATATATGGAAGACAAGTAATCCAGATTAAATGGGATCTAATAAAATACTCTGAGCAAATTAAAATATGCAGCTGTCAATCTGCATCTCTGCCTCAAAAATATGTCACTATACTGCTGGTTCCTCGTGGCCTTGTGTACCACTGGACTGTAGATGTGGCAAAAGGTGTGCAGTTTGGATTAAGAAGTCTATTTCTGAGACCACTGAATATCGCAAATCTGGCTTTGGTCTGTCTGACAGTGCATTGGACAGTTATGAATGTGTGGGGCGGGGGCGTGGCTAGCGCGCCGACGGCCCGGGAGAGAGAGAGGGAAACACTCAGAACAGCTGCGTCTGACAGGACGCAGCTGTGGCGAATGAGTGGGCCGGGCTATTTAAGCCGGCTGGGTTGGCACGTAAGGGGTGTGCGGTGGAGGTGTGAGCGGCAGAGAGCCATGGCCAGGGAAGTCATCACGTTTAGAACCTGCAATAAAGCACCTTTGAAACCGGTACCTGCTGTGTCTGAGATGTCTATGCGAGCCACGTATCCTCGGGTAGGAGGGAAGCCTGCCACAGAATGTAATTTGGACCGTTGTAAAGACAGTAATGGGAGCCACTTCAAACCTAAAGCTTTATTGGCTTATTTATGACTGTTAATGTGAAATATGAAAAATGGGAGAGAATTCAACTTTTCATGCGTGTGTATTATATATAGACCAATAGCGTATTTGATTTGCTGGAATGTAAACAGACAGTCCAGATTGCTGCTAAAATATGGTATGAGGTATTTGCAAGTCAGGAAGGCTCCTTTCAGTGAGCAGGTTCAGCTTTGATGGTGTGCAAAGTGACTGTATAAATGCTATTTATGCTCGCTATGCAAAGGTATTTTTTTGAGGCCCTTTCAATGTAAAATATGTCTCCAGTGCCTCTACATTTATTTCAACCCTATATTTACCAGCCGGACGGCTGGTGGCTGAAGTGTATCTTTTGTGTTTTGAGTTAAAAAATACTATTATTCAATACTGTAGCTAATAAAATGATTACGTGTTTGTTTTTTGTCTCACTTTTTTCTGTCTCTGGTGTCCCTTTCCTTCCTTTTGTCCCTTCTTCCTCCACTCTTTACTCTTCTAGTTGTCTCACTAAATCTGAGGCAAACACTGGGGAGGTCACATATAAATGGTATAAATCGTCAACTAAACTTGTTACACTTTTTTCCACCTCTCCACCTGTCATGTTAGATTGTCCCTCAACACAGCAGTCACTTTTAAAATAAAATGGCAGTTGTGAAATTGCTTTTTTTAAATGTAATCACTGACTAACCATGTCTGGTCTATGGTCACACGTTTGGCCAATGATTTGATGTGTTACGAGCTGAAGTTTAATACACTGTGATTTTGCAAGCTGTAACACTGATTTCACATTAAAGCATTTACTTATGATTTGAATACCTCCACTATAACAAACTCTTCCCTTCTTCCATCTAAATGATATATTTGAAATGCATCAAAAAACTAAGTTCTGCTATGGTCTGCTATCTGCCAGTGACAGATCTCCAACGCATCAATCCTCTGACCAAGTAGAGGTTTCTCTCTCAGCCTTCAGTGTAGTGAATGACGCAGGAGCCACACCCACATCTGATCACATTGACCAACCACAGCCGCATGTGTTGGACTCATCAGCCAATCAGCAATGGCCAGAGGAGAGCGGTATAATCCCCAACTATTTCCTCATTTCCGAACCTGGCAGCTTCTTAAAAAGGCAAGATCAAGAGAAAAATGTCTCATCTACAACACCCCTTCACTTAGTTGACATCCCAATGACATATTCAAGTCATTTTAACATGTTTTGTCTATTAGACCCAACTCATTTGTCTTATATGAACTATTATCTATTTGCTCCACTGTTGTTACCTTTAACGCACACTAGTTCAACCCCAAGCCAAATACAATCATGTCAATCCCAAAGGCCAAATAACACGTCTCTTGATGCAATGCTGATGCCAGCACACATCCCCGAGTCCTGTTTGTACCCTCACTCCAGCATTCTGTTTACCTGTTTCTAGTGGATTACCTGCTCAAGGACTTAACTTGTCACATGGCAGCGACTCCTCATTAGTTCCAAACCGAGCAGCTGAGGCTTCTGATCCTGGTCCGGTCCTCAGACCAGCTGCTTCAGATGGTGCCGTTCCAGAGCCGCCAGGCTTTCAACAGCCCACAGATGAAAGGTGCATTGAGCTTGGGATGTTTTATTAAAGCTGACAGTATTACACTAAAATGTATAATGGGTCCAACAAAGGATTTGACTGAAATACTTTACTTTTGCTGCCTTGGTGTAGCATTTTCTATGCAGCACCACTAGAGGACAGCAAAGACTCAAAGCACTCTGAGTGCAGTGGTCGTTTTACTGATGATGATGGGGATGACCACAAATTATATAGACAAGCTACCAAGTCTCTGAAGGCCATGCACACTCAGTTTGAGCTCCCTCCTCAACACAGGTGCTGCACTTCAAATACTTGACACACGTGACATTTAAAAGTGTCAGGTCAATAAATTGCTTCACCTATCTGTGCGTTCTATGTGTCTGTATGTCTGTCCCCTCAGTACTGGAGCTCAAGTCAATACTCATCTAGCTCATATATCAACAAGTCATCGTGTTCTTTCTTCCAAACCAGTCAGGTACAGTGTAATATTTGTTGCAAGAACTACAAATTGGAACACTGTTAGGAGAAACAAAACTAATCTGCCACAATTACTGAAACAATGTTGGTTCTCATTTTGGAGACATTTAATTTCACTTTGGTTGCGTATTTGTAAACAGGAGAGAGATCCTGTTAAGCCCTCTGGACTTCCTGCCCAGAGCAGCCCCCTGCCCCCCTCCTCTCACTCCCAGTGCCCCCAAACAGCCCACAAAAAACACACAATCTGAGCACAGCAGTCCAGTGCACGCGAGGTAAACAGACTGCCCGTGTGTGTGTGTGTGTGTGTGTGTGTGTGTGTGTGTGTGTGTGTGTGTGTGTGTCCCAGAAGTAACCCTTCTGTGTGTTCCCTATCTTTAGGCTTTAAATGATGACTTTTGAAACCATTTTCTCTTTCTATCTTTTTTACACAATTGACACAATCTTGGTTCCATCATGATTTCCCTTTCCTCCTCTGCCTCCTCTCCCTCAATGTGTCATCACCTCGTCAGAACAAGTTATCAGAGCAGTCCTCGGCCGCCTGAGAAGGCAGTGTCTCACCGCTTATTGGACGCCCTGCTAATCACTCCAATCGCTCAAGCTCGGGCACTACGCTTGAGGAAGAAGAAAAAGAAGCTCCGTAGCGTCAGTGAGCTGCACCTGTCCAAGAACAAGAGGTAGACGGGCCAGACCTGGACACAACTGCACTGTTTTAACTTTAAAAGAATTGAGAACAATCATTTTTAATTGGCATTCTTCAATGTTTTATTGATTGTGGTTCAAAGTATTTTAAATACAGTTTTGTCCATGTCTGAGTCCAGTAAAGAGTGACAATAATGTAATCATCTACTTCACAATTAATGTGTTATAACGTGTGGAGACTCATTCACTCATTGATATGCACCAATGTGATGTGACGCATGAGGTTTCACAATAATAGGACTAAAAAAAATGTGTGTTTAAAATATTAAATTTGTTGAACAATTTGACTAATATCATTATTTATTTTTTAACGGTAGACGTATACCTAATTATATCGAGTAGTTGAAATAACCCGTGAGTCCCCTGAACATGCCGTTCATTGCAGTGTAAAGGCCGTGTTTGGTCAGAGCATGCCAGCAATAAAAGACACGGCCCATATGTCTCTGGAGACAACTCATGACATTCTGTGGTCAATGTGAAACACCTTGGCAGCGTCTCACAGAGATCAGTCGGTGGCTAGTCGACACAACTGTACACATTTAAACCGTGTGTGTGTGTGTGTGTGTGTGTGTGAGAGAGAGTGAGAGTGAGTCGGTGGATGTCTTTGTCATTGTGTGTGCGTGTGTGAATGCACACAGAAGGCTTAGCGTGTGGGGATTGAATACCATCCAAAGAATATCACAGTGCTGAATTATAGACCATCTGTTGTGTGGTGGAGAGAGCTGCTGGACAGCAGTCAGCTATGTTAATGGACCATTTGTTCAGTGTTCAAACCAAACCCACACATTTATGAGATGCATAAAAAAAGTTCTCGTCGGAGCTTCAGTACACAAGGGGTTACTTCTTAATGTAAACAGTTGGAGGGCTGAACTGTTTCTCTTTTTCTTCATTATCACTTATTATCAGCAAACAAGAAGTCTCATTTTAGGCGGTAGTGCTGAAAATAGACTTCAGATAACATAACGACAGGAACAACTAGACAGGTGCACTCAGTGGAGTGCAGATCTCTGCCTGGTGTGTCTGCACTACTGTATTGTGTGATTGAATGAATGCAACCCACATGTGGATAATCCACCTGTGGCCTGTAAGGCGTTGAAAAACACACTTCACTTCATTCAAACTCCAAAACACGCGTCAGTGACTGCAGGCAATCAGTTCGAAGCCTTCGTATAAGATGCGTAGTACAATCTTCCCCAAAACAAAATCAAACTCCCCAAGCAGCGGCAGAGTGGTGGTGAGGGAGTGTGTGTGCTGGCAGTTCCATCTGTGGTTAGCAAAACATCCCGTCCAAAACAATTCAGGTGAGCCGCAGAGCAGTGGCGGACAGGTACGCGGCAGTGTGTTGCTGGTATTTCCCTTAGCTGTTAGTTAACATACTGTTATCCCCCAGCTGTGGCTGCAGAGTCGGAGATGGGGGGTTCAAAGATTCACTAAGCTGTGTAATCACCAGCTGCTCCTTCTGTCCACGTCTAACAGTAGTGAGTGAGGAGTCAGCAGGAAGTTAATGGCAGTATATGTCCATGGAGCCATAACAGGGAACCCAAAATATGATGCATTTTGTTGCATCAGAATACGAGATAGCCGTGGATAGACACAGAGGTGCTCACTCCTTCACACACTCAAGGACACACACACAGGGACACACAACTGATTGTGTGATCCTCCTGGCAGAGATGCAGAGCAGCAGCCAACAACAGGGCAGTAATACACCATTAAAAAGGTTTATGTTGCACTGTATTAGGGTAACACAGTGTAGAGCAGTGAGACAGAACAAGAGACATAGATACAAATAAATGTACACTCCCTCCCTCCTTCCTCCATCCCTCTTTTAATTATCCCTTCAGTTAACAAGGTTCTTCTATGGCCCAGTGTTTCCAGATGGTCAGCTCTCTAACTGGCTCCTATTGAATCAGAACAGTGGGGCCTCCATTAATCAACCAATCACAGTCTTGCAGAATACAATTAAGTTCCTATATAATTGTCCTGATTGGTGGAGAATATTAACGAGCTATGCTGTAATTGGCTCTAATGAATGAAGGACTGGGGAGCATCTTATTTCCTGCTCAACTTGTCACCTGTTGTTAGCCAATTACCCAAGCTAATGAGAAAGAATGTCGTTAGCTTGTTCGCCAAGGATGGATGTCAATGGATGTATAGCCTTTAATCTCACAGAGCATTATAGCTGAATGGCATAATGAGGATGAGGTCTTTTCTGTTCTTTACAGGATCATTTTCCTGGATAAAGTGACGCCAGCTGATGCTCTTGGTTCTTTTTCAGTATCGAGAAAACAAAGAATTTAATTTGATTAACGAGCCAGAAAGCTTACTGACTTACTTGCTTAATGTGCATTATGGTTCCCTTTAGCAGTGGTTAGGCAACCTGGGGGTCACTCATTGGTATAATTGCTGACAGCTAATGTCTAAAGTATGTACATAACTAGAATTGGAGCAAATGAAAGTACAATAACTTAAGTACAGAACTAGGTGTGTAAGTGCTGTTGGCCATGCAACATGGGTGGCAATAGGTAGAATGTAAATGGTCTACTGAAGATGGTCATGGAAATGTAGGATTTAATTATCAGTATGTATTTATTTGCACTGTTGGTATTTTTTTCTTATAGAACAATTGACATTTTATTTTTGTTCTTTTGGTCGTTGGTACTTTTAAAGAGCCACTATAGCTCATAGGGAGAGTGATCGTCCAGAAACCACAAGGTAGCTGGTTCGATCCCTGTTCTCTCTCTCTCTCTCTCTATATATATATATATATATATATATATATATATATATATATATATATATATATAATGCTTATCTAAACAGCTTTCACATTTATTTTCTTTCTACTTGTGTGCTTTGTTTTCTCTCTTTACTAGCTGTCAGTACATCAAGAGACATGCCAAAATAAAAATAATTAAATGAAAAGAGTCAAGTTCCTTGCAAGAGCCTGCATGCTCGTCAAATAACTCTGATTCTGAACTGGTGGCTGTGGCCTGCCTACTGTTTACACTCTGTTTCTCTCACTCTGGCTATCGACCTAAGAAGTTAGTGTTGGCTCCTCCTGCCAGACATATGGTATACAAAATGATAAGCAGATAATGAGAATGAAGAGAGATGTTGTGCAGTGTGACAGTCTCTTTCCTATAGAGAGTACTTAAAGCAGGAATCAATGCCAACACAACGGTCCGCAGGGCGCATTCATCACAATCTGTGCCTCTGCTCTGGAGCTTGTGTGCTCATTGCTTAGCATTGTTTATATTCATCCGATGCCTTTTCTAACCATCTGCCCAACGAGTTAAGATTCACATTGTGTTCGTATCATCTTTGTATTTCACGATAACAACTACTAAGGATGGGATTGCCATTTTGGACAGCTATAACCAACTATCTCCGTCACTTTTTGTGTGTGTTGCTTTCCTTATTTCTGTGATATTTCTTCTTCTCACACCAAAGGGTGTCTTGGCATCAGTCTGCCACAGAAGAGGGAGACCCTCTCTTCTCTTCTCCCGTCAATGCTGTCTATGTCTTTAGGTAAATGCAAAGTCTCCTCTCCTTTCATCGTGAGGTGTACGTTTTACCACATATCCCACAACTGCTATCCCACAGCACTGATTCAGGAAGCTTGAATTGAGGATTATAAATCCTGGGTGGTAAACCAAGGGAACTCTCTGTAGGGACCATTTGATGTTATGGATCAAGGCAGAGAGGTCCGCTAATACACAGCATCTATCAGGGGCAGTTAGCACACAGACATTCTTCCTCTTTATCTTTCTCTCTCGCTCTGTTCCTGTTGATTCACCTCACGGTTTCTATCACTCTCTCATTTATTTTCCCTTCACTCTTTCTCACTTACACAAAACAAACAGGTAAAACTGAACGTAACTATGACTGCGGTTGCCATAACACTTGTCTCCCATGAGTCCCCGAACAGCCAAGCACAAGGGGAAGACAGCAGTGATCCAACTGTTGGCATCGGACACAAGTATGCATTATGGGTGTAATATGTTTGGGGAGAGATTGCTGGCCCACCCAAGCTGCTCAACTGGCACTCATGAACACACACGCACGCACACTTGATGTTACTCATAGAGACGTTATTCATTTTGCATCACATTATAGGGCAATGGAGGGTTTGAGGCTCTGAGGCCACATTTGATTGAACCAGCAGAGACATATTGCTCCGTTCCACCACGATAGCTGGACGAGCACTGGGACCTTTGCAAGCACAGGATGTTAAACAGAAAAGGACTTTTAAAGCCGGTCTCTTTTTTCTTTATTTTAGTTGTTAATTGGTCAGTTATAATTAATAGATAATCAATCAATATGACCCTAAAAAAGACAACAACAAAATATATTAAACATTGCTTGATATTTAACAGAATTTGTCCTAATAAAAGTATTGCACAATGTCCAACTTAAAGTAGAGAAAGTTTGCATCATGAAGGAGTAAAGCTTAAGAACACATGTTTTGTCCTGCTACAGAGAATTTGTGACCTCAAAAGAATATAAAACAATGTCTTGCCTTAGTACTCAAAACAATACCAGGAATGTTACACATTTACATTTATTTAGAGTCACCCTGTTTCACAGCACTGTTGGCTAAATATACACCGAAAACCCATTAAAGGGTCCATTTATCTATTCTGTGTTGAGAGCTGGTCCTGTGAGATCATTCCCCTCTTCTGTCTCTTAAATAGTGTTCTGGCATCGTTCGAGATGATCACTGCTAAATTTTACTGCAGAGTCTCTTTAGAATTGCTCAGCTTTTGACCCGAATGTGAAATTTAGTTTTATTTCTTTGGGCCCATGAAAGTTGAAAGTGTGGTGGGGATTAATTTACCGTGTCTCTTCATGACCTCAATGAAGCGCCCAAACTCGTACATTAAGAGGAGACATTTGAAAGAAAAAAGGGAGATTTCAACAATACCTGTATATGCAGTAGTTGTAAAAATATCAAAGTAATCCACTAAATAAGGTAAACTCTACTGCACTATAAGAACTCTGTCTCCCCTCCAGCATTAGTGCTGCCAGTCTGGCATCTGTCTACAGCACATCTGGAATGGGGCCTTTATTTCACTCCACCGTAGTCCATTACTCTCTGTTAAGTCATTTGCATTGATATACCGGCATCCTTTTTGAATGGGTGTGCTGTAGCGTCAGGGCTGTGCAGACCTACTCGTCTCCAATCCATCATTAGGCCGCTGCCTGGACTCGTTCTTCTGTGAAAGTGGCACATGGGCAACATAGTTGTACTCACAAGAAGGAAGTGCACCATGAAGTTGAGCCCTGTACTGGTTTGGCTGTAGCGGCATGTTGTGTTTTGTTTGGTACCATATTTGTCTCCGCTCTGTCAGCAGGTAGGTGGTCTGGAGTCTGTCTTGCTGCATTTTGACAGGAACTTGAAAATGAGACTGTGCTTCGTGGCATTTTTTTTTTCCTTATGGGAACGAAAACAACATCTTTGTATGACAGACTGAGCAGGATGCAAATGGCAACCGTGCCTTTTGCAATCTAAGCAGTGCACATTGAGTTGCATGTGGAGGGGCAATGGCTTCTGATGTGTTTTCATTTCAAAACCTATTCATTGATGTACATATAATTTCCATTTTGTCTCTCCGCACAGTGAGGAAGGAGAAGAGCCGGAACTCAACAGCCATGAGTCTGCAGTTGTCAAGACCATGGTCAAAGGACCTGTTGCAATCCATGGTAAACAAGGAGTGTGTGTGTGTGTGTGTGTGTGTGTGTGTGTCAACGTCTTCCCATATTCTGAACGAGCACTGGTTATTGCCAGTTGTAATATTTTCATTCTGTTTAAAATATGATTCATAGATCGAGGAGCAAGCCACAAAATTGGCATGTTTCCTATTAACTGACCGAAATAACGTTTTGTGAACACATTGCAGAATACAGAATATATTCACAAGACATAGGTTTCAGTGACTAAAATAATGTTTTGTCCATCGAGCTAGTTGCATGTACAAAATCCAACAAAAGTATATCTGTATGACTGTGTGTGAGTTGCTTTCCCTGTGGGCATGTTGTGGTATTTTTTCACTAAATTAACAAGTGGAAAATAATCAGACTAAGGTGCCTGAACTGTTTTCTTTGCATAATTCATGGTACATTTTGTAGAGTCCCCCAAAATAGATTCCTAAAAATAAACTCTCATTTAGGAATTAAACAATATTTTATTTCAAGTACGTATTTTGATTATTTTGTATTTATACAGTTAAAAATAATATAGATTTTTTTTCTCCTACAAAAAAAGGCCTAGCAAGTCCTGGCACAGAGTAAAACTGATTTACTGCTGTAGAACTGAGTGTTGTTGCAGCCAGTTAGCAAGGGGAAAGAGGCTTATTTTCCGTGCTTGAAGCGTGACATATGTTGTGAAATAGGTCATTGCAGACTTTCTTTTTCTTTATTCGTCTTTTTCCTCTGTGGAAGCCCATTAAGCAGGCGAGAAGGTCCCGCTCTGCCTGTGGCGCCTTGCTCAGTCACACGTGTAGCAGTTCTACTCGGTTAGAAAGATAATATTTACTAAAGAGACCTGTCGGGAGTTCTGAATAAAGTTTTAAAGGCAAGCCACTGAGCTGTAGTATAACGGCCCTACTCCATCTGCACTCAGCCCATAGATTCAGAGATGGAATGTCTTTTCATATTCTGCTTATCATCTACAAAACATACATTACGTTTGTTTGTGAACATTTATTTATGAATCTAGCTAATATGCTTCACCTTTTACTCCATCCATTCCGTCAGCACAAGTGCGTTCTCTCCCTGATGTAACTGCCACTCAACACAAATCCTAAACGTAGTCACATACCCATTGACCCGGGGTCATGAAAATATACTGTATAGTGCCTGAGAAGCAGTCAGCCACTGATCACTTTTGAATCCTTAGTTGCAGTTCAGGAACCCATACCGTCATAGTGTATATTGGCATGATGTTAAAATTATAAAAATCACACATACATACTTTTAGTGACAAACCTACAGATAATTATCAACTATATCTGCAGCTCCATACAGCTTTGTGGCCGCAACTTTTGTTTTGGTTCACTTTTTTGTTAAAAAACAGAGCTAAAAGAAGAGCGATTATAATACTTGTATTCATCAGGTGGCCACAAATACGAGTACATCCAAATCCATTTTAATATTGCTCTGCTGGTTGTTTAAATAAGCAGCTGTTTGTTATCAAGTTTGCGAGATCAACTTAACAGGTATGGATATGTTCTGTTCACAATTTTTGTTGGCCAAAGAAATCTTAAAGGATGAACCAACACAATTTTGATTCTTTCAAATAGCCAGGAGAGGCAACTCCTCTGCTTCCAAAAATAACTCTAATTATATAGAAGTCAAAGAGAAAATGATTTATTCCCTCAGTAAACATGAGTTTATGGTCTCAAAAGCTAGTTTCAAGTCTGATGTTCATTTGGTCAATGCTGTTCTCATTCAGAGTAAAATAGAGTGCAGGGTGTTTTCAGTCCATGAAAGGCTTTGTAACATTCTGATCACCCATAAATGCCTTTATGCATTTTTCTGGTTACAAAAAAGCCAAGAGAGCGACGGACAAAATGCCGAACAAAAAGATCCACAAATCAAAAGGTGACGTCACGATGACTACATCCACTTCTTACATGCAGCCTATGGGTTTAACCTCAAATTAATACCTTACAAGCCCCAACATTTAGTGTAAACCCGGCCCATTCTGAGCCCAGACAGACACACTTAAACATGGCATGTTATGGTAAAGCCAAGCTCTAAAAGCTCTAAAAGTAGCCCTCGTCTCCTCATGCACACACATACAAAAACAAATCTCCATCCGCAGTGTGGAGATCAAAGGCCAGGTGTGTGTGTGTGTGTGTGTGTGTGTGTGTGTGTGTGTGTGTGTGTGTGTGTGTGTGACATGCCATAGGAATGTGTCAAAGGTGGACTAAAAGATTCAGGGAAGATTGATGTGGAGAATTCATGGTTTTGACTACAGTAGTCAGCCAGCTGCATGCACCGCCATGACACCTGCTGGGTGTATAGACAAAGAGGGTAGAGGTCAAATAACTTACACACCTGGGAAGAAAACACAGACACACACTTGCACACACATCCTTTGTGATGCTCTAAGTGCTCACTTTTTGGGGGGTTTCCATCTGTTCTTCTCTCCTTTTACCATCTTTGTGTCCCCGTTTCACAACCAGTATAATCTTGTATCTCTCCTCCATCGTCTTCAGGTCACGGTCCACGGGCAGGTTTGATCACCCCATCTTTCGGTATGAAGGGTAATGGAAGTGTCCCGAGAGGTCCTGTCCCAGCCCGACCTTTACCTCAGCCCCACCCTAAAGATGAGGACACCCTGGTCCAGATGGCAGAGCACATCCCTGCTGGGACTCGGACGCCCATGTGTGCCCACTGCAACATGGTGATCAGGTGAGGGACAGATACCGTCGCTAATACTGTAACGTCATTTATCAATTTAAGAATTACTTAAGGATCCCTGAAGGGACTATATGTATTTTTTATTCTACCTTTTTAACCATGGAACTCAATTAAAACAGTTGCAGGGTTTTTAGTTTTATCATATAATGCTCATATGCTGCTTGAACAAGGATATGATAAAAAACAAAACAACAGGCAATCTCTTCCACCCGGCTGCACAGACATACATTTGTACTCAAGCAAATTAAGATTGGGAAGGAAAATATGTCCACTTCTCAATTATTCATTGTCCCAGTTCGGCACTTAAAATAATTAAATGGAACCCATCTCGAGTAAATAATCTGTGTATGAAACTGTAGAACTACAAAGATCTGACTGCAGTGTAGATAAGAGGAAGAGGAATTAAGTTGCACCAGCAGTAGATCAAACTGTGTTGATGTTACACACATACAGTATGTAGATACTGAAAGCAAAACACACACACATACACAAGAAAACACAATTTAGACTGAAAAAACTCTTGGTTTTCCTGTTCAGTTCTTCTGCTTAATTATAGGGTTTGTCTTTTTTATTTCCCTCCTGTGTTAGTCCACCAACACATCACTTCCTCATCCTCCTTCCTGCCTCCTGCTCTTCTTCTCATGACTGCCTAACCCAAGTGTTATCTAACTTGTGTCACCTTACATGACACATCACTCAGGATATAGGGTAGCTCACATGCTAATGGAGGCCAAGCTTGGGCCACTATCTGAGAAAGCTCCGATAAGCACAGCGACAGTATTGTGTGGAGTAAATTAGTCTCTGTTGTTTTCCCACTTTGCCTAATCATCAAAGTGAGCAATGCCAGGGTGCCGTCTGAGAGGACGCAGAGGCTGACGGTAACAGTAGACGTCGACACATTATATTTCTAGACTGTGCTCCTCGTTTCTGAAGCAACGACGAGGGCCGTGAATGGAATACTGAAACAATGAATCCCTCAGTTGATCGAATAATTCTGATACGAATCATCATCATCATAATGCACATTATTATCAATGTAATGACTCTGTTATAGGAAATATGCTGAGTTACCAAGAGACAGTTATTAGAAGTTACTCACATTGTCATTCATTCATTTATTAATTGGTGGTTTACACATTTGCCCTCTAGTGGCTGTCTGTAGGCATGGTAATGAACCTATCAGCATAACTGCTTTGCAGTTTGATTAGATATTACTTCGTTAGTCCCGCAGTGGGGAAATTTACAATGCAGTTTAATTTGCATAATGTACTTGGATTTATGACGAGGTATCATCATAATTTAATTATTTGGTAATGTCAGTTCAAAATCTAAAGTTGATTGCCCCTTATCATGTTGTCTCTTCTTGTCTTTCTTTCTCCCAGAGGACCATTTTTGGTAGCAATGGGGAAATCATGGCATAAGGAGGAATTTAACTGTGCCCACTGCCGTATATCCCTGGCAGATGTAGGCTTTGTGGAGGAACAGGGATCTGTCTACTGTGAACACTGCTATGAAGATTTCTTGGCTCCGACATGCAGCCGCTGCCAGGCCAAGATACTGGGGGTGAGTTAGAGTGAAGCTGTGTGTGTGTGTGTGTGTGTGTGTGTGTGTGTTGGCAGGTTGTCTAGTTGCTCTTGTGTCTTGTCTGTTTTGTGATGGCCATTCAACAGAATGTACAGTTCAGATTCATGTACTTTGATAATGCAAAAGATATTGATGATGACAACAAAGCTCTAGCAATACAAAGCAAGGAAAGATAACATGGAGAATTTGTCTGAATACCTTAACATTCACTTACGGTACAGCTGACCTTTGCATTGTGTGTGTGTGGCTGTTTCAAACTCAACCACCTGTTGTTCGGAGACCAAAGCGATAGTCCTCTGGCATTCAGTGCAAACCTGTCACACAGGCTGTCGGCTGACCTAATCTGTTTTATGGCTTTTGTGCTTCAGAATGATTGACCAGTGTGTAAGACTGTGAACAGACTGGTTTACAGCAACTAGATTAAGCACGTGTCAGTTGAACTCTCAGTCTTCACTGCTCTGTAGTTTTCCCACTGTCAGCCAGCTGCAGGTTGAGGGGTTCAAAGTAGGAAAATGGATGCAAGCAGTTAGGTGGCCTACAAGATTACATGAAGCACCTCCTAAAATGTGTTTTACTTATTAATGATACAGCAAAGAGACTCTTGATGTTTGTAGTTGAAATATCTTCTCAATGTGAGTTTAAATAGAGGTTGATCCGACATTTAAACTGATACAAGTTGAGCTTAATATGGAATCCAGTTCTCTATCTTTTTCTGTCTTTTTACTTTGTGCATTAAGACTTCTTTTTTAATCAATGTTAGTCCAAATAATAAAGATACACCCTTAAATGGTCAGTCCAACCCCAGACATGCAAGATAAAGGCTTAAGGGGCCAATGTCTGAAAGCTATAGGGAATTTCTATAGTGACCACCAGCGAAACTTAGGAATGTGGTATATATTCTGGTGTTAGGAGAATTAGGCTTATTGGCCTCGAGGCTGCAGGTGTAGCATGAACCCAGAGTGTCGGGAAGCTGAGATCTCTGCTCTCATAACAGATCTGACATTCATCCCTCACGTGTTCTAACCTCTTTAGCCTCTATCCCTTTCAACCCTCTATTTCTCACACATCTTCAACCAGCTTATGGCTTCTTATTAACCTGTTTTCTCACTCCTCTCCCCTAATCCTTCATTTTCCTTCGGCCCACCAACTTTCCATTTATTCCCTCTCCTGTCTTGTTCTCACAGTTTAAGGGTGGAAAAGAAAGCGCTTGGTCTATTTTAAGGTGGGTCATGTGGCCCATAAGAAGAAGAAACTAAACATTTAAATGTGGCGTGAGAACCGACACATTTATTCGTTACAATCAGGCAGGGGTTGATAACAGAAAGGCACGTTTTTGTTAGAAATAATGACCCAATAAGCAATCAACACGGCAGCATCCCACCTAGAGTCTCTGTTTCCTGGATCTAATTTTCCAGTTACTGTGACCGAGCCACACAACGACCAGTGCTCCTACTGAAGTGCATAATGCCTCCAACTAACCGCACTCTTTGCTTTTTGCTCCCAGGAGGTGATAAATGCCCTCAAACAGGCGTGGCATGTCTCCTGCTTTCTGTGCGCTTGCTGTCAGCAGCCAATCAGAAATAACATCTTCCACCTGGAGGACGGGGAGCCGTACTGTGAACAAGGTGAGTGATGAGGACTGAACAACACGCTGATTGGACCCATTGATCTCGCTGATGGGGCTGATGAAGGATGAATAGAATTTTATTTTGGTGCTATAACTATAAAGGGGAAAAAAGAAATTCTGTAATAAAAGAAAGATTATTATTTGTGTAGTGTATGTCATGCCATGTTGCTTTGTGTGTAAACAGACTTCTACAGTATGTTTGGGACCAGCTGCCATGGCTGTGAGTTCCCCATTGAGGCTGGAGACAAGTTCCTGGAGTCCCTCGGTTACACCTGGCACGACACCTGCTTCGTCTGCACGGTAAGTGAAGGATTAGTATGTTCACAGTCACGTTAATTGAGAGACACAGTGATGTGATAAATCCATCTTCTGGCATTTGTATCATTATTTCTAAGGAGACGATGAGTTATCAATGAGTTTCCAAGTTTTCTGGACCACTTTACTTGTGTAACCTTTCTATGTGTGTGTATGTGTTTGTTTTTCATCAGGTGTGCTGCACAACACTCGAAGGCCAGACCTTCTTCTCCAAGAAAGACAAACCTCTTTGCAAGAAACATGCTCACACACTGAAGATATGAACCTTGGACTTTCTTCACAACTTTCCATCCTTACATTCTCCCTTTGTTAGATGGGATGGGAAGGCCTCGTTAGTTCTTGCAACAATACACTTCAAGCAGTACTCGCAGACGCATGGAGGTCAGAATAAGGGAACCATTGCCATGTATACAAAATAAAACTGTTCTTTTCTAGGGACCTAGACCCATTTTAAAACCAGTACCTTTCTCATGTGATTTATCCTACAAGCAGCAAGTAAAGAATCACTGTTTTTACCACATTTCACCACAAATATTGATTTTAATCTGGATTTTATTGGCGTAAATTTTACTGGCAAATGGTGATGATCACCAAAGTCAGACATTCAATATGTAAGACTTTGTGATCCTAGGCTTTTACTTAATTCTAGTCTTTATTTCTTGATCCAGAGTTTAAAAGCATGATAGGGGTGAGATTGTTACATTAAAACTTAGACCGTGTCAGAAATGTGTATTTATACATATACTATCAGACTTTAAAGAGAGGAGGATATTGGACAATTATTTTCCACGCTGGTGTTTATTTTTGTTACTTTTAATGTTTGTGTAGCTTTAATCAAATGTAATAATTGGATTCACATCTATTAAAACAAATCCAAGAGATTATCCATCCAACGTCCTGTGTCGAACTTTGTTTTATCAGAATCTTCATAGAGAAATGTGCTTGTGCTGGTTGTTTTAATATAGGTGAGCTGGGTGTCTGGGTTCATGGGGAAATATTTTGCCTTTGATCAGTGCTTAGAATTATTAGAATTTTCTGTATTTTTTTTAAATTTATTTTATTTGCTATTTGTTGTGTGAAATATTGACATAAAATGTTACCGGTTTCAAAATATTAGGTTACATTTAGTCATATACATGGGACCGAACTGGCCCTAAATATACATTATCATACATACAATATAAATGTATAACAAAATGTAAAGCCCATATTATATATCTATGTATATTTCCGTTCTATTATTGACTGACATATCTTGAAAATTGCATAGTAGTTGCAGACATATGTCTTCCATACTGAGTGCCATAGTTTAATAAATCATATTCATATTTTTACTTATAGTATCTCATGCTATTTATACAAATTGCATTCTTTTGTGGTTTATGGGATCCTCCATCTGCTTCTTAAATGTGAGTAGAACTTTCTGTCCTGGCCTGCAGGAAAAGACGGTCAAATATAATCCTTGTGTTGTAAACTGTATATTTTATTTTGTTTATAGAAGTGAGAAATGTATTATCTGACAATACATATTTAACTGTTTGAGTAACTGGGCTTTCCCTGTTCAGGGAATGGATGGGGGGTAGTTTCCTCTCTGTTTTTAGGATCAACATGTTGATTTGGAGATATTGACTTTTTATTATTGTAAACTTGGTCTTTTCTGTTTATTTTTCAAACACCAGAATAAATGACAGCAAAACTCACTTATTAATTTCACATACTTATCAGAAGTAAGCTGTGTTTTATATGTGACAAAAAGGGGCCAAGTACAGTGATAATCAAACATAGGGGAAAAAAAGCTTCAGTCTAAGTGGATAAATTATGTTTAATAAATGATGCTCTTTCAACCCCCCAAGAGAAAACTTCTGTTTCCTAACGTTTGCTTTCTTCTCAGTGTAATACTATCTTACCACACTAAACGTCCTGCATGGCTTGACAAAACCACATGGCAGCACAGAGGAGTCTGACATGAGCGATGTGAAAGTCAGATTTCAACGCATGCTTTCTCTGCTGAGAACGCTCCAAGAGGAGAGATGGAAAGAAATCAAGATACTGTGAGCGACGAGGACGTGAGCGACGCCATAAGAGCAAGAACCTGAGAGCGATTCGAGTGAAATAGACCCCGACTGCGCACACACACACACACACACACACACACACACACAGACCAACATCACCTTGTATTTAAATCATATGATATATTGATTTCCCTTACAACAAAAAGTAATTCATCTTTACCATGTAGTTGATGTTTGAAGCTGATGCCACTCCAAGCCATTTCTATAATGGGTATGTTTTGTACATTCTTGGCAATAACCCGTGTATCATGCCTTCAACTGTTTTAACAGTATTAGATGAACCAAGCAAAATATGCAGGCATATCTCCCTTCCCACCCCTTTAATAACCTCTTTTTTTGGATTACTTATGCATGAACCACCATCAGCTGACACCAAGAAACATGTATCTGCCCCGAAAAAACAATTGGCGTTCAAACATTCATGAATTACCACACTGACTTGCCCTAACATCTTCCTTCCGGTTTACACTCACAATGAAACTGGAGCTTCGCTAAGTGCAGCGGTGCCTATCATAAGTGTCTGCAACAAACAGTTTATGAGTTATGAAAGAGGCGTGGCTGAAGAGTAGGGATGGGAGTATGAGTCCATTTTTGAATGTGAATGTCTTCAGGCCTGGACTTTAATTTAGAAATCCAAAGAAGATTTGACAAGGTACACTGACGTTATAACAATTTCCTTCCGCTAGATTGTAATGACCACATCTGTAGGAGGTCATTAAAGTCACAGACTCAAAACTCCCTTTTTGTTTTGTGAAAAACTCCAAGAGGCATTTTTGTTCATCTCTGCAAGTACATCAATCAACTACATTTAATAAATGTAGGTGAAACCTCAATGAGGGTCTTGATATGGTGTCAGATTGGTCTCATAATTACAAATGCACACTGAAAGACTCAGAAATGCAAATGAAAAGATTCACAAATACATTCCAATGCACAAATGTGTGCATTTGTGAGTAAAATATATTTGTAAATCCTTGTGTGCATTTGTAAATCAAATATATTTGTGAATTGTTCTGTGTGCATTTGTAATTATGAGACCGATCTGACCCCATACTTGATGTTAGAGATATTTTAGGCGGCGCTAAAAAGCCATAAACCCATGCCCTTCACACAATTTTTTTTTAGTAAATTCCACAACCTCTAACGCCTCAGTCTCCAGCAGATCTTCTGCCTTTTTCAGGGCAGCTGCGGTCCTCTGGTCTCAGCTCTCTGCTGCTCCAGCTTGATGGGAAGCCTGGGATCTCTGTCTTCTTGGCCTCCTCCTGTTTTTTTCTCGGGCCGCTTCCCCCATCTTGCTTAGTTTATTCTGCAGGTTTGGAGCTTGAGCCCTTCCAAACACTCCCCAGCTCCTCTGCTTTCGAGCGAGCCTCAAACTTTTTGTTTTGTTTTGTTAAACAAACTGCTTGAGATAATCTTGAGCATCCTCATCTGATCCGGATCTGTCTCACCTGGGATTTCAGTTTCTCTGTATCACTGGGGGAGGGGAACATATCGCTATCTCTGCATCAGATATTTCACATTGGCTCCCGTTCTAATCATCCTTCTATTTTTGGAGCTTATCAAGGAACATTGACCAATAGTCCTCTTGGATTTCCAGGTGTACTATCCCCTCAGACCCACTTTGGATAAGCCTCTCCTGCTCTGTCCTTCAGTGCTCTTGCTCATGAAGGCAGCGAAACATTGAATAAGTGTAACATTTCCTTTCTAAGTTGAAGTGATATGATACAGTTTGGTTTTCCATTTGAAAATAATCAGTTGCTGACATCACAGACAAAGAGGGTCAAGCTGAATCATCCTCCAGTAGTTTATGTCACAGGTTAAGTAGTTTACTGGGATATCTGATGTACGAGTGGTGCTGCTAATTGTCTGTAATGTAGCATGATTTGCCACATTTGATTATAATTTATTTTACGTAACACTTTTTATGAAGTGTATCCTTTCCTGTCAAATGAATGTGAAAAGACTGCAAGTTGTCTTCTGTAAACAAAAACAAAAAAATATAAATTGCCTAAATTGCTAATAATTGTAGTGGTTTAAAATAAACACATTCCTTCCATTCTAAGGGCCCACTTCCTGCACATTGTTTATTTTCCTATGACTTCCTTCCAGTTTATTAGTAAATATATCATTACTGGTGAAGATATGGGCTCTTCTTAGTTGTTCATTATTCATAGCAGAGGAGAGTGATTGTGGAAGCCAGCAGGAGCACGTCTTCACTCAATCACCTTGGTCTTCGCTAATGCAATTCTCGAGGCATTAATCACCTCTCATACAGCTGAGTGAGGGGCAGAGGGGCTCTCGTGTGTGTGTGTGTGTGAGGCCAATGTGTGAGCGCGTGCTTGTGTGTGTGTGTGTGTGTGTGTGTGTGTGTGTGTGTGTGTGTGTGTGTGTGTGTGTGTGTGTGTGCGCAGGGGGGAGTGAAAGAGAGCGAGAGAGAGAGAAAGAGCGAGTGAGCAAAGCCACAACTCTGGCGTGCAGGGAGACCGACCCGCATCTGTCCGGAGGAGCCTACCGAGTGCGAGCAACTTCTCTCCATCAACACAAGAAAGAAAGTAGGTGAGTAGCTTCGCGTTCAACTCGAGCTGCCGGCGGGGGGCTCGAACACGCTCTTTTGGTATTGCTTTTCGGATGTTGGTTTTTAGCACGACTGTTTGCAAACACCTTCGGAAGTGACAGGCGTTGCCTTTTTATTGGTGGTTCGCTCGGGGGTTGACTGTCTCGCGCCGTTCACTCGTTTGCTGGAGATTTAGAGACAGACGCTGTGGCTGCACGTGAGCGGAGACACGCTGGAGTCATATAGAGTTTGAAAAGTCCGCCAATGGCCTTCATATCTATATCTATATACGTCTATTTAGATACGTTTACGTTATTCTCAGCGCAGCATCATGTTTATCCTTTCAGGCTACGTCACCAGTGTTGTTTACAAAGAAGATGACCACATGATAGGAGCGGGGTGTGAGATAGATTCACTATTTGTCATTAATTAACGGTATGCATTTGTAAACATGCCCCACAAGTGAGCTATAGCATGACTGAACAGCCAGTACGATTTGTTCTATATGTAGTGTTGGAGCAATATGGTTCATTTTATTTGTGTGATTGTGTGTTGATGATAAGAAAAGTACAATCTATTGTCCATATGTATATGCTATGTATAAGCTATTTTAGAAAGATACTTGGAGTAACTGCAGGTATATGACTAATGTTTTGACACTGATAGACAGACAGTCTTTTCAGAGACGCACATAATGCATGTTGAGGTGATGATTTTCATCTCACCGTTTTTTTTAGTTAATTGGCGACAACATTATAATAACAGCTGGATGTTAGGACTCAATTATAGTTGGGAGAGCACATTACAGACCTTGATAGCTGGTGTTTAGACAACTTTAATCCAATAACTTTCAGTCATTTTAGATGCGGCATTTTTTTGTTTTGTACAAACAGTTCCTGGATCATGTCTCTTTAGAACGTTCACATAGGAACGGTCGAATGCTTTCTTTTTCATGAGTTGTGTAAAAATATGAATACTTATTATGTTCAAAGCAGTCAAACAATTACATTACTCAGGCACCTTCACAAACAAGTTGAAACCCTCTCTGTCGGTATTTTTTGTATTTGGGAGAATTGCACTACATATTGTACTAGTCGCAAAGCAAAGTCATTTTTGAGACTTTGTGAAGTGAGCCCCCCTCTTCAAGGGCTCAGAAAGCAGAAACAAATGAACCTCAACACAGCCTCCAGCGCTGAATAACCTACAACCCAGTATTCCCCATACACCCCACTTACACACACACACACACACACACACACGCACACGGGCATGCACAAAGTATTCAACTTTCCCTCCACGTCCAATAACCAGGTCCAGCTGTTTGTCAGTGTGGGTTATGACAATAGTAGATCTGTATGTGTGTGTACGTGTGCACATGAACAAGCATGTGTGAATGTATATCCAGATGGCATAACGATGTGGCTCCAAATCTTACCTCACCTCATCTGAGGTGTCCGGGGCAGCAGCACCGGGGAACCCCGCAAGAAAACCCTCAGCAAATATGAACGAGAGGAGCAGACATCCCGGTCCAGATGTGTGTGTGTGTGTGTGTGTGTGTTTGTGTGTGTGTGCATTGTTTTTCGGGGGGTTTGTCAATCTAGTAAGTATATGCAGTTGTTGAGGCTTCACCAGGAACAGCAATCTCATTTAGGTCAGCGAGACATCACGCAAATCAGAGAAACAGCCACATTCTCAATTTGGCTGTGTAATTGAGTTTCACATAGCAGCTATAAACAGAACATTTCCCTCATTTTCTTTTCCCGATGTGTGTGTGTGTGTGTGTGTGTGTGTGTGAGAGAGAGAGAGAGAGAGAGAGACACTTAAGAGTTTCAGACATCTTGTGATGTGTGACAAGGTGTCTGATTCTGACTGCTGGAAATTCAGATAACATTGCTTGTGCTTAATCTACGCGCCAAGAATAGCAAATTTGTCAAACCAAACAGATTTTCTGTCTGATGAGTGGGACCGAAAGAGGAAAAGACCGACATAGGATACAGTCAAAGGGTACATGGCGATGCCTGTGGAGCCGTATTCAGTTTATAGCAAATGTCTGGTAAAGTCTGATTAATTGAAGTGAGGTCAAAAAAATAAATAGTTAACGTACACACACACACACACACATCAAAGCAATCCGTCAACGCCTTTCCATATTTAAATATGAAGTGCTCAGAAAGTTCACAGAGGAAATTTGAGTTGGATCTGACAACAGGGTGAGCAGAATTGGCAGCCCGTGAACTTCCTCAAGTTTTCCGAACAACGACTAAAAAAGTTATACGATTTTCAGAAATGTGTCGTTCTTAACGTTTCCCATCTGCCACTGCGATGGTTGCGTGCCTCTCACACTTCTCCACTTATAGGGGGGGTAAAGGCCTTCAGCACTTGAATCCAATTCCAGTCACTGCATTATTTCTGTGGAGGTAAATGTGTCTAAAGAAATGTGTTACAACAACAAGAAAGACATCAGGCGACTCACGAGAGGAGGAGCGATTGTTCATGTGAACCTGGGGACAGCCTGCCAGCGTTGTGCCGCTCTAATATCCAATTTCCTCAACTTAGCGATGGAGTTGATAACAATCAAAAAGAGATAACAGCCGTGAGCCTGAGGCCTTGTTCTCAAAGATCTATCTATCTTACTTAATTACGGTGTCATTTTGATTTATAGAAACGCTCCAGCATATATCTTCGCCAGAATTATGTAACACAAGGTGTTTTTGAAAGGTTTCCACAGGCCTTGAACATTATTAAAAGCTAGAGGCTTATTGATACTAATATTACTGTTTTGATAATTTACTATTTTTTATTTTTTTATTATGTTGATTTAAATGTCAAGGATTGTTCTGTTGTGTTGAAAATGCAAAAAAAAAAGTTAAAAAAAAGTAATAAGTCGAGGCAATAACAACTTAAGACTGGATGGATAGCAAGTTACAGAGCAAACATAACAATATTAAGTATGAAAATCAATATATACAATAAAATAGCAGAGCAGAACATATTCAACCAAATTAAATAATAAAGAAAATGCAAAAATGCAAAGTATACGCAGGATGTAGTATTGAGTGAAATAAAAGCTGCATCACAGACATCAACATGCCTCCGATCTCTGTCATCCTGAATAAATGCCAGTCGAAAGCATTGTTTACCTTGAATGAGTGTGTTCACCTAACCCTAACTCATTTGTAAAATAATACATAATAATACAAATTGATCTACAGCTACAAAAGACGTGGCCAAAAAGGTCCAAATGTAGATTTAGACCACTTTCTTATCTCAATTAAAAGCTAACTGAGTTGAGAAGAGGATTTAAAGCAGCTGATGGAATTATTCCATTCCATCTAAATCCTTAGTGCTGTGAGATACACCATGTTTCCAAAACTGTATCCTGACTAAAGGCTCATTCAAGCTGTCTGAAGCTCAAGACACTCAAGCATATATACCCTCCTTTAAAATATACCTACTTTCCAATAAATGCTTTACACTTACATCTGGACACGTGCTGTGTTCTGCTTCAAAAGTCTATCCTAGCAGTTCAATGGGAAATTACCTCTTGTGAATCTACTATTTAAAAAAATCATATTTAAAGTGACTGAATGAGCTTATGTAGGTATGTGTCACATCTTTGTCTCCACACATGGATCCCATCCGGTGTCAGCCGTGGTCCTCTGAAGCTGGGTTAAACAGTTGACCCTTCCCTTTCTCCATGGAAACTGTGATCTATTACTTTTGACACGTTCAAACAAGAATGCACTGACACATGTATATATGCTCGCAAAACATCAACACCATCGAGTCCGCATGCATATCAGAACATTTTAATTTGCACTTCTAACGCCACAGATACAATCTTATTTTAATACATGCAACTGTGTACACCTGATACTTGCAGGCTTGCAGTAGTTTTGTTTGGTCTTATCAAAGTTTGAAGCGTGCAGTTTTCACACTGCAGCACTAGTTTGTTTAGTCTACCATCGTGTTCCTAATGGAGGGAGCGCTGTATTTGTTTCGATACTCCTCTGGATAAAAAGAGACTTGAGTGAGTTGCAGAGACAAGATGGGATCTGACAGGAAGTGTTCCTACTGGGTCGATGTAGCTGCTGCAGACGGATGATGATGAAGACGCTGATATGGCCGGTATGCAAAGAGAGACGAACAAAAGAGGGCTACAGCAGCAGCAGTCTTGCGCCTGTGAATGTTCTGTGGGTGCGGCTGCAGGTTTGTGAGATAATAAAGTTGAGGTTTCAGCGTTTTTATTCAGGTGTACAGTGGTGTGTTTATATGCATGACTGTGCTTATCAGTCATATCTTTCCGTACCAGATCACGTCTCATTATTCTAATCTTCATCTCCATTACTCCCCTGCTCCCCCTCAAGGCGGACATTCATGATGGAGTTATTCTGTCCTGGTGCTCTGTAATTCACACAGGGCACACAGTTCAGCCACTCCTCCCCCGGTCTTCCCCTTTTTCTTTTCTTTTGAATGACGTGACAAAGGTTTGGCATCAGCACCTTTAGAAACGATACTTGAAATGTTCCAGCCCTCTGTTTATTGAGGACCCAAAGGGAAAATCATAGTAATCAACAAATTACTGTGACAAACTTTGTGGCTAAACTAAGGCTGCTGGCCACCGCACCGAGAGCAGCATTGGTTGATGGTATAAAACAAGTCTAAATGATGATTTATTAGGCCGGCTAATAGCCCACAGAATCAGTTAAGGCTTGTGTCCCTAAGGGCGGATGTTAAAACATACTACCAGCCAGCTTCTGATCTCATGATTCGACTATTTTTTTTCTCGCTGCTCTCTAATTCACACAGGTCGCACAAATCAGCCACTCCTCTTTCTGTTCTTTCCTCCTAGTTCTTTTGGCATTCTGCACCCTTTACTACACGAGCAAAGTCATTTTCTCTTAGCTCTCATCACCTTGTGGTTAATCATTGCTTTTATACTGTATATTACTATGCACATTTTCATGACTAAAGGAAAGAAACGGTGCATTGTTGATCAGAACACCCGATCACAAACATGAACAGATTGGGCCCTGAGGGTGCTTGAAACTGAGTTTTGCTTTGAACTGTGAGGCTGTTCTGTATTTGGTAGACCCCAACTCTGTCTTCTTGTGTTTGGTTTGGCTCATTCCTAACTAAAGTAATCACCGGGCCTGTAGTTCACTCAAAGGAGAGAGAGAGAAAAAAAGAGAGAGAGATGAAGGAGTGATGAGTGGGGGACTGAGAGGAGATATCCATCTGGATCCACTTTTGGACAATTTCATCTCTCCTGCCCTCCAAACCTGAGACCCCCAATTTCCATGGTGCCTCCTTTGAGGTGCCATTCCATCAATGATGGAAGAAACATTTGTCTCTTCAACAACAAGTGCCATTCTTAAGTTTAAGGAAGTGCCTTTACTTCTAGAAATCTTCTCACTACTCAAAAAACTTTAATACGGCGACTAAATGCAGAATAAGTGGCCTGCATATCAACATTTTAGGTAGTTTATGGAAAAACTGGATAACTAATTCCTGATGAGCATTCTTGATAAACCGCGGCATCAAGTATCAGTTTTGAGATTTATTTTTCAGGTAACTTTAAGTTGTGGCTTTCCCAGTTGTGAATTTTCTATGAATCTGAGAGATTAAAGGTCAGACTGAGTGATGAAAACCCTCACTTCCTGATGTAAAAAGCACATGACTTGGGGATTTTACTGCTGTTTTTTAAAGCCTTCAACAACTTGGCTCTCTCAATATCTGATCTGCTAATTCCTTGTGAGCCTGACCTGAGATCTTCGGGCCTTACCAACAGTTCCACGTTCTGGTGACTAAACTGGTTCACAACTGGTCACTAATATAAGGCAGGCAAATTCACTATCTTCTACTAAATCTCTTCTGAAGACTCACTTTTACCGGGTGGCTTATTTTTACATCTGACTGATTGCATGTTTTAAGTGTTTGATTGTGTTTCTTATTTGCTTTCATGTTTATTGTGAAGCACTTTGTAACTTTCTTTCGGAAAGGTGCCACATAAATAAAGTTATTATAAGCGGTTCTGTTTTTCGTGCCTGAGGTCACAGCAAACCAGAATATCTGACCATCTTCACACAGATATCTTACTTTGACCGAGCATTCAGGCATCCAATGTAAAGGAGCAGATGAGGTGAACGGACAAAGAAGTAGGTGACTCACAGTGACTCGGTCATGTTATCAAGTGGAAAAATAAAGTGTCACTATTAAAGGTATTATCTGCACCTCTTTCTGGTATGTACTTCTTCTTTATCTTGTGTTCTGTGCTCCTCGCGGTCTCTGACCGACTCTTCCTCTAGTCCTCCACACGCATGTATTTCGATCTGGAATTATAAATGTCTTTCTTTCATTTGTGCAGATGTGTCGTTGGCAAAGGATCAGGGTATAATGCGTATAATCAAACTCAGAAGGCACTAGTTATTCTCTTTCTCCCTGTCTAAAAGCCCTGCATCTGCTGCTGCAGATGCCTGGTTTTGTGTCACATCATCGATACCCTGTTACCTCTGAAATTACGTTCACATTGCCTTTGCAGACACCACCTTCCCATGAGACATAAATTCATGATGAGCTCGTCAATGTGTTTTCCAAAGTCATGATTCCAGAGTAATTCAATCTGATTCATACCAAATCCAATTTTGCCCCAGAGATAGTGCGTCCTATGCACATGAAATCAAATCTCGAGGGGTCTGTTTCTTCACTTACATGTCCGGTGGATTATACATATCCATCTCACAAGCAAATTAAAATTTGAAGCAGGCCTCTGGGAGTCTTTGCGCTGTGTCGTTTGCAACACTGTATGCTATGTAATGCTTATTGAATGAGTTTATTGACAGATGGATGCAGCGAAGAGGGGGGACTCCATTGATCCCTGACATCTGCTGCATGAAAGGATATTTATGATCAAGTGTGACGTATATTTTATTTAGAGACTAACGATGAGTTTAATTGGAGGCCGGTAACAGGAAGTAAATGTGAGGCTCCCATCATGCCAGATACTGTCGGACGAGGGCTGTTGTTTGCAGATTTGATTAAGTGATATAAAAAAAAGAAAAAGGAAATGACCTGATGCCAAACACCAAATCAGCTCAACCAGATCAGAGGGACAGCAAGATCCAAAATGAGAAAGACATTTAGAGCAACAGCGTCCAAGAGAGGCCAGATGTCCCTCACTTAACAGGCCCACAGGTTCCCAGCCAAACACCATAAAGCAGATGACTGCATATTAGGTCAGCATCACACACACACACACACACACACACACACACACACACACACACACACAGGGATGGGAAACATTGCCACCACATTATAACCTCCTGCACGAAGCATCACTCATCAAGAAGTCATGAACTGCTTTCTTGAAAATACGATCTATTTATTTATGCTCACTCATATCTGGCCTACTTTTTTGACTGCCTTTTTCAAATTCTCAGTCTTTCTTTCGAAATTCTCTCTGCTCTCTCACACACACACACAGTCACACACACACACACACAGTCACACACACACACACAGTCACACACACACACACACACACACACACACACACACACACACACACACACACACACACACACACACACACACACACAAACACACACTCACTCACGTGTGACTAGCATCTCTGGGTTCACATTCATAACCAAACAGGTGTGCATGCATACGCACAGATTCGCACCACACGCTCACTGGTTTTATATACATTGTGATGTTTTTACAAGTCGAAGCCTCTCAGCTCAGCTTCCTGTTTGAAAAAACTAAACTCCTAGCTGCTTTAAGTGATGTTCTAAGTGTCATAGCTGGCTTGTCTGCTCAGCATACAGAAGCAGATGACACACGCGGTAGTAGAACAGGACTGACTTGAAGGTTACGAGCGTGGGTCTTATTAATTCCACGTATGTGTAATTCCACATGAAACCGGAATCAAATTCCATGTATGTGTAAACACACGGCCAATAAAGCTGATTCTGATTAAGCTCAATGCTTCTGTCAGATGAGCCACCAGGAAGCCCTCACCATCTGCTGGTCAGTTGTGTACATGCACCAACATGAAAGATCAGCATTCATGTTGTATCACACCCTTTACAAGCTGAGTTACATTACATCTCATTCCACACGTGTTACACAATGAGAAGTGGCCACTTTAAAAACTCCCAAGTTGATACGAAGATACAAAACGTTTTTTTAATGCTAGAACTACTTTGAAATGCCAGTGTTGTGTTTCTACTTCACAACATTAGTAGTAATGTTGTGGTGTACTTTGCTGTAGTAGTTTCAGGGACTACTTGGGCTAAATGGATGGTACACAGTATGTGATATTGCTACTACCCTGCATCCCTGTAGAGCTGCCTGCTAGCTTAATTATATCAGCAGCAGACAGAGATCAGGGGGTCGACAGACCTCAACATGTTCGTTTGTTAATTCACTGTCTTTAAGAGTCCAAGATCAAACTGACAGGATCTGTCATGAACATTGTAAAACATCCCGTAGTCTCCTTTTGAAAGCTCACCGACCGACGTCAAATGATTCTTCGTTTGTTTCTCTAAACCCAGTTCCTAATGCTCTCATGAGCGGCTGCAGCAGGCACAGTGAACGGGGATTATAGTAATGATAGTGGTGCAATGTCATTTTCTGTGTGTGTAAATTGTCCTCTGAGGCATCAGTTGTCGGTTTCAAGCACATGTTGTTGGATTAATGAATTAACTTCAGCAAATGACCTCATGCACCCACCAAACACTCAATTCACCACATAACTCCAGAATTACAACCTCAGACCTGCACACATACACACATATTCCTCTATTGTATCTTGGTGACGGCTATGTCAAATAAAAGGTATCTGAGTCACAATGAAAGTGGCTTTAATGTTGGGCTTACATTAGTACAAGATAAGGTAATAGGACAAGGAAAGCCACGTTGTCAGAGGCTCCCTTTCTCTAAGAAGGATACACAATAAAAACATTGAGCTTTCCAGTGTTGCCACTGGATTCAGGTTCTAGCTAATCAACGGTGCACACAGCCGTGACTGTTCTGTTCCAGGGGACTGCAGGGGGGGGGGGGGGGGGCCCTGCCTGAAATGGGGGAATAAGGGTAGAAGGAGGGAGAGAGCGCATGTAGTTGCATATTTGAGGTGTGTGTGTGTGTGTGTGTGTATGTCCATGAGCCTCAATGGCTGTTTTTGCAAATCTCCGGGGGCCCGTTTGTGTGTGTGTGTGTGTATGTGTGTGTCAGTTAATTCTACGTGTAGATGAACAAATTATGCCAGTGGTACCTAGTCACTTATTAGTAGAGAGTTAAGTGCCTTTCTGAGCCTTTGCTATAATCACTATCAGATGTCTGGGTCGAGAAGAGGGACAGAAGGTAAGAGTAAGAGTGTGTCTGTGTGTGTGTGTGTGTGTGTGTGTGTGTAAATGAGAATGAACACAAGGAATGAATGGAAGAAGGACAGATAGACGGAGAAAGACAATGTGTCTGTGCATGACAAAGAATGCTAATATAATTCCCGCAGCATTTATTCACTTAACACTTCAACTTTACTTTGGTTTGGTACACCTCTTAACTTCGTTAGATTCTTAGCATTTCTACACTGTAAAAAAGCACGAGTGCATTTCATGTATGACGTGATGTTATCTGCTGTGGCGGTGCTCAAACAAGTACGTCGGACTGATGCGCATAGAGGGAACATTTTAGATTTCCCACTTGTCAAACTCTTCATCAACTTTTTAAGTTTAATTTGACACATTCTGTCTCCTGTGTAGAGCAATAATACAATGCGATCATCTTACACTGGCGAGGTGCAGTTGATTACTGCTCATTACCCGTCTGCTGATTGGCAGCACCAGCCTGGATCTAACTTGCGGGTGGCATGTTTAGTTGTGCTGCATATAAAGGTGTGTTGCAGCAATTGAGAGTGCAGGCCCTACTTGCATTCAGTGAGGCCGTGTCCTAATCATTGTCAGATGGTGGACAGAGTTTTCGCGTCTCGAGCCATTTACGAGGCCCACGGCCGCCTGGAGGGGGGGGGGGGGGGGGGGGGGGGGGGGGAATCCACCGAAGGACGCTGTCCTTTGTTGTCTGAGAACTTGTGAGATGGAAAATAGGGAGCAAATGATGGAGAATTAGTGGTCAGACAAACAGGTTTAATATGACAAAATAAAGTTTTGTTGAACTTCTAGCAATGTTAAAATGTTTATGTTGGATTGTCATTTTAGTTTGAAATGGCTCATATTTTTATTGTCAAGGGGGAAAACAACAAGCACTTGTTATTTCCCATCGTACACACTGTCTTTTACACCAACACTTGAGTTGCATCAGATGTGGTTGTATTTTGGTGTAAACAATTGCAGTTTGAATAATAACATGTCTTAAAAATGTAGTTAATGTTAAAATATATATATATGTATGGGAAACACTGCATACATTTTATAAGTTAGACTGTGATTTATTTATGTGACCGCTTCTTCCATGTGTCAACGGGCTGCGTAGTGTTGAGAACCTTCGGTGTGAAGAGAGGATGACACTGTTTCTTTGGACACTAGCTCTTGGCTCTTGGGTCACACTTGGCTCATGTAGAGGGAATATGTTCCTATGCCAGTGATTGTAAATGTTCTCTCTGACTCAGCTACATATGTTGTTTGACATCTTGTCATTTCATAAACTGGCAAAAAATAAATAACAGCTTTCGAAATGAGGCACTGCTTATGAAATAGTAAAGAAAATCCATTTGGCCAACATTCCTATTCTGTTTTAAGATTTAATAAACTGAGACTGGAACAGACTAATGTGCGCGGTTTCTTCTGGGTGAACTTTAACTCAACAGAGGGAGGTGAAGGATGTCAAATAAAATAGAAATGGAATATTCAACATGCAGCTGGTAAAACAGTGAATGTTTTAAAGATTGACTAAAATAGCCCATGTTAAAATACCCACAGTGTGGATATTTACATACTCTTTATTGTACTTCCTAATGTTTGGAATAGGTTTCTGTGTCCTACTGTTTTTAGCACTATGCTGCTGCCTGTTCTTTTACACCTTTATAGGCTTATACTAGGACATGTGGGAATGAGAGATAATAAGATAGGACAAGATACCTTTTGTTTATTTTTTCTGAAATACACTATGATTCTTTGCGGTGAGGTCTGTCATCAGGGCTTGGTTGGCAGAGAGACTACTGTGCCATGCGGATCTCACGAGCAGATTCCAAACCTTTTCCTGACCCTCTGCAAATGTATGTAATTAAGCAATGAAAACTTGTTTGAGCTGCATAGCCGGGCCTTCTGCTGCAGGAAATTAAGGATAATCTGGAGGCTGTGGACGCTATTTGTTGCCACAAGGCGTTCTCAAGGTGAAGTGGCCCTTCTTCAAGATTGGTTTTCATCCCGTATGAATTAGTTTTGCGTGTTTTGCCCTGGCCGTGCCCTTCTTACCTCTGTGTTGTTTTCTTGTCTGCTTTTTTTTTTATCTCCGCCAGGCATGTGTGTGTGTGTGTGGATCTGTCTGTCCACAGCTAATCTCACATACTACTGGACCCATTAGCCTCCTATTGTTTGTGCTTATTCATGACTTAATGCTCAAGGATGTTTTTGAAATAAACAATTTTATTGACCGTTTGATATTGTCACCGACTGCTGACTTCTCAATCCTCGTAAATAAATAATAAATAATTTCCCCATCATTTCATTTAGCTGACGCTTTTATCCAAAGCGACTTACATGATATACAGAAGACCGTAGACACAGCAACGGTGAGCAATGAGGGTTAAGTGTCAATGCAGACACACCTGAAGAGATCTTTAGGTATTCATGGTATTTAACCTTAACCCTGACATCCGTCCAACATGCTGTCCTGTGACAAGCTGTAATCTCTCTGTTTCACTATTTATACCCTATAAGCTCTAACACACGTTTCAGACATCGCTTCACTAAAGAATACAGGCAGACTCACTGGAGGGCAACTGTATCAAACCCTCTCCACATAACGCCTGCGTTCGCACGCTTACACACATAGTTAACACAGAGGGAGATAACCTCTTCTTTACGAGCATCGGCCGCTGTAACATGTACAATAATCACATCAAACTAATTACAGTGACCCATAAAGACAATTGCTAGCATGTGGTCCTGGGGCGACTGTGGCTCAGTGGCTAGCAAGTCAGTCTTTCAATCAGAGGGTCGGTGGTTCAAACCCCGGCTCAGCCAGTCCATGTCGTTGTGTCCTTGAGCAAGACACTTAACCCTAATTGCTCACCGTTGCTGTGTCTACGGTCTAATGTATATCATGTAAGTCGCTTTGGATAAAAGCGTCAGCTAAATGAAATGTAATGTAATGGTCCTACAAACACATTAATACACTTTAGCCGATGCTAACATGTAGATTTAGGGACACTGTCGACTCTGTTTCAGTGCTCGGGATGGCGCTGCTGCGACACACACACACACACACACACGCACACGCACACACGCACTCACTGAGAATAACTATAGTAGTTAATGCATAATGCATAATGTGGGTTTACTAATCCTATTCGATGTGATATTTGGTATTTTTGAGTTAATGCATATATACATATATTATAACAAAACAAAAGATAATTCCACAATGTGTTTGAAAACTGATTTGGATGTCAATTACACAGTCGAAGCTTTGCGTTAGTATATTGGATAAATGTTCATTTTCTTTATCTAAATATTGTGTGTCGTAAACACATTAGTCTTTAATTCATACTGTCCCAGACAAATTACCACTTCCTCTAACCGCATGCGGTGGACAGGCTGCTGATTTACTGATTCATTTAACGGTACGTCACATTCTAATTTAGTGCACTGAAAGAATAGTGTTATTCTTTCACAAAAACCATGTCAACAGATTAATCTCTGATTATTGACCATAATCACATTATTATGTCCTTGTAAACAAAGCTGCTGTTCAACTTCTGAGTGATCTCCAGAAAGAGCCACAACAACATCACAGCAGCGATCGCTATCAAACACAATAATCTCCCTCAGTTTCATTGTTTTGTAACGATTTCTTGCGTCAGATATTTCTCCACATTCTTCAGGGATTTCAGACTGGGCTGCAGGTAGGAAGGGCCTCACAAATTGGATGTTATAAAAGCAGTGAGTGGGTCTACTGTATGGAACAAGCAAAGGGCTCAGTAGCAGCAGTGTGGTGCATCTATGTTTGGAAACCAAAGAAGCAATCCTTAAAATGTTTACAGCTGTCTGGTATAAAGGCCAGTGTAGAACTATATGTCACTTTAATGGGTGATATTTCCATGTACCATAAATCCAACTCACTGACGTAATGCCACTGTTGAACTGTGACCATGCTCAGATTCTGAAGTTCAAAAGGTGCAACTTTGGGTTAGAAAACATTTGACTTGTTCCCTGATTTGAGACGCGAGAGCTTGATTCCCCAGATTTACTCAGGAGGAGCATGTGATTTCATGGTGGCTGCGCTTTGCTATGGCGTTGAGTCCTCGAGTGTTTGTTGTTTTAGTGAAATAAAAGAAGAAAAGACGGGACAAAGAGAGAAGGAATTGATTGACCGGTGGGATAATGGTTGGTGGGCTTTAGGTTTCAACTTCCAAGCGTGCAAGTCCATCCATCAACCGGTTCTTTTGCAAGTAAAGGCCCGACGTCACAGCTCATTTAACTGAAAAGGGCACCCGTTTAAAATCCCAAATAAATGATAGCAATAATAAGCAAATACATTTATTAGAAGAAACACAACAATAACGTTTTTTTCCTTACTTTTTGGGCGAAACGTTGAATCAGAATCAGAATCAGAACCATTTATTGCCATGTTTGTTTTCACATTCAAGGAATTTGTCCTGGTGGAAGGTGCATACATTTAACATTTAACATTACACATTTAACAATAGACACAGTGCAATAAATGAGAATGAATGAATGGATGAATGACTATTTACAATTGAACAGTAGAATATCAAATATCAAAAATAAGATAAAGTGCATGGAATGTAAGTGTTGTATCAAAGTGTCAAGTGTAAAGTTAAAGTGTCGAGTGTATTTAAATATAAGGGTATGTGCAGGGGAGTGTCCAGTGGGAAATTGTCCGTTGTGACAGAGTCATTAGAGTCAGTTGAAACCATGCAAGTTGAATTTGAACACTACACATTTCAACATGACAGTGTTGGGGTGAAAAGAGTTCAGCGGAAAAGCCTTGGTAACCAGACAGGTAAAAGACATTCGTTCCTTGTGTTGCGTCTCCAGGTAGAGAAGGTGCACACTGAGGGGTCCATACAGCCAGTAATGAGTCATTTCCTTCAAAGTGCTGCTCACCATCTCAAACACCTCCTAAAACTCTCGCTGCAATGACCTGCACACACATGCACACACACACAGGCACCGCTCTAACCTGTTCATGACTCCGTACTGTACTTCACACCTCCGGGGGTGTTTTCTGGGGAAACACATCACGTCAGTCCCCGACGTCAGCATGTCAATCAAACTTCTGGAAACACAGTTCACGTTTGCTGGCAGGTGTAGCCGGCAGGGGTGGTCTGCCGGCGCTGACTGACAGGACACGCTGTTGTCGAGTCCCTTTGCGGACTGTCATCAGGTCACAGAATAATAATAAATAAATTGGGATATTTTCAGTCACAATATCTTTTAGAAAACTAAAAGCAACACATGGCACAGATGGTTATATGAGAACTGTAGGGGTTGGAGCCCTGACCAAATGTAAATCAGGACATTCAATGATAAACATGTTATCTAGCATCTGCACTGGAAACGGTATCTATATCAAAAGGTTTGAGGAGAGGGGAAAAGTTCAGCTGAGGTCAGACTACAGTTTGGTTCCCTGAATTTTATTGGAGTTGGCAGACGTTTGCCTTCATGTGTTGTGCTGCTGGCGTCGATATTGCTATTATAAATAGACCTGGGAATGTTTTTCATAAAAAAACAAAAACAATAAAACCTTGACTCTATGTGCCACTTTGCTGTGATATTTGTGTGTGTGTGTGTGTGTGTGTGTGTGTGTGTGTGTGTGTGTGTACACGTGTATGCATACCCAATGCAATTTGAATTTGACATGCAAGCTAAATGAAGCCTGTGTGTGTGAGATCTGTTTTCTTGTTGGATTAAACTATGCTGCTTGTTACAAATGATTAAAGTATCAGTTCAGTCCTTATGCCCGACTGCACTCAGTTTCCCTCTCCTTTCTTTCTCTCTCCGGGGCATCTTCAACATATTCAATTAAAAAATGTCTCTTAAGACTTCATCTTTTTCCTCTTTTTATTTCATTGGTCACAAAGTCTGATTAATAAAGTGATGTTTTTCTATTAATTGAGTAATTATTTATCTATTCATTCTATATACAGGATTCAGAGCATTAATACAATGCGTGTAACCGAGCTTCTCCTTCCATCTGTGTTCCCCACTGGCTTACGGCCACCGGTCTGCCCTGCGCTCACACGGCGCTTTTTGTTTGCACTTGGGGACAACTGAAACAAGGTGTGAACATACCGCTGACATACCGTCTTTTATGTTGATGTGAGGAAGTTCTTAGCAAATATCAGTCATTTAGAGTTGTGTTTCATTTAGAGTTGTGTACGTCCATTATTCACTCTCTTTTAGCTCTGCTTTTGGTCTCCACACTCTTTTGAAGGAAATATTAGGCTCTCCACTGTACAAATATATCTGTAAATGTTGAGGCAGCTTCAGCCCCAGTGGGCAGAGCGGATCATCCTTAACGAAGAGGTTGGTTCTAGTAGAGTTACAATTTCATGTCTACATAACAGTTCTAATAAAGTTAAATAATTAGCTCCACATTGTGTCTGTATCTTGTTTGGTGCTGAGCACGTAGTGTAAAGTGTGTTTTTAAAGCTTTTTTTGGGATGCACAGCAGACTCTCCCTGAGTCTGACTTATGGAAGTTTGGATCAGTGTTAGTAGACTTGGAAGGCCTGTTCTTTGGGCATCAGGCACACTGCCAGGCAGACATGCTTGTTTTAATGTGATTGTGGCACTTTTACAGTATGGATGTGTGTGTTCCTGTGTGTGTGAGACCAGCTCACATAAGTGCCTCAGAGCAGGGATGTGTGAGTGTAGGGTAAAAGGCCAGGCTTGCTGAGTGATTGCCACTTTACCCATAAGTATGAATCAATCTTCTGTTCAGACATTTGACTATTTATGGACTCACATGAATTTGATCATGTGTTTTCTTTTAATGGTTTTCTAGGATTTACTAAAACCTCTATGGCGGTACTGTTTTACTGCATAGCTCTGCTATAGGGTGGGTGGTATGTTGGCTGGTAGAATGGTCTGAGATCAGAATAGAGGCCATGACAAATTTAGTTTTGAGATATTTATCATTACGTTATGAATGCAGTGACTTAGAATCCCACACACTTCTGAAATATGGCTGAAAGGACTACTCTATATTTTTGAATGGTCTTTCATGGTATAAGGATGTAGAAAGTCTTCTTCCCAAATAGTGTTATTTTGTATGAAGGCTTTGTTTATACATGGTTCAACTAGACTGACTGAAATGGCAGAAAGAGAGAACGATATCTCTGTGCAACAGTAAAATAACAATAGAAGAACAATACTGTGATTAATTACATTGTAAGATTAGCATCAACACATGTCCTGTTATTTAAATAGGAACCGGTTCCTGTTTCAAAGTCAAGTGCACAATAATGCCGATAACAAGCTGGAATAAACAGGCTGGTTACGTCTACACGGTTAGCCTCCATGTTTGAGACTTTAGAGGGCCTACATAAATATTTAGATGTGGTACATTAATGGTCGAGGATCACTTATGACTTTATGGACTGGAAAACAAATGGTTACAATATATTACATCACTTTTTTTCAATATTAGAATAGCCATTACTGAAGGAAAGAAGAATAACATCAATATAACTTTGGAACGGTTGTGTGCATACAGACTTTATTTTTCGCAGGTCAAAGACATTGTGTAATAGTGGTCATATGAGTCATGCCTGTCTATAGTTTGGAAATAATCCCATGATTCTCTTTCTCCGCCTCACTTCTTTGATTATGTTTCTCTTCTTCTCAGATCTGCATTGGGCTTATATTTGACTTCCACATGTTGTATAAGTTAGGCACTATAGGTTTTTTCAGTGCCTTTTGAGATTCATGATGTGGAAAGTCCTTGAAGTAGAAACGATTTCTGAAGACCACATTGAGATAGTTTTTATATTTGATCCTTAACTTGACGTTACACAGCTTATTATACAGCTCAAACCTGAGCTATGCATGTAGGTATGGGTTTGCCATATGTGTCCGTGCTTATGATTGTTTGTCTATGGCTTTGTGTGAATCACCTGACACACTGGAATCATCAGCATACATCACACCTTGCTTTCATCTATCAAGGTTTCACAGAGATGACAAAGAAAACAGGTGCAGTTTATGGAGAGGAACATTGTGAAGGACGCCGCACAGTAGAACGTGTTTACGTATCAATCCACTTCCACATGTGTTTCCACTGCAGGCCGCTTCTTTTCTCGAGACACCCTACCTGTCTGTGTTTTCTTTGGCAATTGTGAAGCAGTCAGAGAAATGACAGATTGTAGGAACTCGGTGAAAGAAGGGATTTAGGAGGTAATCCCTCTCACTGATCCTTTCAGAAACAACTGTCTGGCACACCGCCTGGCTCACGCCACAACACGCCTGCTTTTGATACCTGAAGGCTGGAGTGTAAGCTGACACGCACAGTGGCAGCTTCTGCTTCCTGCATACCTCAGATCAGATGTGGAGTAGATTGAAGCTATTCATTATTCCACTCGGTTGATAAAATGTTGACTTGCAGGTGAGCTGAGGTGTTGCACCCCATTAATATGAATGTTGGAGTTGGTGACAGTATTTTTCTCTTTAATCTTTTAGCTCTAATACGTGCAAGAATGCTCGTTCTTGTCACGTTGTACGTTGTTTTGCTCTTTCACTCTTCAGGTCAGGTCAGTCAGATAAGATTGTTTTGTTTGAGAACATATGGCATAAACAAAGACTGCCTTGTAAACTTCTGTCTAGCTTATCCAAACACTATCCACAATGTTTTTATCATGCTTATGCGGATATTTAGTTTTGCAATAACTTGATAATCAGTGTTTGTTCAGCCTGAAAAGAAGCTTTGTCTTTAGAGCTGAGCGGTTGCCAATAAGATGAGTTTCATTGATCTTGCTCTACTGTAAATCTTTTATTTCATTATTCTTACAGTCAAGCCAGGATCTAAGTTGAATTGTTATATTATCTTACATGTAATGATGCTTCTCATTCACTACCTTATATCAGGCAGCTATGCAAACAAACTCAAGATGTTTTATTTTTCTAAATATGTGTGACATTTTTAAAGGTATATATGAGCATGCGTTCCATTTCAGTCTGGATAAGTCTACTCTGTCAAGACTATTAAATGGAGGTTTTGGTCCTCTGGGATGTATTTTACTGGAGCAGCGTGTGAGCTAAAAGAACTATTATTCCTGACTTAACTAATGTGATTTTCTTTGTCAGGAACTGAATGGCACCTTTATTTGATTAAATGTTGTCATTTAAATGTATTTTCCCACTGGTAAAGCAAGATTTATTAAAGTTTGTAGACCTTTGATTTATGGACAATCTGGCCTTCTTAACACCTAATATGAATTGACCTCTTTGTCCAGTGGTGGTTCTGACTATGGGGGCACAGACTGACACGCAAAACAGAGACACACACACACTCACACATACCCCCCCCCCCCCCCCCCACCCCCACCCCCCCACACACACACATACATACGGCTGGAGTGGTTTATAAGTTAGCAATAAAAAGAAACCTTGTGTGAAATGAATGCAGGGCGAGTTAGTGTTTTGGAGGTTGTGTTTTCTTAGAGATGAAGAAATGGACCCGCCCAGAGTGTCATGTTTATATAGAGAATATTTATTTGAGTTACATTTTCCAACTCTACAGGTGGGAATCTGTAAGGCCTGACCCTCCACATACAATATCTAATAAAATGTGCAATGCTTGGCGTACAACCTGTGTGTCTGTATTACAGAAAACACAATGTTTTAAAGTCACTGCACGCACATTTTGAATGACTTAATGTCTGTTTCATTTCACTTGATCCATCAAATAAAACGAGGACAAACATATGAGGTCCATAAAAGTTGTTTAGCATAAAGAAAAGTGGACTCTGAGTTAAAGTTTTATGTATTTGAGGAAACGTGCATTTTATACCACAATAGAAGTCCTTGTTGGACGTTAAAACCACAACAGGTGAACATGGTGACTTAAGCTCCAGTATACAGTCAGCAGCCTCAGAAAACAACTGTTCTGTTTTTGTATAAAATCATCTTTTACACCTTCATTCCAGTTCCCTGTCTTTTGCACGAATCATACTCTGATGTTTTTTAAAAGGAGCCTCTCTGTTTTCTTACTGTGTTTTTCTTGTGTATGCAGGGCTTGCAGAGCTGTGTGGCCAGCCCCCTCTGTGAATGTGAAATTCAGCTTACATCCACCCTCATTTACGGGTAAGAGCAAAAGCAATAATTCAATCAAGCAGTCTATTCTAGTCTGGTCTAGTCTGGTCAAATACTGTTTGCATGTATTAGCATGATGGGTACTGGAAGACTTTGAAATATTGTGTTTGTCAAATAGTATTCTGTTTAAGATGCTACTTAAGTACCATTTTTATGGGAAACATATCATGTAAAACTGTTCAACTCTTTTATGCTATCATTCCCCTCCTGACATGATGGTGGAGGAGATGAAACAAGTTGACAAACATCTCAACCCAGTGGTGATGCATGACGTTAGGGCATATTAATATGAACTATCTACCGTACACTGTGGTGAAGACAGTATACACCAACCACTGAGTACTGAGTAGGATTATATTTATTGGATAATCCATAATGAACCAGTAGTATCACAATTGGAAACAACACAAATCAATAATGAAGCATATGGATGAGATTTGATAACATAACAAAAGATGATTGGTGTGGTCCATTATAAGGCCCCCATCAAAAGACAACTGAAGTACTGGGACCAACCTTTCTCTGCAAATCAGTACAACCAAGCTCCCCAAAATGGCCCACAGTGTGCTGAAGGATTGCAGTGAAGGGAGTCAGTCACGTTGCTTGCCACTCCAGAATCAAAACTTGCCAAGAGCAACATTAAGCTAGTTACACCATATACTTTGTACATTGCACCGTGTTCCCTTTTCCTTATGCACATTATCTATGTACAGTTCATGTGTTTTTGAGCGGCGGCTCTGCACAAACATAAGACAGGCTTTTTCATTGTTTTGTGAATTTGGAGAGAACCAAATCACAACAAGAGTAGACAGCACAGGTTGTTCGCAAATATACATGCCAGCAATATTATATAAGCATCCATATAGCCTGCACTAATACGGGTGATTGAGCCTCAGTTGCCAAGATAAAATTGATTTGTATCTGTAATAATGTTATAGCCAGCTGCATGGATAACAACAACAACTAAGGAGGTGTGTAGCATGTTAAAGCAGCATGAGCATGAGCTGAGGCAGGGGAGCATTGAAATAGCTCTCAGATGCACATGCTTTACAAGCAACCCGATGTTAGTCACTGAGACAAGGCCTGGCTCTCAAAGCATGGAGACATGGACATGCATTCATGAACTTAACGTGATAAAAAAAAAGGTCCTTGCATGTGTATCAGAAAAAGCCACAGCACAACTGGCATCTCGTAAAGTATATTATCCACCAGTGCATATTTGTTACTTAGAGGACACTGGGCCATTCATTCCAGAACGACAGGTGCCGTTAACTGCACATTTACATATGGATGCTTCAGATCAGGACCACACTGCGGCCAGCAGTTTGGAATTTATTGAGCAGATGGTACTTAGTTAGCAGTGTGGGTTCCCTGTAGGGTGGTTTTGAAACTGATAGTGCCTCAAACATGGGGTGTCCTGACTCATTATGTCCACATCCAGGGTTCCCATCGTGTGTGCAAAGCGTATTCGGTGGCCTCCACTCAGCGGGGGGCATCATTATCTGTGAGATGGTTGGGGACTTAGAGTGACATCATTAAGGCATTTGTGAGGATGCAAAGATTACTGTTTTTGAGGATAAGACATCGTTCTCCTGTCTTGTACCTTATGTCAAGTCAGTACGGAGTCATTGATCCGTTTGAAGTGTGTTTAATCCACATTTACTGCAGGGTGGCAATGGATGATTGGTGTCTCAAAAATAACTTTTATTAAACCTTTTTTATTATCATGTGTTTGGTCGTCATCTCCATGTTGAGAGGGTGATGGTAGGGTTCTGTCTAATTATATTAATTTTATAAGCAGCTGTTGTCCAACATAAGGCCTCTACGTCATCAGGGTTAAATAAATACAACTGCTTTATTTGTGATGATTGTATTTAATGTCTTTCTGTTGTGTTTTATTTCTAATAAAACTTTAACTGGTGTGCTGTTTTGGCCACGTCTCCCTCGGAAACGTGAATGTACGTCAAGGGACTTCCTGGTTAAATAAAGGTGAAATAAATTAAATTAAAAGTCCTTCAAATGATAATCATGGTGAGAGATTTAAAATCCAAATATACATAACCCTTGATTTTAACACATCAACAATGCCTACTAATACAAATGCAAATAGTGCAATACAAATATAATGCACTCCAATCCAACTAATTCAATAAAGTGTATTTTGGTGTGTGTATCACCTACAGTGTGTCTACTCTTTAGGTAAGGCGACCCACCCTGACTCCCCAGCTGTTAAGGAAATGCTGCTGTGTGGTGTTTGGAGACGCACGTTTCAGCAGGACCATTACTGCTGAAACATGAGAGGGTGTTTTCATGTGCACACATTTACGCACAAGGAAATGCATGTATGAACCGTTGTGTGCAAACACACACACACAGGTGTGCTGGCAACAGCATCTTTCAACATAACGGGACTCTACCCTGAGTTACACACCGTAGTGGAGAAGCCGTGAAAGTGTATGGGCGTGTGTGTGTGTGTGTGCGTGTGTGTGTGTGTGTGTGTGTGTGTGTGTGTAAATGAAGAGAGGGCAGTGGCTATTGGTCAGGTCATGAACTTGTAAATGAAAAAAGAAGCTTCCTATTGCTTTTCCATTACATTTCTCTCCAGGGGCTTCTGTTGTGCATTTGTTGTAGATACCAACCAGATTGTGCATGAATATTTTCTTCAATGGATACAAGCTGGGGTTGCTCTTATTTCTCCTGAGATATATTACACAATAGGTCACTTTTCATTGAAGTCTTTGGCTTTGTCGAGGTAGTACAGGTTTTCCAATGCATTAAACATAGTGGAATTAGAGAGGCTTTTAAGATGGAGAAAGACTCTTTTTCATTTCAGCAGCTGAGATTCAAAACTGAGGTCTTCATTTTTACCAGATCAGTAAAGAGGATAATACAAACATATAGCAGGTAATATTCGTGAATGATAATAGCATTTAAATAGATAGACTCATTGTAGTAAAATGCCTCGTGGACAGGACCAAACCATCAAAAGATTTCTGGATCTAGCAGTGATTGGGGATGCATGTTGTTTGTCCCCAAGGGGGCACCATACTTTTAGTTTTCTTCCACCTGTTGCGATCAGATGACAATCAAGAGACAATTCAAATTAAAAAGTGGAAAATACACTAAAATGAGCTAGTGTCTTGGAATATCTTTCCCTCTACAATTTGCTTTTTCCCTCTACAATTTGCTTTTGTTTCAAACATGCAGTCGAGGTTATATCAGATGAAATATAAGTGCTGCTCACTCATTGTCGCTGTGTGAGCTGTTGTTATGACACTTTTTCTTTAGGCCTCACTGCCACCCATTTTCTCTCTTTCTCTCTCTGTCTCACTTTGTTTCTCTGTCTCTATCTCAGTCTCATACACAGATACAGCTGCCCTCATGCCTCAGCAGCCCACTAGCCTTCAGCAGCAGCAGAAAGTACTTAGCGGTCTAAAAGAGGGAGCTGTGGGCTTTGTCATAATCCCTGTTTGGGCTACAACAGACTTCTAAATAAACTGCTGCAATGGGACACCGCTGTTTACCAGCAGAGAGGGGATTGTATTCAAAGTGTAGCAGTGTTGTCTCTGTGGTCATTGCGCTGTGATAAGTTAAAACAGAAAGAATCCTGTTTTATGTGTACTGCTGTGATGAAAGTAAGCAAGACACAAAATATTGGAGTTTTCCCAAAAGCACCAAGAAGATTTTGGTCAGGGTTTGGAACTTACTCCTTTAAGATAATATGACTTTCTAAGTAATGGTTTTATAGTACAGAAACCCAACACCATTGTTGTTTGTAGATTATGTGGGATGTTTGCAAATGGTTTTGAGTTAAAGTTATTACAAAGTTGTTATTTGTTGCATTCAGTCACCGTTCAACACCTTAATGAATGATTGATCTGGTTTCTTAAAAAGGTACAGCACTGATTTAACATTAGCCATCTTCCAAATACATCGAATTCAGGATAGAGACTCAAAATTGATGCACCCAACATGATATTGTCTTTTCAATGACTCCAACAGCCAGACAGGTTGTTGGCCCGTATGTCAGTAGTATACCCACCTCTCCTCTTGAACTTGATGTGTTAATTCCTGCTGAGAATTTCTTCCAGTTTGGCCCAAATGTCCATTTAGACTCAACGATGAAGTGATTCGATGTTGGTCGTCAAAGGTGAAGGTCACTGTGACCTGACGTCAGTCTCAGTCTGGTGTATTTGATACCTCAAGGATGCCTGGTGTTATATGGTGTTATACGCTGGATAATGTTTTGGCTGGAAGCAGGGATTTCCTGGGGTCTCTGCTGGCTGCAGAATAAGTCACCTCAGCTGGCTGAAGCTTCATGTGTAATGGACAGAGTGGTGTCAAGTGTCTCATTCAACATATGGCAAGAAAGCCAATAAGCATAGTTCTCCAATAAATTCTCTAATGATATTAGTTGTGAATATACGTAACTAACATACCAAGCCCACAAGTCTGGGGCACACGTCCCTCCACATCCTCTCTGGGCACATTCACACACACACACACACACACACACACACACACACACACACACACACACACACACACACACACACACACACACACACACACACACACACCGACCTTGAGGGTGTTAGGGGTGCTGACGTTTGTTTGGACGGATCTTCAATTCCTCAGACTGCTGCGAGGTCACATGGCTTGACATCAAAGAAGAAAACATTCTTCCTGGGCGACGCTGAGAGCTCTGGTGTTTATTCTGAAAGTCTCACGTCTGTGTTTCTGTCTGTCTGTGGCGGTAGCTGCCGTCATGCCTGCCTGGCCTTCCTGACTGATTACCTGCGTATCTTTGTTTGCCTCCTTGTTCAATATCCTCACAACTGTCTTTTTCGTAACGGTCACGTTTCCTTTCCGGTCTCGTCATTCTCTTTCTTTTCCCATCACTTCTTTATTTTGTTCAGCTTTGGCTGATTAATGCCTCTGTGTGCTTTCACTGGAGAGAAAGATGAATTGTGGGCTATAATGGAAAATAATTTATTTGTTGCCACGCATATTATGTTTTCAGCCCACTGCCTATTAATGTGGAGTGACTGGAGTTGGCCAATTCTTGGGTGCTTTTCACTTGAATGCCATTCAGCAAAAAATAGAGGTTGCTCCATTTCCCTCCAATTTAAACAAATGCTGTTTCATTTAGCAACACTTCTTGACACCAAAGCCAGATGAAATATGGTTAAGAAACACATAGTTGTATTCTGGAATGTTTTCCAACTCTCTCTTATAACGTATTGTGTTCATCTCAAGTGATATGCTTATTGCTATGGATCAACTTTAATAAAAACAAGGGGAGATGATAAGCAGAACAATAGGGCATGTGGGCTACAGTTATGGAATTGGAGTCAATATGTTTGGCATATAGTAAAAAGGGTGCAACATGAATACAAATACAGTTTGTGTTCTGGGAGGAAAAGTACTGTTCTCTCTAAAAGAAACACTTTTTAAAATAAGATCTACAATTAAGAGTCCAATTGTCTTGGTACCAAGCAGAGTAATTAATGTGCTTGGTTAGCTGTGAGGTTTTCCCCCCGGGGATGTGTTTTGTTTTGATGTCCTCCACTCCAGCCAGATGAATAGCCACATGGAGGGCCGAGGGGGGAGGAAGGGACCTTTGGACATGTTAAAGGACACCTGTGGGGCTTTCGGGGGGCCTCCGCATGATGGACAGGGTTCCGCTTCAGGTGGCAGTAATTTCTATAAGCCATGGGGAGGGGCATCGGGGTCGTATTCTCTCTCTCTGTGTGTGTGTGTGTGTGTGTGTGTGTGTGTGTGTGTGTTTGTGGGCTGTGAGCATGTAGGGTGTCTTTTTGGTCACAATTTTCATCTAAGAAGTTAGCGTCTAGTAGGGCTGCAACTAACGATTATTTTAATAATCGATTAATCTGTCGATTATTTTTTCGATTAATCGATGAATCGGATAAAAAACAAAAAAGCATTACTTTCCAACCCTTTATTCAAAAACAGAACTGACGGTGCAAAAATCTTCAGAAAGTGCACAAACAGGTTGCTCCTTGAACATCCCTGAGCTGTTAAAGTAATAATAATAATACAAATAATGGACTAACACAAACATACACATGTATGCTTTATATCTGCCAAATATATAGGCTTTTATTAAATAAAGTGCACAAAACATTTTGCACAACATTTTGTTTAAAGGAACCTGAGCTGTCAGAACAATAAATAACTTATAAAAAATAAAGAAAAATACTAATCAGAAAACTTAACAGGATTTGTTTGAACGTCAGAACTGGTTCTCTACACTACACTCAGATACACACTCAAACTCTCACAGACGCACACACATACAAACCCACAGACACTCAGACGCGCGCACACACACACGCACACTCAAACACGCACAGACGCACACACATACAAACACACACTCACATACGCGCACACACACACACACACTCACTCACTCACTCAAACACTCAGAAGCGCGCGCACACACACTCTCTCTCTCTCTCTCTCTCTCTCTCTCTCTCTCTCTCTCTCACTCTCTTTCTCTCTCTCTCTCTCTCTCTTCAGACACATTGTTCTTACGAGCTAACGCTAACTTGTCAGGCTAATAACGAGTAAACAGCAGAAAGCTGCTGGAGGGACGTTACGTCTTCACTTCAAACGGAACACAACCTGCCGACTAGCCGCAGCACCGGAGCCTCAACCGGAAGTGCCTCTACTAGCTGCCTGTTGAACGGCCTTCCTCCGCGATGTGTTTCAGTCAACGTTACGGTCTCAGCTGGTCTCTCCTCGACCTCCGCTCTGCTCCGCGCTCAACTCAACTTTTCATACTCAAACATCTCCGTGACTTATTGAGTGGCGTAATAATCGCGCGACACAACGAATCGATAATGAAATTCGTTGCCAACGCTTTTAATAATCGAATTTTATCGATTCGTTGTTGCAGCCCTAGCGTCTAGTAACTGTGACATGAATGTTTGCATTTGCTTCTGTTTTCTTACCATCACAGAGAGTAACTGCCCCCTTTCCCTGTGCATGTGTGTTTGATTGCACACATGCATGCTGTGTGTAAGTGTGTGCACGCGGGCCTACCTCTCCGACAGTAATTGCTTCTAATACCATCAGAAACACGACGCCCAAGTCTCACCCACAACTAATGATTATGTAAATACGATAACCATCTGAAAACATGATTGTGAGTGTGTGTGTGTGTGTGTGGGTGTCCTGCCTGATTTACTTTTATCTCTTATCATGTGGAGATCAGCTGTTAGACAAATGTGGCATTGTTGAAAGCTGAGGTAGAGCCGAATGTGTGTGGCGTGTGCGTGCATGCACGTGTGTGTATGTGTGTTTGTGTGTGTGAGAAGCTGTGCTTTACTTGTTCAGAGCCTCATCTGTTTTGAGCACCTGATACTGAGCTGGACCAATGTACCTGGAGAGCTCCGGGTATTTTAGATGAGATGACGGGAGCTTGTTATTAAATGTCACAGGGCGATCTTCTAGAATAACCAATAATGTTCCAACGACCTCAGCCTCCACGCACACACAGACACACACAGACTGTGTGCACGGACCACAGAGGTACATGTAATTATAGCAGGATTATGAAGACATTTAATGTAACTTAATCCGTTGAAGTACACCGATGACTACATTTGTAGACAGAGCAAGCTCATCACACGCTAACCCCCACAACATCTCTTAATTCATACTTTGTGTTGTGTTCACAGTTAGTTAGTTACAATAAATCTTTACTGACTCCACAAACTTGCTCCTAAACTTCATATGGGTGGGTGCGTACATTTTAAGGTAATGCTGCTGTCCGCCTTAGAATGCTGTGAATTAGTGGAGCAATAGCAACAGTCTTGCAGCTGAATCTAAGGACACACTTATGTTGTACAAATCAGGACAGATGCATTCATTTGTCCTTAGTACACACACACACACACACACACACACACACACACACACACACACACACACACACACACACACACACACACACACACACACACACGTCAAGGGGTTTTCAGGCTCTTCAGGGAGTAATCACAAGATTGAGTTACATTGAATGACTTGAGCTGTTGTTGATACCTTAACAAATTTAACCGCATGTTCCCCTCACCTACACCCTGACCTTGGTTACCTCAAGCAATGAAACAGCTGTCTAACGTAGAGCGGTTTGTTTATCTTAAATGATTCAAAAGTATGTGTGTATAAAATGTGTTCAGTATGACTTTAAAAACTTAAGAAAAACTGCTTTAGTGTTTGGAAGATTTAGAACTTGAGCATAAATAGCCGACATTATGGCACTATTGCTTCCCACATGAACAGATTTGTTTGTGTGTTGTCCAAAACTGTTAAATAGAAATCTAAAAATGCAGGTTAGTGCCAGTAGTTGATGAATCTGTCGTTACAGTGCTGCACACAGACCATCCATAAGATCCATGAAGGTTTACATTAAACTTCAGAAAGCTGCTTCTTAAACCCACATTACCAGTTGAACCAGACTGTTTTCAGTACATTGTATAAGTGTAATGATATCACACATTACATCATCTTTTATCATCAGCCTGGCTACGTCACCTACATAATTGTATTAGGTAGCAACTGGATTCTGTAACAGCTCCAGTAATAAGTTGCAGTTGCAGGAATGTAATCATGATGTGGGGTCATGAAATGCACAATACACACCAAGACACATAAATCAACAAGTAACACATTTAAGGAGGTTGAGGACCCCCAAAACACATACAAAGAGATGCTATCGCAATATCTGTTGTAATGCATCATAACTTCAGGTGAAGTCAATAAGAGCATTTTTATTTAATTAAAATAACGTGGAGGAACCACAAGAGGGGCGACTGTGGCTCAGTGGTTAGCAAGTCGGTCTTTCAATCAGAAGGTCGGTGGTTCGAGCCCCGGCTCCGGCAGTCTGCGCCCTGCGTCTGTGTCCTTGAGCAAGACACTTAACCCTAGTTGCTCACCGTTGCTGTGTCTACGGTCTACTGTATATCATGTAAGTCGCTTTGGATAAAAGCGTCAGCTAAATGAAATGTAATGTAAAAGAGGCACAGTGCAACACTCAAACTACTACAAACATTCAAGGATTCCCTTGAAGAAGAGATTGTGTATCTCAATGGGGCCTTCCTAAATAAAGTGTACACACAGACAATCAAATTAGATTGTGTGTGCATGCGCTTCCAGTTAGAGCTAAACTCACACAACGTGTTGTCTGTGTGTGTCACGTGCTTTCATATGTGCACAGAAAGTGAGTATGAGGGATCGCTGAACTTTTAGATTTTTGCAGTTTTTGATGAAGTAAAGTCGAACTGAAACATAAATTCTTAATGCGATTTCCAATATAACAATGAAGCACGCAGTGCTAATCAAGAGCTGTGGCTCTTAGACAGCGTTAGTCGTGCACGGCTCACAGCTCTCGCCGTGCCATTTGTTAAACAGACGAGCCTCAGATGATTTTCTGCTGTCATTTTCTTCTTGGAAGGATTCCTCGCTTCCATTTGATGTATCTGTCATCCTTTAACATAGCAATGTGAATGAAATGTTGATATAGTCCCAACATAATATTAGTACAATATATCGACAGCCAAAAACAAGTCTTTTTTCTTCTTGCAGTGGAGACACGTCCTCACACTGTCTACGGCAAAGCCAGCAGAGGCCAGACGATCAGTATGCAGCTTCCACTTTCAAGAAATGCACACACACTCCACACACCAGACACACACACACACACACACACACACACACACACACACACACACACACACACATGCATATAGGCATGTTTCTACGTGTCAGGGCTGTTAGCTTGGAGTGCAAAGGTCACCCTGAGAGGTCAGAGTGTCAGTCTTATGTTTCAGCTATAGAAGAGGTTCTCTGTTGCACACTGAATGGACACTGTGAATAGTGTCTTCCGAGAGAGAGAGAGAGAGAGAGAGAGAGAGAGAGAGAGAGAAAGAGAGAGAGAGAGAGAGAGTAAAGAAGTAGAAACAAAAAGAAAAAAAGAGAAACATGAAAACGGTTGGTTTGAGATCTTAATGTCGTTTTTGGGTAACAGAGTGTGTAACACAGTGTGTAAGTGTCCTAGTTTTTTGTCCACTTGCATTCATTTACATACGTGTATCTATGCGGTGCATGAGAGTGAATACATGCACTGGAGCGGTGAGAATATGAGCGTATGCATGAATGAATGCATGTTTTGTGTGTCCGGTATGTCTGTTTCTCTCGGTACATAAAGGTCTCATGGTGGTCATACGAGAACCTGCGCTGAACTTAAGGATCCTCGAATAGTAGATGCTCTATATTTGGGAGCTGGACCGAGGCCATTGCCCCTTACACTGACCCCACACCTGCCCTCGGTGTGTGTGTGTGTGTGTGTGGACATGGTAGTGGTTGGATAGAGTGGGGACATGCAAATAAGTGTGTGTGTGTGTGTGTGTGTTTGTGTGTGTGTGTGTGATTTGTGTTCCGCTTCTGCCTTAAAATCGTGCACAAATTTGCATCTACATATTTTTGAAGAGCGACAGAAAGGTGAACACACTTCTACTCTCCTTCCTTATTAACTCACACAAATGCTGAACAAAAAAAATGCTCAAATTCTGCCCATAAAATATAAAAGCTAAAAAGTTTTAAAGTGAATTAAAAAATTATGCAATTAATTTAAGTATTTTTTTAATTGTACTTTGAATGGAGTCACAATCTACCAGACAAAAATAGCTGGATAGCAGTTTCAAAGCTTAAAAATTGGTGTGGAGGTCATTTATTCTAACCTCAGATCTAAATTGCAATTTAATTGGAACTAAACTTGACGGACAAATGGAATACAAATCTTCAATGCAAGCAGTTTGAATGCCAGATCCTATTCACAGATGTCCTGGTATTTATTTTATCATTAATCCATTAATTTCCTGGAGGGTCTGCATCCGGGCCTTTAAATGTCTGTGATACTTTGTGTGTATGGTTTTACTTCTAAAGTAATAAATACTTTGGACCTTCATAGCTCTTGTGTGTGTGTGTCTGCATGAGCAATTACTGTCAACAAGTGTGTGACCAGTCTCTCAGTTCTTGTTCCATATTTAGGTCTCAGGGTTCAGGGATCATGGGGGTCGAGAGGCGATATGAATGACGGCCAGTTATCAGGTGGCAAACAAAAGAGTGTGTGTTTTTATCCCATAATCTTCATTTAATGCCCCCATTATTGCCATATTTAACATTTCCTCCACACTCTTCATATCCCCTATAGGCTAGCCACAAGTCACAAGTATTTCTTTAAGTCACGGCCTGTTCACATTTAGGTCTTACATCATCTCTAATTTCCTTTTATTTCTCTATTTTCATCCAGTCTCTCCGTTTTCTATCTCCTCTCCTTGGTCTTATTCATCCTTCTCTTTTCTAACCCCTGCCCCCCTCCCTTCTCTTGTCGTCTGTTTTTCTCCCTCATTTCATGCCTCCCCCTTTCTTTTCCCTGCTAATTGCCAACTCGTTGTAGCATCCCGGGAGCGGGGAGCTCATTAATTGGTGAAGAGGAGACAGGTGGCGCCACTATGTTATGATGCTTCTTGTTAGTTGTGTGTGTCACTGTATTGTGTTCATGTTGTGTCTGCGTGTGCACGTTTTTCATGAGTTTTGCCTCGTTTATGTGTGCCTTAAAATGTCTTTATATATGTGTGCGTGTGTGAGTGCTGCATGCATGTGACTGTCTGTGCTTTGTGTGTGCTTTGTGTGTAATTTGTGTGTGCTTTGTGTGCATGTGTGTCCGTGTTAAATGTGTGCGTGTGTGTGTGTGTGGTGCCCCTGCTTGTTAGCGGCACAGAGCCCCTTCTCACTGTAATCTCTTTGTTTATGCAGTGCGAAAAGGGCCTGGCGGGGGCATGAACTCCCCACGCTCTTATCCCACTGTGCCACTCACCCCTACTAGACCCTCATGCCCCCCCGCCACCCTTCCGACACCCCGCTTTGCTCCCATCACCTCCCCCATCCGACTCAATTGCTGCCCAACTCTCTCCTCCCTCCCTGTGTCCTGTTGTCCCTCCTTCCTGTCTGGCTTTGTTAACATCAGAAACTTAAGCTGTACAATCTGCAAGAGGTCACCAGAGACGCACCTAATTATTCTGTAGGACACCATATTTCTGTGTGACCATCAGTGTGAGGCAAGCTTACTAGAGTCTGTAATCCATTACTCATTATACATTATACATAACAGGGAGACAGCCCAACAATCTGGAGGGTTTTACTCTGAGCCGTGTATCGGTGACTGCACACTGCCCTTAAGATGTCCCAGCTGCATGATTCGTCAGTGGAGGTGTACCTGTTGCTAACGTTAGCAAGCCAGCTAGGAACATACAACATGTCTAAATGACAACTCTGGAGTTAGTTGTAAATACGTTTCTCGTCTTTTGGTATTGGGTGACAGACTCCCCCCACCTCGAGCTGCTGCTCCAAGCTAGCATGTCCTGGACCGGTGTGTCTACTGGGTCCGCAGAGACCAGACCGTCTAACTCCCAGTGAGATAGAGAACGAGTCCACCCTTAAATATCAAAGTAATGCAACGTTACTGCGGTAAGAAACTGTACATTATTGAAAAACTTAATGATTTTACTTTAACATGTTACAAATATTAGGCCAATGTGTTGCTGCCCAACATTGGACACATATCAATAGTGGTCACAACTCTGCTTCATACTAACAGATTAGTGCCAGCTGAAATGATATAATTTGACATCCAATCACATTACAGTGTATAAAAACTAGATTCAAGAAAACCACAAAAGAGAATTGAACACAATTGAAGGTTTCGTAAATTGAAGGTTTGTAACTGTATTTCGTAACATGAATAACTAGCTTGACACAAATACACATCTCATTGTCTTTTTCTCTCTCTTGCCTTTTTCTGTCCCTTCCTTGCCCCAGACTTCCTGTTTTAATGAAATGCTTCTTCTCTCCCTCCATTCGGGCCCTCACCTCTAACCTCTCTCACACAGCTCTCCTTTGAAGTCTTCAGCAAAACCCAGTTTTCAATCCCTGGCAGTAAGTATCTCATTGTTTGGTAAAGTCTATGAGAAAGAAGAATCACAAAGCTCTCGGGTTTTGCCTAACAGATGGTATTATCGCTTGGTCAAATGGTGGCCTTTTGGCAGGTCTAGAGGTGCCGGTGTCGTGGGCAACGACGTGTGAATAAGGTGTCTGAGTTGGTGTTTGTGTGTGTAGGGGTACGTGTCTTTGTATCCGTGTGTGTCCATGTGTTCATGCAGGTGTCGGGGTTACCGGCGGTTTGTAGGTCAGCCCTCTGCCCCGGTGTCACCTTGCTCTGTTTGGCCATAAACAGCCACCATACTGGGGCCTCTCTTCTCTTCAGTCTCTCGCTCTGTGGTCTTTGTTCTATTATCCTCTGGCCTCTTCTGTCTAGCCACTGATAACTTGAGTATTGCATTCAATTTAATATCCTTCTGATGATCAGTCTGCATATGTTTAACTGATAATTTGCTGGTGCGTCTGTCAAACTCTGCACTTGTTGCGTTTTGTTTTAAAAGCCATTCACATTTTATATGACATGACTAAATCTGCAACACTCAGCGGGCATGCATAGCAATTATATCAAATCAGAATCAGAACCATTTATTTTCCAGGTATATTCTTGGCGGATGGTGTATACATATTAGACAATCAACAATCAACACAGTGCAATAGAAACATATTACATTTACAATAGAATATAAAAAAAGAAACAGATAACAGTAACGTAAAAAAGTAATGTTAAAGTGTAATCTTAAAGTGACATGTGTATTTAAATATGAATATGAAGTATGAAGGGATTGAATATATCATTGTCTGTGTGTGTGTGTGTGTGTGTGTGTGTGTGTGTGTGTGTTTGGGGGATAGGACCAGCAATAGACAGAAAGGTTTTATTGGGCTTTGCTATTCTTGGCTGAAGGACAAGTTGTCATTGGCCATAGGAACGTGTGTAGCTCTTTTATTAGCGTAAGCTCCCACTTTAGGTGGTCCTCCTGACCTATTCAGGGCAAAACCGAGTTAGTTTTGAATGGATAATTAGAACTACCAGAACCCCATGCTTGTAAATCACTGTCTTATGGCATCACAGAAAGTGGACTAAACAACTGAATTGATTTAGATGATTTGATACACATCTTTACGCATCTTTTCCACCCTTTGATAGCTAATGTGTTGCTGCTACTGGACCATCTTTGAAAAGGGTTGCTGCCCCAAACTGTTGCAGCGACAACTCAACAAAAACAACTCTGGACTCTTGCAATTAATTTGCCTCATGACCGGCATGTGCCTCCTCCTCCACAGCCGATTGAACTCGTGCTGAACTTGGTGTTGATGCCGTTGAATTCATGAATCTCAAGCTCGCTCCTTGACTGCTTGCCCTTGTTTGATTGCAATCCAGTTTGAGCCATGTTTCAAACACTATTCTTTCTACTTTGATTTTAGATTAACAGAAGGAAATAGTACAACAGGCTTGTGCTACTTACACAGTATTATTTAAACTTTTATGACACCATATTTAGAGAATAAGAATGATTTATTTGTTCTATTTCAAAGACATTAGTAACTTTCTCTCCACTGACAGAGATTCAAATACACCAACTCAGTGTCTCAGCCAGTCCTGTTCAGTGTAATTGCTTCTACATCACTTTACATAACTACCTTACCTGTTTGGCTCTTTTTATGCACTCACCTCCTAAATAACATAGCGCTTCTTTTTTACTAAAATATTGCGCTGCTAATAAAGTTCTACTAACTTGGTAACAAACACATTACATTTGCTAAACCTTCTTCACAATGCAAGCATCCTGCCAGTTTGCCAGTTGAAAACTTTTAATGTGAAGCAACAAGAGCAGGAAAGGTGCCGTGTGCATCTGCAGTTTAAAACAAATTAATAAAACTCTGATGTTGACGACAGCGCTCAGTAACAAATATCATAAGGCTAATATTTGCCCGGACTCAAAGCTACATGATGGATGTGTTAGCCTTTTGATTTTTGAACATATGGTTTGAGGAGTGTCATCGATCTAACCAGTTTGGTGAGGATTTCATTAATGGAAGTAAAGCGTATGGGACCATGGTTGGAACTGATAATTGGATTGGATTTAATATGATTGAGTTGCTTGTGAGGAAGTAAACGTTTCTGGAGAAGGAGTATTGATGGGTAGTAGTGTGCATATTCTCGTTTGGTAGAGTTTATTTAGCCGCCAGTATCACCGAGACAAAGGTCAGTGAGATATTGTTCCACTGTTTCTGGTGATTGCCAAAGTCTATGATATTTAGCAACGTTTTGATTGGTCCAGTTTTGCAGACAAACCTCCCACAGCAGGTGTGCCGTCTTGCTCTCTCCTTCAGCTCCCACACAAGTCTTCTTTCTTCTGCGTACTATTCTGTTACCTTAACGGGACATTTTTGACATTCCACCCTGTAACAAGGTTCGATATAGCCGTGGGACTCCAGGAGCTCGGAACATAAAGACGCCACCAGGTTTCTCCTCTTACGGGCTTTATTTGGCATCTTCAATACACATGCACACACATGCCCTCCCTCTCTTCCCTTTGCGTGGCTCTGGGAGCTCTTATAGCTCCCTCCTGCCCACGCAATCCCACGATCATGTGGATCAGCTGTGCCGCCTCACGCGCTGCACAGCTGATCCCCATGATCGCCTCTCTCTCTCCCTGCTGCAGGTGCGCTAACCACGCCCCTCACCCCACATACCCCCACCGCCCGACTTAGGCCGGGGAGCCACCGGTCTAACCAACTCCCCCCCCCTCCCTCCCACTGGGAGCGGGAGCGGGAGTCAGTCCCGACCATCTGCCCCCCGACCTATGGACCACCATGGAATCAACTTGCGTTTCCGCCCGATGCCACCGGGTGGTCCGGGCGTTGGCATCCTCCATCCGTGGGGGTCCGGGCGCGGGACATGGCCCGGACAGAGGGCGACCGAGCGCCCCGGGAGGCAGGTTCCTTGCGCTCTCCGCCGGCCCCCTCCCGGGGCCAAACTGGCTCTCACCCTCAGCCCGCCGCAGCAACCTGCAACACAAGAGAGAGAAAGTTTAGGGAAGCGGGACCCACACCGGTCCCCATTGTTCCCCGGGCCACTGGCCCCATCCGCGGGCCCGAGCCGCGGGCTCGTCCCCCCGTCTCTGGGCCCCCCAGATCCTGTCTCCCTGTTCGGCCCGCCGGTCCTCCACCGCCCTCCGAAGCCGTCCCCGGAGCGTGCGGATCTCCCGGCGCAACCGGTCCTCCTCCGCCTCCTCCCGGCGGGTGCTGAGCCCCGGTTGACTCATGGGCCTCTGCTGCCTTGACGGCTGTCCTTGGCCTTGGGGCCCCCACCGTGCCCCGACCCTCCACCCGGTCGGCGGGTATGGTGGTGTCATCCAGGGCGCCTCCTCCGGGTTCAGGGCCTCCGCCCGCCCCCTACAGCCCCACTGAATGTGGCCCCTCCGTCCACAGGTCCAACACCGCGTGAGGCACTGCCTCTGTTGATGCCCGCTTCTGCCGCACCCCCAGCACCTCCGCTCCGGTGGCTTCGGCGGTGTCCAACGCGCCGGCCGGCCCCATCCGCCATTTCCTGGCCCCGTCGCTCTCTCCGCCGGGCCCTGGTCTGGCCCCTCCGGTGCCGGCCGTCTCCGTCGGCGTCGCGTCCGCCTCTCCTCCCCCTGGCCGGAGTCTGGGTCCCCGGTCGCTGCCGTCGGGCCCGCCGTCGCCGGAGTCACCTCGGCCGCCGACGTCTGCGCCGCGGTCTCCGTCGTCGCCGGAGCGGCCGCCGCCGTCTGCGCCGCGGTCTCTGTCGTCACCGCGGCCGCCGCCGTCTGCGCCGCCGCTTCCGCCGTCGTCCGAGCCGTCGCTCCCGCCGACGTCCGCGACGGCGCCCCCGCCGTCGTCGCTGTCGCGCCCTCCGACGTCTGCGCCGTCGCCTCCGCCGTCGTCGCTGTCGCGCCCTCCGACGTCTGCGCCGTCGCCTCCGCCGTCGTCGCTGTCGCGTCCGCCGACGTCTGCGCCGCCGCCGCCCGAGCCGTCACCGCCGTCTGCGTTGCCCGGGTCTTCAGGCGTCTGGCGTCTGTTTGGGTCTCCCCGACCCTCCGGCGCCTTGCGTCGGTCTGGGTCGCGGCCGTCGCCGTCTCTCGGCCCGCCATCCGCTCCAGCGCCTGCACGAGGAGCGCCTCCCTCCTCGTCTGCTCCTCCAGCTGGCTCGCCAGCGTCTCCACCGCTTTGGCGTACTCCCGGACCTGCGCCTGGAACTGGTCCCTTTCCCCCTCCAGCTCCCGCAGCCGGGCGCCGTCGGGCCGCTTCAGACGCGCCTCGTCCTCCGGCGCCGCCGGGACCCGACCTGCCTCGGCCGCGTCCCGGACCTCCGCCACCTGGCCGTCATGCGGTCCCCTGCGCTCCGCCGCCCGCCGCTCCAGGTACGCGCCCCATTCCTCGAACGTGCGGTATGGTAGCGGCTTCGCTGGCGCCGCCGGGACCCGCACTGCTTGCGCCACCTCCAGGACCTCTGGTGCCCCCGGCACCCCGCCGCCGGACATGGCGGCGTACAACGCCTCGATCGCCGCGTTCCCATCCTCGTCCGGCCGTTCCGGCAGCTCCTTCCCCACCGGCAAGCCCCATGTTGGGCGCCACTGTAACAAGGTTCGATATAGCCGTGGGACTCCAGGAGCTCGGAACATAAAGACGCCACCAGGTTTCTCCTCTTACGGGCTTTATTTGGCATCTTCAATACACATGCACACACATGCCCTCCCTCTCTTCCCTTTGCGTGGCTCTGGGAGCTCTTATAGCTCCCTCCTGCCCACGCAATCCCACGATCATGTGGATCAGCTGTGCCGCCTCACGCGCTGCACAGCTGATCCCCATGATCGCCTCTCTCTCTCCCTGCTGCAGGTGCGCTAACCACGCCCCTCACCCCACACACCCATTTGACAATTCAGTTCCTTCTGAGACGACTGCCACCCTCGCTCCTCACAGGGGGGCAGATCGATTTGGGTTCTTCCAGACTTAAAAACACTGTGCATGTAGTCACTTTCTGACTGCTCTTTCAGAAATACACAAAATATTTCACATAATTTTGCCTCAAATCTCTTGAACTGACTGCATTTGATTTGATATACACTGCGTCATACTTATTTTATCACACTACAAATACAGTAAATCAGGGCCTCTAATTTGCGGTTTTACTTTAATGCCTCTGTGCCTTAGAGCAAAGTAACAGGATATCCATCCCATTGAACTCCTATAGAAAACATTCCAGTCGCCAGACGGCTTTAGGGAGAACTCAGTCAATCATTCCAGATATACGTTGAAGCAATTAAGACTAATTGATATATTTATGATATCATGATCACAAAGGTGGATTTCTAATACTCATTCTCAGTTTTGTTGTACCTCGCCCTGACCACACCTATCACTGGCACCGAATTTATGGGGGCAGTAAAGTGATACAGTGAGTGGTTTCACAGTGACAGTAACAAGCTGTAAAAGCCATTCCCAGTCTATCATTTAGCCTCCATTAAGTTTAAATGGCTTTACACCTACCTCTGTGTGTGTGTGTGTGTGTGTGTGTGTGTGTGTGTGTGTTTGTTACTAGTTGCAGTAACTTCAAATGGATATCTCAGGTTTCATTGGTTAGTTAGTTTTCTCTGCAATGCGTCACAGAGAGGTGTGACCCTTCTTTATGGAGGTGATGTTTGTTTATTTGTGATTGTATATGCATGTAAAGATGATTTCTAAACCATCGAGGATGACGGAAGAGCGAAAACAAAGAAAGATCATTATTTATGTGTTTACGTTATTAGATTTGAGGAGGACTTGAAAGCCATTTAAGATAAGATAAGATAAGATAATCTTTTATTAGTCCCTCAGTGGGGAAATTGCAGGATTACAGCATGTGCACACAACAGACACATAGTAATACAAATAATACTTTTTTTTAAATCAAATAGTGTAAATAAACAGTAAGCAGTAGTATAAAAAAACAAAACACAGTAAGAAGAATACAATAGCAATAATAAATATACTGTACGGAATAAAGTATATACAATGAATTTAAATTACACCAGTTGAACACTATTAGTGCTGGACACAGTTTTTTATTTATTTTAAATTAAACTGATTAAACAAAATTTGTTTGTTTGTCTAATCTATGATGTTTGCCAACCACAAAATGCCAGCATCAGTTTGCTATGATTTTAATCTGTGTTGTCTCAGCTTCTTGGCCATCACATCACATAGTTGTAAATCTTTGTGTGGTTCTTCTAGAATGCAGGAAATCTATTCTTACTTATTATGCTTACGGCATTTTCCCCAAGTAGTAAGTGGACTGAAACAAGAGTCTCTTCTTTTAGTTTCCTTCTTTTTATGTGTTCAGGATTCAACTTTTGACTCTGACTTTCATCCTGACTGTCAGTGATTGTCTATCAGTGGCGTGGAGGGATCTTCCCCGGAGATAAAAGCTCAATCACGAACAAATCAGCGTTGAGGTTCAAGGTTCAGTCGCCGCCTCATCATCGTGCCTACGCCTATCAAGCTACGTGTTTCCTAATGTCTCTCATCAATTGCCTGGGATGTTCGGATAAGTCGGGGTGGGTGTGTTTGTGACAGGAGCTGGAGGTCCAGTGGGCCTCAGTCACAGGACTTGTTGTTTGTGTTGGTATGTTGCAGCTCAGGGTGAAGAGGTTCAACACTGGTCAGCAGCCCTTTTACTCCATCCTTCATCACACACTCTTTTGTCTCTCCACTGCACCCTCACACATTCCTCTCTCCAGTTTTCTTTGCACTTCCTGCTTGCCTCCATACATCTTTACCACCAACTCCTTCAAGCCCCCCCCCAACATTGTTTTGTGTGTCTTTTTTACAAAGCATATTCTAGGCTTTTTGGCTGGACCGTTGCTGGACCAAAACCAAACGATACTACTACGACCTAATATGTCTCTGAGGCAGAGCAGACGAGAGGACACGTGCTGTAATGGGAACTATCCTCTCACACACAACTCACCCACATCAACACCACACTCTCATACACATGTTCTCTCAGTCTTTCATTGTGTCTCCCTCTCCACAGACTATTCAGGCAGAAAGGATTGCTATGTAAATGCACCAGTGAATCGGAGTGAATGGATGGGTTTAAAGCAGATTATGTTAAACTGCTTGTTAGTTTAAAGACACGCTGAAGTAAATGGCTGGGGATTAACAGATGTGCTGCTGTGCCACAGAGGTGTTTCTCTAAAATGTACTTAATCCCCTGTCTGTTAGTCAGTTCATACATCAAATGAAGGGATAAAGCTTCTATACGTGAACCAGGAAAAGGTAAGGTGGAATTTAAATCCTCTGGCTCAGATGGAAATCCCAAAACAGAGATGATGTATTTGAATAACAAATATGTCTGTTAGTAAAGGCACAAGTATGTCAAGTCCATTTATATGTTTTTGGCAATGCTGAGTCCAAAACCTATAGAGAGCGCTTTTGTGTGAGTTTCCCAACAAACACAATGGTGGAAAAGTGTGCTCGTTTTTTGCATAGCTGACTTTTGGAGGAACATCAATTTTGTTTGACAGAAGAAAACTTATTTATATCACACATTGTATTTATGCGCTGTCCTGTGAAAACTTAAAAGACTACTCCAACGGTTTAGCATTGCACGTCTACGACCTTGTTAGACTCACATCGGTTTGGAAAGAAAAGGATCCAAATCAATGCAGCAGAAACGGATTTCATCATCTTTTTATTTTATTGCACACATTCGTTTTCCTTGTCAAAACCTGACACTTGCATTACCCACAATGCAACTCCACAGACAGTTTGGGCAGATTTGAATTTGTTATGGTAGCAGCTATTGTAACCGTGAGCGTGCAGCCTCGGGCAGAGTTGAGGACTCGTGGGATACACAGGTTTGGTACTTCTTTCAAGCCCCAACCAACACTGCCAAGTCACGTAAGGAAGTGTATCCAACCTCAAATCTTTGGAGTTGCCTTGTCACTAAGAGATAAAACATTACTCTCCAGGTTTTCAAAGGGTTTATGTGAACATTTTCTGAACTAATAAAATAACAATGTTTCCCTGAATTAATTTACAAAATAAAAAGCTCAACATTTGCAGATACATTGTTTTCAATGGAGAGCAACTGAGGAATCTGACTGAGCATAACTGATACTGAGAGTCATGCAACCTGCAGCCACTGCTTTGGCTTTGCGTTCGGGAGGCAGCACTCTGCAGCTCTCCAGCAGACCCTAAAGATGAGAAACACATCATCAGGCATTTGAAAAATGAAAGGTCTGTTCCCAGGGGGGCTCGGCTGTGGTGGACTTGTACCTTAAACTGTAGTATACGGCAGGAGACGCTCTCTACTGGGGCGGTGATGTCCATCATGGATAATGCAACGCATGCTTCCCTTTCACATTCACCAGAAAGCACTATTTTCAAGACAGCATTAAACAATGCAAAACCCACTCACATTGTACCAGGAGTGAACCTCACTCAGACACATGAGATCCCATTTTTATACTAATTTCAGAAAGTGAACGTGTTTTCCCATTTCGACAGCCTCAGCGACGCTCAGCATTCTGAAAGCAAACCTGACTTTCTTTTAAGTGTTGCCACTGAGAGCTGCTGACATGTGAACTTGTCATGTTGTGACAGGCCGTCAAACGTGATGTGAGAATGAATGCTGAATAGAAAGCAGATTGACCCCCAGCACTCGCTGAGACACGTCATCTGAACGTGTAAAGGGAGCTTGAATGTCATTAACATATGAAAAACAGCAGCAGTCAGTCAAAAAAGTGTTTTCTGCTTCAGAATCAAATGTCAGAGCCACTTCATTTTGGTCCAGAACTAGAAATTTGAAGCATGTTTATGTTTCCGTCTCTCTTTCGTCTCTTTCGATCCCTACTATCCTTCACCCAGTCCTCCTCTTCCGATACACCTCTCCCCTCCCTGTACTCCCTCACTTCTCCACGAAAGGTCACCATCCTCCATTTATTATCTGTCCTTCAGAAATATTCCTTTGAACCGTCCCAGACATCCTTCTCTGATCATTCCTTTTGCTTTTGTCAGGAGCCGTTTCTTTACTCCTCTTTCTCTTTCAGTTTTACTGCTCATCCTTCGCTTGTGATGGTCTGAGCCATTCATCATAGGCCCAGCATGCGGGTGACACTGTGGAAGAATAGCGTGTGTGTGTGTGTGTGTGTGTGTGTGTCTGTGTGTGCCTTAGTATGTGTGCGTTTGTCTATTGCACCAACCTACAATACCTTAAATTAACTGTTTTTAAAGGGGTCATTCCTCAATTTACATATGATACCCTGTCCTCCAATCACTACAGAGGTTCATAACTCTCTCTCTCTCTCTCTCTCTCTCTCTCTCTCTCTCTCTCACACATAACACACACACACACACACACACACACACACACACACACACACACACACACACACACACACACACACACACACACACACACACACACACACACACACAAGTGCTCACTCATACAGCTTCACAGCTTCACAGCTAGTGGGGTTTGGGGGCAAATGCTGTCACAGTTTTTAAAAGGCTTCCCGCGGTTAGACATGCTTGAAATGACATTCTGTTTCACTGGAGGAGGGGAGTGGGAAAGGGAGTGAAAGGTGGAGGGGGAGGGCAGCTGGCTTTGTGAGTTACAAAAAAGAAACACAGATGCAGGAATGATGAAGGAGATAGCTGTATGTGATTTTTCTTTTTTTTTGTCATTCAAAAGGACATACAGTATACAAAGTCTCCTAAACACATAATGTTGCTGTGCAGTCTATTCTTACACAACAATCCTCACAAGTATTACAATAAGTGCACCTGAGAATCACAGTGTTCTGAAGTCATGATGTGCAACTTATGTCAGAATTGCCAGAAGAATATATGTCTTGATATTTACAAATACATTGCCATTGTCAACATGCCAAGATGGAGTGGCCTTGGTGGTTACTTCCCATGTGCTGAATATCAGTAGCTGCTTAGCTGAAAAAACACCTGGATATATTGCTTCTCAAACTGCATCTGGATCTCGTTTCCACATGACACAGAACTGCCACGACCGTCAGCTGCTTACGGTTTGTGTGGGAAAGGGGCTTCAGAGAGGAGAGGATGAAGGCAGACAGACAAAGAATAGGGTCGGACTGTTTATTTTTTAACTGATTTATCCTCTCATCGAGGAGCGAGGGAGCCAGGCCGCCCATTGTTTGTCACTAATGAACAACATGAACGAGTGTGAGAAAGAAAAGAAGTGCAAAGAACAGCGGCGGCTACAAGCGAAACAAATTAATATGAAAACAAAAACAGTTTGCCCCCATATTTAACCTCAAAACTTTGAAATCAGCATTTTAGATTGAGTGGAAAAAAAAGCTGCTCGTTAAGTGCTGTTTCAGGTCTGTGAATGCTTTTTGGCTGAAAGCAAAGTGTTCCCAGCACACACTGACACACAGCAAATGCCTTACAGGCAAGAGGATAGCTCTGAAAGGGAAATGGTCTATTAGAGTGTCTCAACCCATTTATTCATTAGTATAAAAGCTCCAGGCAGGGGTGATGTAATCCCTAACAGCTACTTTAAAGTGTCTTTTGCAGCTACCTGATTTGCAAACAGAACACCACTGCATGAAGAGATGATTTGTTGAGTTTTTATCTGGAAGCCATGTGTCTTATTATCAAATTAATGTGTTTTATTTTGTCAAAACACCATTATCTCAAGTCTTAAAACAAATCTTGGTAATCAATAAAAATGCTTTCAACTGGTAACACAGACTGTGGGGAGACCAGACAAACCTGGGTACAGTTCATTGTTTCTTATTGGCTTGTTCTGGTCCGCTCTCAGACATAAGCACATGTTAAGTACACTAGAAACGTAACCTTCTCACATATCAAAACAAAAATCCTATTTGTTTTAGCAGACTTGAAAGGTCCTTGCTTGTGATTACTTTGCCACTTGGGCTGCTGCTCTGGATGAGAGCTTCTGATACGTTTGCTGAACATCTAACGATCAAATATCCACAGTGAGGCTATGCATACACAAACCAGGACCCATGTAATAATGTAAAGGCATGTGACTGGATGAATGTGGTGTCTTATTCATTCATGATTCATCTTTCCTTTTTTACATTCTTCTTCAATGATTTTTCAATCCATTAACTCTAATTCTGCTAAACACATATTAATAGTTAATTAATAACTTAAATATACTATTCATTCCACTTTCACCTCGTTCAAAGAATTCATGCGTAAAATGAAAAGTTGAAGCGGTTACGTGGTCGCAGTGAGAGGCGCTGAATCCCCCAGATCCTGCTGCTTGTTTTCAATATCCTCCTCACCCTCCTCCTACGTTTTACTAAACCCGATCTTGCTCCTGTCTGCTCCCTGCCCCCGTTTTTCTTTCCACTCATGTCCTGTGTGTGTGTGTGTGTGTGTGTGTGTGTGTGTGTGTGTGTGTGCGTGTGAGTGGGTCAGCCCTCCTTACTTGCCAATTGAAGTAAACTCCCCCCTTTTGCCCCTCTCTCTCTCTCTCTCTCTCTCCCTCTCCCCCTCCCTCTCTCTCTCTCTCTCTCTCTCTCTCTCTCTCTCCCGCTCTCTCTCTCAGCTGGGCTGCCACTGTCAGACCGGGTCGGAGGACAATCAACTGCAACTGCTGCTACCACTGCTGGTGTGTTTTGTGTGGTGTGGACTTTCTCACGTTGCGGTGGACACACACACACACACACACACACACACACACACACACACACACACACACACACACACACATCCAGGAGCTTGCATGCCCGGTACTCCTCCTCCTCCTCCCACCTCTCTCTGGCACCTACATACCCACTCGGGGGAGAGGCAGTGTGTCGGTGGAGGAGCTACAGACTCCACCATGCCAGTGCAGGGAGACAGGCTGAAGCGCTGTCTCTCTCTCTGCCTCTGGAGCCGGAGTCCTCTGCTGCTGCTTGGACTGTTCTCTCTTCACGCACAAGCACACGGTGAGTGACTGAAAAACTTTCTGTCGCCCGCAACATTGTCGCTGTTTACTCAGCTTTGCTCTGAATTTGTTCTCACGCAACTCATCACAAATGTGTTTAAATGTTCATGGCGGCTGCAGCTCAGGGGGATGAGCGGTTGTCCTGTAACCACAAGGTAGCTGGTTCGATCTGCTCTTTGCTTCACATCTTGAAAGTTACTTTGAAAAGATGCAGCTTAAATCTGACTGTAAGCAACTCGTGGTGACAGTCAGTTTTAGAAATCAGCTCCAAAACGGAGCGACTGATGTAGACAGGATCCCGAACATAAGATTTGTATGTGGCATTTGAGACAAGATTTCAAAAACACCACTATAATGATCGTTGTTTTAGGATTTTCATATAATATCAATTTGGCAAATTAACCGACTATACAAAAATTGAGAGTTGAAGTGTGTAAAATTGCTGATTTTCTGAGCACTTTAGAAAAGTTAGAAGTTGCTCTGGCCTTAATTTGCATATCTTCAGTCGGTGTTTCACCTGTTAGCTTCAAGCAATAAGAAACATATATCAGCCGCATCACCCGCTTTGTCTGTGACCATGTTTGGTATCTGATCGGCGAGGTGTTGGAGAGAGAACCTGTCAGATTGTGTTTAATGCCGTAATGTGTGTATCAAGGGTTGACGCTCTGCCTCTGTAGTTTTTCCAGCATGTGGGTTTAACCATGGCACAGCAGTGCTGTGGATTATCTTGATTCAAACAAAGTAATTATTGATGGAATTTAAATGACTGTGTGTGTGTGTGTGTTGTAAAGTCAGAATACAGGTTTGGATATTGTTCCTTATGAGTGCTAGTGGCTGTGCATATTTTGTTTTCTCTCTTTATTGTTGGTCTATTTAAAGCCGGGAGCCCTGAAGTTAAGCCAGCGAAGGCTCATACCTTATTCTCGGTGTGCTATGTGCTGCGGTCACCCTGCGACCTCTGGCTGCACGTCACCCCCTCTTGCTCGTCCATCTTTCCTGTCATGGTCACAGGCTGAGTTGGCTTTTCTATGGAGTCCATGCTGTGACCCTCTTCTTTTGATTATTCCCTTTGCTCGCAGATTCTGTTTTATCATTGAAAACTAAGCCTTGGAAGAAATACCAGATATTTGGAATGCCATGGATATTGAAGTGCAGGACACACATTGTGTCAGTGTCTTACGCTCATTGTAACACGGACTGCTCTGTCCAAGGAGCTCCAGAACAGCTGCCAAAGAAGACATACGTAAAATTGGACAGAAAGTTGGACCTGTACCAAGTCTTTTTATAGTAGAACATCTATGTTTCACATCTTTATCTTTGTTATTTCTCTTATTTATTGTATCACTGCAGCTGCTGCACTGGGACAATTATCCACAATGGGCAGTTTTGGTGTCAGGTGTTGGGCAATGCAATGTTTCAGTTGATTTAAATATGCCAGTGTAACAGTAATGTGCCACATAGTTGAATACCGACCCATCTGAGGTCACATTTCTTCAGCCTTCACCACAATGTTCCCAGATTTCTGCAGACCTGCTCAAACTCTTTGCTCAATCTGTATACCTTAATAAATCAAAAACCCTAATTATTTTTATACTGTAAGAATAATGATATGTTTTGCACATATTAAGAGCAACCCCCAAAATTTTAAGTCTGTTTCAATGCTAACAGGAATTTGAAAAATAATCAGCTTGAGAGTTTTATTTTATTTCTCACCCTAAATGCTCCTAAATGGTTGTTAAAATGTAATCAAGTGTTGCAACTCTATTCAAATCTCATTTTTCACCAGGCCTGTTAGCTACTCCCTCAATCATTAACACATACTTGATTGATTGGACCGGCAACAGATGTGTTGACATACAGATGATTGATTATCCTGGCAATAGATTCAACTGTGACTCAACAGGCAAACATTGGTTTTCTGAACAACATATATATAAATTTTAAAAAAATGAAGCGGCGAGATAAGAGGTTTTTATGTTTCCAGACTATCAGTAGCTTACTTTCTCTTTTTCCGTCTGCCCTTTGTCGCTGTATTCTGCCGGTTTCTTCCAGCTCTCTGGCTCATGGATGCTTGGTAGAGTGAGTGGTCCTACAGCCACAGGTGAAGTGGAGACATTACAGGTTCAGACAGGCAGTTGACAGCTACGGTGTTGTGTCTGCATGGAGGGCACACTTTGCCCTACAGCATGTCGAGGCCATTGTCTCAAACACATTAAGGACTATGTGTTCATTATTCTTCAAGGAGAAATGAGAGAATGTGCACACTTTAAAAACATGCACACACACACACACAGATATTCTGTGACCTTCCACCTACGCCAGGCTGCAGCCTTCAATGTGAGTTCTGGGAAGTGTGGAGTGAGCGTGATAGCTTACATTTCATTGTCCTTGCTGGAAATAAGCACCGCTGTATCAGTTTTCACAGTCAAAGCTTTGCCAGTTGCTTTGCTTTTGTCGCTGCCCGCTAATGAGACTCTGTTGCTCTCTGCATCTAACAGCAATTTGTTTTTAGGTTTCATAAAGTTGTTGGCAAAATCTGTGTGCTGCAGCCGTCTCTCCCTGTGTGTCACTGAACTCCTGCTTGATGATTTCAGCTGTTACCCAGTTGATGTTTTCTTCACAAAAGGACAGATTTAATCAAAACTGCGTTCCAATGGTTTTAAAGAGGCCTTTTTTTTCAATATCAATAGGCGGTAATGTAATAGACAAAGCATGCTTTCTCTGCAGTTATTTCCACCCACAAATTGCTGCATCTCCACACACACGAATGATAAGGATTCATTCGCTGCTCTAAGGAAGTCTTTGACAAAACTAACTCAGACATTTCTAAAGAGAAAAAAGAAGCAGTTTAGAGAAAGGAGAAGCAGAAGGTGTGAGAGCTGACTCACTGTAGCAAACTGCTAGTGGTGCTTTCTGCTCTTCAGCCTCAAAGCTTCCTGACAGGATGTGTTGAGTTCCCTCGCTGGAAACTGATACCTAGAACTACTGATCTGTTGGCTGGGAATCTGAAACGTAGAGGTGAGGTGTTGCTGCTGGTTTGTTGAAAACAAATTGTTGGTGTCCTGAAGTAAACTTACACTTTAGATTTAGCCTTTTATTTTGTATTTCCCTGTGTGACATCTGAAAGGATTTCTTCAACACAGCTGGTACCAAAAACCGTGGTCTGCCCCTGGGAGAGTCTGATCAAGTTAGGGTTAACTAGGTGGGACCCACAAGGCTAATGTGGTGGCATGAGTTGGGTTCAGTGACAAAGCAATGACACAAATATGAGTCTCTGATATGTGATATTTGACACAGCCATTATGTTGTGTGCGTGAGGAAAAAACATCATCTTGAAATGACCTCTAAAAAGTGGAAGGTAAGGGGACGTGAGGAGAGTTTGGGAGTGAGGGGTATTACATCCTGTAATGGATACAGATCCAGTAACTTCTATCCCAGTCAGATTACCGGTCTGGCCCTTACTTCTTAAGACACAGCTGGAGCAGGGGAAGTGTGTGTGTGTGTGTGAGAGAGAGAGTGTGTGTGTGTGTGTGTGTGTGTGTGTGTGTGTGTGTGTGTGTGAGAGAGTGTGTGTTTGTGTAAAGCCCCTTTCCCAATGGACAAAACCCACTAACACTCCCTAACATCTGGCTTTTTTTCTTCAATTGGAAGGGTAACAATCAGCATTCATTCCCAGGACAAATGACTATGCAGTAGTCACAGGTATTTATTGGCTCCAGCAGGGATGGAAACGCAACACCCGGGTTGAAACGCAGTTATTTTGCCCCTGTTCCGGTGAAATGCTGTGTAACGCTTGTTGAAGTGAACAATAAATATAATCATAAGGGATTTGGAAATTTATTATAAGCTATTACTGGAAGAAAAAGGGATTCACCTTGCTGATCATCAGAAAATAAAAACTCATCAAAACCATCTTTGTTACTGTTTCCACTGACTTTGAACATGACACAAAATATGTCTACATTCTACCTGTTTTGCTCAAGCAGTATACTGCATGGAAAAAGCCAGTTTCCAAAAAATGTTGCAAACCTTTGCCTAATAAATTCCAAGAGAAATTTACATTTGCATAACATTTGTGGTCAGATTGACTTATCCTATAGCTACAAAGTTTGCAATGTTTTATTGTGCTAATTTAGATTAAAATGTACAGGGGCATTTAGATGGTTTTAGAGCAGTATTCGTGCTGATCTTTTAATACTAAAGTTGTTGTGGTTATTGTTGACCTACAGGCGTACTATGAGCTGAGAGTTCAGTACAACACAAACAGTGATGGACAGATAACAGGTGAAGCAGAGCTGGCTGTCACAGTCGCAGTGCGCTCGGACATCAAGGGCTTAGGGTTTTCCATGTATTCACACCCCCCCTCCTTCAATACCCACCCATCCACCGGGGGAGAGGGAGAGAGAGAGAGAGAGAGAGTGTCTGCCTTGTTTTGTGTGAGCCTAAAATACAGTATATACCCTTCCCTCCAAAGGTTTGGTCATTTTGTTTATTGGTTGATCACATCACAGGGAAGGAAAGCAAAGTAAGTGAACGAGTGAACGAACGAGCTACATTAAATGTGGCAGTGAAAAATGAATAAATCCACAGACTGTAATTTAGGGTCATTTGTGGCTGTCAGGATGGCCACTTTTAACCAAATGGCTTTGCAATACAGACATCATCATCTGCTATGATAGGTACCTAATGGCTGTTCAGATGGGACTGGATGTTGAGTGTGTGAGTGTGTGTGTGTGTGTGTGTGTGTGTGTGTGTCTGTGCATGTTGCCGACAGAGTGTTTGTTCAGTGAGATAGTACAGAGGAGGCCTGGAGCCACTGATGGGTGATATGTGACTTAGTTAATGGGAAGCTAATCACACGGAGGAGACAGGGCGACGCATACAACTGTAAACACACTGTAAAACACACCAGGGACCCTTTCTCTCTCTCTCTCTCTCTCACACACACACATACACACACCTATACATGTGGAGATGTGTTCCTGTCATGGATGTTAAACGACGAATACACACTAATGTTCACATTCCACACATTATCCACACATTAATAGGAAGTGCTCTAATATCCTCCCACAGCTCATTCACACAGTACATGTATATAGCTACATACTGTATACACACACACACACACACGCACACACACACACACACACACACACACACACACACACACACACACACACACACACACACACACACACACACACACACACACACACACACACACACACACACACACACACACACACACACACACACACACACATGCAACTTTAAATGGATGGAAAGTGATTGTTTAAGCCTGTGGAGATGACTGAGACGCCACAGACCAGAACTCTGGGAAATAAACACATGGCAGCTGTAATGTTAACACCATCATCCCTCCACACACACACACACACACACACACACACACACACACACACACACACACACAACCTACACACACACTGACGCTCTCTACACCCCCCCACAGGCCCACAGTGACTTACCTACACACTGATTTGTTCTCATTCTCAACGGTGGACATCTACATATGTTCATTTATCATTCAGCCCCATCAATCATTGACGGTGGCTAAGTTCTGCATGAGAATGATTGTGTGCGTGAGTCATAGTGTGATTGTGTCTGTGTGTGTGTGTGTCTTTTGATTGCCCCTACACCTGCTAGATGTTCCCTGAAAGAGAAATGATAGTTTTCTGGTCTTTTATTACACACTCCTTGTGTGCGCTTGGCTGTGTGCATGTGCGTGTGTTGTGTGTCTTTGTTTTCATGATATGAATCCAGTCTGGATGATCTGGTCAAGGTTCATCCATTTAAAGAAACAGTGACACACGTTGGTGTTTGGCGGTGTGGCTCTGCTCGGGTGATGCTTTGGAACCAGGCGGCAACCTACGAGTATTGTATCTACTGACCAGCAGGGGGCGACTCCTCTGGTTGTATAGAAGTCTATGAGAAAATTACTCTACTTCATTGTACAACATGAGTTTATGGCCTTAATTGCTAATTTCAAGTCTTCTTGAACTATGATCTATGTTCCAGTTTAAAGTAAAATATTAAGCGCATGCTTTAGGACAGGCTAACAGTCATTGACAGGTCACTGCCACTACCAAAGCCAGAACGCCAATCCTCCGCATTCCAAATATGGTAACTTCTGTTCATGGGTTGGCGAAAAAACTAAATGGTGACGACCATATTCCAAGATGGTAGCGTAGAAATCGCCAAACTCAAGGCTTCATAACGTAGACTCAGGACCACTTTAAATAACCTGAGATTTGCAACATTTAAATGAAAAAATCAAGTGTACAAAATGTACACCGAAACACTGTTAAACAAATCTCTTGATACCCACTTACTATAGTGAGGTTACAGTTTGATTTAACCCTTAATCCATGTGACGTTAAAATGACTCGAATAATAAAACTCTACACCCTCTGAGCAATCGGTGGAGCTAAGCATCTCTGGTCAAAAGTCATCAAACAACTGTCTGCATATTCATGCTTATTTGTCATCAAAGTCAAGAATCAAACGGGACAAAATTTAGAACTGAAGAAAGTGTCTTTGAAAAGTCTCATCCATAAACTTAAAGTTCAAAGGCAACTGCTCTTCCTATTTGGCCTTAACGATTTGTCCACCTATTAAGGGTCTTCACCTCTTTAGATAGAGCAAACTGATGGTTGGAAGAAAAAACAAAACAAGGAAATGAACAGGGAAACGTCTTTCATGTTTCAAGTACTCATGTACTCACGGTGGAATGCACTTATTGTAAGTCGCTTTGGATAAAAGCGTCAGCTAAATGAAATGTAATGTAAAAGTAAAACCGTAAACCGTTTGTGTCAAGGTGCTGGATAGTTTACCAAAGGTCAAAAACGACTAACACACAGTTCTTACATTTTCTCTGTGCCTTCCTGTCCTGTCTCAGCCATCATGCTGCCAAACATTATTCCAGAAGTAAGAGCAGCGAAGCAGCTTGACCTGGGCAGCCGTGCATGTTTGGTCCGTCTCTGAGTCAAACTGGCATCTTAATCAGAGCATTCACTGTAATCAAGCAATTTGTGGACATACCAAGTGAACAAAGTTAAACTTGTGCGCTGCAGTCTCCCCATTGAGTCAAGTTTATTTATTTTTTTTACAAATTCCTCACTCACATTTGACCTTTTGAATAAGCATTTATTTTACAAAATATACATCTAGATTCATAACTCTTATTCCTCCCCCTTCTCTACAGTGCCACTTCTGCACGTCTCCCTCTATTCATGCGTTTCTTCCTTGTACGTAATGCCCTTTTTGTGTTGTGTATTTAAAGTTTGCGTCACTTGGAGTATGTATTTAAGGTTGTCATGCAGCTGATGTGTGTTTCAAGTGAGGCAATTTCTCAGCCTGCCAGGCCGCAAAAAAAGAAGTGAGTTTTTGTGTCCCCGCCTATTATGATGACCATGAGGAAACAATACTGTATTGTCAGTTTGAGTATGGAGAAAACCTTTGATCAAATGTGGTTCTCTTGTACTGTAACTGACCAATGGAAACGTAAAGGAGCTTAATCAGTGTGATCAAATTATTTTTGAAAAGATTGCTGTTGTTTGATTGTTTTCCTGCTGAGATGATCAGCTCACCTGAAAAACTCTTCAGTGATGAGCTCCCCGGTCCCTCGCTTGTTATTTTACTGTTGAATGATTCCAGTGCTCTTAAATTCCTCCTTGTGTTGTATCTCTCTTGCTTTTATATTGTCTCAGATAGACACATATGCTCACACAGGAAGGTGACATCAAGGCTAGACTTCAGGGTGACACCCTGTTTCTAGCAGGAAAGGATTGCATCTCCCAAAAATGCAAAGTACCTCTACGCTGTCATTCTCCATTTCCCAAAAACGCCAGGTTCTATCTGCGTGTTTTGAATGGCTCTGTTTTATCCACAGTGTGGAATTATAAACGTTGCCTGTTATATTTGCCATGGCCAACTTTTGACTTGGCGGGTGCCGGGCTATTGTTTATCAGTTCATAGATGTGATTTCTTGCATACCTCCATGATGGAACAATGAGTCACTTGAGGATATCACAGAAATAGCATATTCGATGTGGTGACTGTGAGGGCGTGTGTATTGTAACATAATACCTATTGCCGTATAATGGGTGTGCATCATACTCCAAGCTATATTTAGTCACACAAACAGATTTCTACAGTATATATGTTTGTAATTATATAACTTGTATTCCTTCTGATGAGGTCGGGCTTTCACTGGAGGCTTTGTTAAGTTTTGTGTTTGTCAGACATTTAAACCCATGCAGTCTGCATTAGAACCCACATGTTGACGGCTCTGGATTTAATGTTTGGTTTGTGGTTATTTGTTGTTGAACATGTGTTTGTACATTTACAAGGAGAAAGCAGGCTTTCAGTCAGTGGGAGGATGACTACCATTGGAACTAATTGGTAAAAGTTCATTCACAGTTCATTTGATATCAGTAATTGCCAGAGTCACTGCGCCTCATGCAGATGTTGAGTGTTTTTGTGCGTGGCAATTGGAGAGCTTCATGCCACCAGGTACCATGCCACTTTCTGACATACTAGAACAAAATGTAATGATCCCGGAAGGGAAAGGATAAATACATAAAAAACACACACTATTAAAACCTGCTTGCAATGGCTTTGTTGCCCGAGTACACAAGAATGCCTCATATCAAATGAACACTTCTTTTTTTCTACTAAATGATATACGTTTGAAAATGTTTTTTTATCGATTATATTTCACGTTTGTTAACGTTGATGGCGTTGTGTTGGCTCTAACTCGAGCATTTTGTGTTGCGATAGTGTGTTTTTAATGCTGGTGTTGCTGATGGTAAAGCATTCCTGTGTGACAGACACATCTGTCTGACGGGAGACGAGAGCTACTGCCGGACGGGATCTGTAGGAGCTCAGCAATGCTTCCTGTTGCTTCATTTGTCTTCCGTAGGAATTGTTTGAAAAGAGATGTGGGAGGACATTTTCCATCTTCTTTGTTTATATTTTGAAATGCATCAACTCACTTTAACTTAAACAATTGATCTGAAGTAAATATTTGTACGAGTCTGTGATCCTTGTGGTTACATTTGAAAAAAAATGCCTGGTTTCAATTTCAATAGTGTTTATTAGGGGTGGATGATATGGCTAAGATTTTTATTACAGCATACAACATTTTATATTTAAGAGCTATAGAAATCATGATTGTTAGCCGAGTGGGTACAGGCTTTAGGACTTATGTTGCATGTCACACCCCTCGCTCACCACCGTTTCTACGCTGTCGTCTGTCGAAATTAAGAAAAAAAATAAACCTTTAAAAGAATCTTCAGGAAATTTAATTATATAATTTATACATTTGATAAACTGATGGAGATAGTCCTTTTCGTCAAGTTGCTATAATAGTCATGGTAAAAATCTCCATTCTCCATGTAGTACTTTGCTCAACTGTAGCATTAATTTGTGCCTGATAACGAATCAGGTGGTAGCATGTTGTCAAATCAGAACAAAGTGGTATCAGGATTACACAGCCATAGCCCACTGATCCAGCTGGATGCCGAGTGTCTTTGAATTGATACAAGCTGTTTTGTGATGAGTAGGAGCCCACAGATGGCCTTGAGAAAGAGCTTTTGCTGAAGATACCAGCTGGTCTCTTTCTCTTTGCTTTGCTCTCTCATACCTTCTTAAAGGACCATTTCAACATTTCCTTGTATTCCAAAGGGAACGCTGAGAGCCTTCCGGAATCCTTGTGTACCTGTCACTCATCCCCATGAAAGGACACACACACACACACACACACACACACACACACACACACACACACACACACACACACACACAGACATACCCAACTGGTCCTAGCATAAAGCTGGCAGATGACAGCTGTATAACCAGAGACTGGCACTGACTCATTACTGCATCATTCATGAGTGTGACATAATGAAGAAATGTTTGAAGAGCTGTTGATGATGTTGTTGTGTCGGAGGATACAAGGGCTGAATGCAATCCAACAGCTTCTCTCATCCTTCATCTCACGAGCTGTTTTTGCAAAAGAAAACATCTCAAAAGCTGTATTCTGTCAAAGCCACATGACATCACTTCTGTGTTTTGTGATTGGCTACTTGGTGGCCGGCCTCAATTCTCGTTGCAGAGCTTATTAATTAGGTAAAACAGCTTAATTGTTTTTTTCTCAAATGTATTGATTCATTTGAACATTTTATTAAATTCAAACGGCAGTTTCCTTATTGCTCACTACATTAACAGTAATTCCCTATATTCATGTGTATTAAATATTTTATTCAGAATGTATCTGAGTTTTAAGAGAGTGGATGAATTGTGATGCGCTAAAGAGGTGCTAAAAGGTGGCGCAAAAAAGACATGTGTGTTCAAAAAGTCAGCCGGAGAGATATACGCCAGAGTGAGTTTCTTTTGAAAGGAGTACAAGGAAAAGGGACATGGAGGAGTAATGATGCACAACCTCTTCCTGTCTTCAATTCAGACAATATAAACTAGCAGGTTATGTGCCTATGCATTGGAGACTCAGCCAAAGCACCATTCATTTTCTTTGTCAATGAGTGCAACCTCTCAATCCAATTTCAGTGACAATTAAAGTTACTTGAATGGGAATCTGATCCTTTCTCCACTAATATTAGCAGAGTAGTAATAAAGTAGTGAATGTCACAGGACGCCAAACGCTGCTTTGATTTCAACGTTTAGCCAAACCAGTGAGAGACAGCCTCAGCTTCCCAGCATCCAGATCACAAAGTGGGGTTCATTAAGACATTCCTGCACATGTGGGATTGCTCAACTCATCCCATTGACAGGAAGAAGAACATGGAGATAAGACCGGCACTGGAAGTACATGGAAGAGAGAGAGACAGAAAGAGAAAGAGAGACAGAAAAAGAGAGAGAGACAGAGAGAGACAGAGAGAGAGAGAGAGAGCAAAACCCTTTCACCTTCCATGTTTCTTTCGCTGTACCGACGGCACTGTCAAACACCAGCAAGATGAACTACTACTTAGAGGGAAGAAAGGGGCAGGAAGGGAGCAGTGTTGTCAAATGAGTGTGTCTTAAGTGGAAGGGGGAGGTGGGTAGTGTTTACATGGGTTCGATGAAAGGGCTTTTCTGGTAGGCCTTGTTTGACAAGGCCAGGATAACTAATGATATGTTCTCTCCATTTCTGTTTTCCCCTGTCTGTTTGTCTTTCTATCTTCCTCTAAAATATCCTATCTTCATCTTGCCATCTCATGCACAATATCCCTCTCCCTCACTTCTGTCCCCTCATTCCATCTTAATATCTGTCTTCTTCTTTTCTTTTTTTGTTTCAGTTTGTACAAAGCGGTGTCTGTTGAAAAGAGGCCTTTTAGCTTTGGGGGGTTTGTGGGGCCACGGTTGTTAATTGTGTGTTTACAGTGGCCCCTATATCCTGCCAGCAAGCCTAAAAAAAGCTATAGGGGAGACCTGAAAGCTCACACTGGCATCTGAAAGGCTATTTTAGTGAAAGAGCTTGAAACAATTATAGTGTCGGTAAAGTGACTCGAAATTCGCCCAGTTTCAGGGCACAAAACGTTTGACCTCCAGTATGTTGTGACACTGATTGAGGTTTGAACTGGATCCCCATTGGTCAGTGCAGCTTCTTTTGCACAGGTTGCCCCTAACACCCAGGACCAGACTACAGGGGCAATCATTATCACACCTGGTGTTTCCTGCTCATATTCCTTTAATGTCGCCTTCAAAACAATACATTGTATTATACAAATGTGGACTTTTCTATGAACATCTCTATGAAGCAGTTTGTAACTTTTCATAAGCATTTCAGCTCCATGGAGACAAACTTTTTTTTTCTTTAAGATAAGATTTTCTGAATATTTAGAATCAGAGTCTCACATTTCCAGAGGAGATAGGTAACGATAGAGTATTTCAACATACTACTATAAATAATGACTGTAGAGCGCCTGCTCTCTACACATATATAAAAATCACACATCTTTACGTAGATTCCTGTAATATTGACTGGTTTGAAATCAGAACATCTAATAAATAATGTGTTGGACACCTCACCTAGAAGCACTAAGGAATTCTGCTCGGCTTTGGCTTTTCTTTTGGTCTGTCCCTTTTCTTTATCTCTCTCCCACACACACACACACACACACACACACACACACACAATCACACACACACACACACACACACACACACCGAGCAGTAGCCAGGGATCCCAGGTGCAGGATGCATGTGAAAGGCTTTGTGTTTTGTCAACAGCACAGCAGCACCTCACATGACTATCCAGTGAACTCACACAGGGAGGAGAGGGCAAGATGAGAAGAGAAAAAAGCAGAGGAGGCTGTTTTGAGAATAAATTGGAGAAGAGGATCAGAGATGGGCTAAAGAAAGTGACATAGGACAAAGAAGAAAAAGGGGAGAGATAGAGGGTGGCATTGGCTGAGACACAAAGTGAATGAGTATTCGAGAGCTGGATGCAGTAAGGGATGGGAGGGAGGGGGACAGAGTGAGAGAAAGGGTGGAAAAGGCCAGTGGCCTCTGCTCGGTCCCCTCTGTGTGCTGCTAAACTGCCCACCAGTTCCCCGCAGCTCTGTCACTTCTCGTTTGTTAATCCCCCTTTCTTCTCCCCCTCCTACTCTTCCTCGCTCCCTTTCTCTCCAATCGGTCAATTGTTAGTGTGACCCCTTTAAACCCTGCCGTCCCTCTCTTGCAGTATTGTCAACACAGTATCAGTGTGTGCAAGAGAGACATTCAGAAAAAGGAGCACTTGGTCACAGAAGACTACGCTTGTTTGAATTTATCTTCTGCAGTTATTTTGTCTCGAAAGTTGTCCCTGAAAAATCTAGTAAACAGGAAATTATGAAGCTACAGAAGTGAATTCTTGTCTTTTTTCGGTTTCTGTTAAGGAAGTGCATCATTACACACATTACATGATACACACAATATCATTTTAATACACCTCGCTTTTGAAAGAAAGGCAATAAAAACAGACTTTGGACTGCCAATGAAAGTCGTTTGTTTCAGTCAACATAAAAGAGATGAATGAGCAGGAACACCTCACGCATTGAACAGCATTTGCTCATTGATCATAACACAAAGAAATAAAATCTGCAGTTTTTCATATATTTATTTTAGCGTTAGCTGTAACTTTCCTTTCTTTGAGCCGGAGTCGCTGAAGTCAGCTTCACTTAAAGTTCCTTTTTGTGAATACAGATTCATGAATGTCACTCAATCCAAGTGCAGTACATTGACAACAAAGCACAGAGGATATGAGTGACAGGCATCATGGGAGAAAGAGACATTTGTGAAGCACATGTGCATATAGTGTGCAGTATTGTAGGTATGCATCTGTGTGTTTCAGTCTATTAGGGAGCTTCAAGCGTTTATCCTTGTAGGAAGTTTGTTGATGTTTCGTAAAAGACAGCCAAGCTCAGATGAATCAGAGGATATCACACCCATTATCTGACGTTTGACTGACAGCTCAGGAAATGTACAACACATTCTCAAGTTTCCATCTAATCCAACTCTTTTTTCAAAGGTGAGGCTCTCTGTAGCCACACCCCCAAACAAAGTTTATCCTAGCTTGTTCATTGTTATAATAAACGTCATGATGGAATATCATATCAAAGATAATACAAATGACCAGCACAGCTTCGCAAGGCAGCTTTTGTATTTAAATAATTATATTTTAAATGGGGATATCAGACCAGCATATAACCTTGCATTAATTACTTAGGTCATTATAATATTCCAACAAAAGAATAGATTTTGAAGTAATTGAACTTTAATGTGTTCAGGAGGTGTTGCTCAGGATTAACACTAATTCAAAAAGATGAAAGTCGACTACAAAAGCTTAAACTGAAACAAAAACGTCTTAATATAAATCCCTGTCTCTGAGCTTTGTTTCATAATGGAACTATTATGCGGTAGACAAGTGTGCAGGCATTTAAGCCGTCGCAACAAAAGCTGTTGATTGAGCACACGAGCTAAGTATGGAAAATAGATTGTGAAAAGATGGACAATTAAAAACCCTGTGCAGGAAATACCAGTTTTAGAAGATTTAGACACATACTGAGTCCCATTAGCCATAATTTGTGTATCTCTATGCTTCACACATTTTTTATGTAGACTATATGCTGAATGCCTCAATATATTTTTGCACTTTGCATTTTTGCACCAGCTTTACACCCTCATATGTAGAAGTGGCCAGTTGTTGGTTCTCCATGCACAGCCAGCATCTGCTTTATAGCATTTTCATCATGCATCACTCATTCTGCAAGAGTGAAAGAATACAAGTCGTATTCTTCTTGGCTTAAACACCATAGATTCTGACCTATATGAAACTAGTTTGTGCTTTCAATAGAAGGATACCTCAACCACTCAAACTTCACTTCATGTTCACTTTCAGGGAATTAAAAGTACTTATGTTTGTTCATTCTGCCATACTGTTTGTGTGTTTATTGATTCTCATTGTTTGTAAGAAGCACCTGTTAAAAAAGAAAACCTGAACTCTAGAATGAGAGTGGGAAAGGAATAGGAGAGCAGATTTTGTTTAATATCTGCTCGTAGTTTATTTCAGAGGGGAAGGACTCGTGTTTATTTTGGACCATCTCCGCTTGCAGCTGTTAAGCATCTGGTCTCAATGATGATGCTGGAATAAATAAAAATCTTAAAAGCCGTGAAGAAAAGACACTTCCTTGATCCCCTGAATTTTGCTCAAGTGACAAACAGGTGCCCTTTTGAAATAGGATAAGTAGGGAATGCAACAGCTTCGCTCTAATTCTTAGGAGCTTTATCAGTTGTAAAATAAAAAAATCAGCTGTGACCGTGTACAAGGTCATAGCTCGTAATCATCTGTTTTATTTTTATTATTTATTTACATTTCTTAGTGGACTCACTAGAGTAAGTTAGATTGTGTTTCAGTTCAGTCAGCTGGGTCATGCAAAGATGTTGATGTATCATGTGGATCTATGTATGCACAGTGTGGATATTTTCCATCTGACCTCGTCACTCCCTGCAAGCGTCGCCAGCACAGCAGAGATTGGGGAGTAAAGATATGAAACGTCTCCCCTTGAGAACTTGGTGGATGCTGAGGCGGAGGCTCTGCTCATGACATGCTCGTGGCAGAAACACCTTTCAGAAATATATATATACGTATATATATATATATATATATATATATATATATATATATGTTTCACCAAAAAATAAATACATAATTTATCTCCTTGCGCTTTAATTGTGACTTTGAACCTTTTTATTTAAACTTTACATAATTATTTTCCCATTCACTAAACTTCACAGATAATCTAACCACTCGGTCTGGCGGTATTACAGCAGATATTTTCTATTTTGCAGACTGAACACCCTCTAGTAGCATGGGCCCAAACATGAGATGGCATTAATAATGCAATACTTTATGCTAGCAGTGATAGTGCTCTTTCCTCTGTTAAAATGTATTATGAACCTATGATTCATGCATGCGTTTTCAACTTGTTTTTCCTCTTTCTCTTCCAACTAAATTGTATTTTCTCACTTTGCCTGTTTTATAGGCAACATATTGGACAGTATGCTCTTAAGAGCATCCAGCAAGGAGTCAGGGGAGAGTGGGAAGGAGACTAGTGGCAGCACAGCTCCTTCTTCGTCCTCCCAACAACTACTGTGGTGTCACTGTTATCACCACTGCCCCGAAGATTCCAACAATAATACATGCAGGTATAAGGAGTGGAGTAATGAAAAAAACAACAAATGTAACACACCTGCAGATGTGTAATTAACATTATCTCATCTCAGTGATTGCTGTTCTGTTCATGTTTTCCAGGACTGATGGCTACTGTTTCACAATGGTGGAGGAGGAGGGAGGGGTGCCGTTCCAAACTGCAGGATGCCTCGGGCTCCGAGGATCAGAATTTCAGTGCAGGGTGAGTAGATGATAGTAACGTGACAATCCAACTAATAATGATTTACATGTTTTACTAATTAAAAAAAATATTTAAATGTAATTTTGGATTTGTTTTTCAGATGAAGACATTTAATAGATTAATAGTTAAAATGTGCATTGCAATATCCCAGAAACATATGTATCTTCAAACACCTTTTTTTTAATTGAAAGGTTTTAGATCTACTATGATACCAAACAGAGAAAAGGAAATTATTATTTTTTTTTACATTTTTGGCTAATAAGTTTATTGTTAAATCAACAACTGAACAGGAAGAAGAAAGAAATAAAATAAACATTTCTGTCTTTCAGGAGACTGGGAACTCTCGTCAAAGGAGATCACTGGAGTGCTGTACAGACCAAGATTACTGTAACAAAAACCTGCACCCGACACTGCCACCACTCAAACCACCTCGTAAGTCTATCTCGCTCCTCTCATCCCGCCACAACTTTTGTTTTTTTTGTCCATGAAACACAAGCAGGATTTTTAAGAGCTACTTGTTCTCCAGCTGACAGGTGACAGTGACAGTGGACAGGGCCAATAACTGTGACTGATGGTGTTACAGCACACAGGATTAAATGATAGAGATATCATGACATAATCAATCTAAAACCCGATCACTGGAGATCAGGATGTGAATTCATCGACTAGGCTGAGGGTTTCCTTTTGTTGTTGCCTGGGGCCTTGAGGGAAAAGAGTGTGCCAGCAGCAAATTAAACTTTGATGATTGAAATGTGATTTGTCCTTGATTTGCTGGACAGCTGTTTTTTCAAGTGACTTGAATTTTCATTATTTCCTCCTCATGTTTTAGGATGTTAGAGGTTTTTATTTGAGTTTCTTACAACCATTTTTTTCCTCAAGAATATCCATTTGTTGCACATCCTTGTGGATCATTGTCAGAGGAAAGACTGATGCAATTGATTTTATTATTCCTTATGATATTATTTCATGTATCTTCATACCTTTATCCTTCCCCTCTCACCCATGCCATCATACTTTTACTTTTTTTTTTACCTCTTTATCCTCTCTTCTCTAGTCTATGTCGATGTGAAGATCCACCACATGGCCTTGTTGATCTCAGTCATTGCGTGCAGCATTATACTGGCGGCCATCATTGTCTTCTGCTACTTCAGGTATACATGTGACAAATTAATACAAATACACACAACACTTTTGAAAGATTTTAATTCTCATTGCATGTTACAGTGCATATTTCGGGAAGTTTCTATCCTCTATGGTACCTTGAGTATGATACTTTTGCCATCTTTTGTAAGAGGGTGTGCTGCATCCTTTTGTTTGTACAGGTATAAGCGTCAGGAGTCTCGTCCTCGGTACAGCATTGGTCTGGAGCAGGATGAGACCTACATCCCCCCTGGAGAATCTCTGAGGGACCTGATCGAGCAGTCACAAAGCTCTGGCTCAGGCTCGGGGCTCCCTCTATTGGTGAGATACTCATATTGCAGCTGATTTAGCTTGGGAGGTCCTATAGCCATCAGAGGCTCACTAAACCTCAGTTTGGGTTCCACTCAACACGTAAGGAGATGAATGTGCTCAAACTGATCCTTTTCCCATCGTTTGCTCCTCCTCAGGTGCAGCGAACAATAGCCAAGCAGATCCAAATGGTGAAGCAGATAGGCAAGGGGAGGTATGGCGAGGTGTGGATGGGCCGATGGAGGGGAGAAAAAGTGGCTGTGAAAGTATTCTTTACCACTGAGGAGGCTAGCTGGTTCAGAGAGACTGAGATTTACCAGACCGTCCTAATGAGACATGAAAACATACTGGGTAAGACTCGTTTCTGTCTTTTCGTCATGTGTCAAGTATACTTCTTACAATCCTGCTCCCCTTCTTGTTACTGATTTCTAGTCTCTCTATTTTTTCAGTCTGTATGCACCTCTTTGGCACTCAATTCATCTGTGCTTTTAATTCATTTTTGTTATTAAAATCAATCACAGGAGACTATCTGTGCTGCATCACACCAACAGGAATTTAAAGGAACACTGATAAATAAGTCTTTCTAAAATAGTATCAGTTATACTAAACAATTCTAAATTATGGATTAATGAATGGATGAACTGGTGACAGAGAGGTGACAGAAAAATTAACAATAAATACATGCCACAGTTGGTGTGGGCCTGTGTCCATTGTTAGCTATGCAGCACGGCACTGCACTCATTGCCAAAACAAATCAATTATAGCCAAGAGACCATCCTCCACAACAAATTATAAAGAAGACGACAACTGACTGCAAACCAGAGTTTGTATAATTAAACACTACAAGTTGCATTGTAATTAAGTAGTTGCCAGACTGACTATATGCAGACAGTGCATGATGTTGCCTTTCACAGTCGATACTACATGTTTTATTTTAGAAGTAGCTCTAGGATCTATAATCTCGATGTCATGAAATCCACAAATTAGACAATTGCCAAGAACATGTTAATTAAGGGCTACAGGACAGCTTTCTAAAAAGAAACTTAAACTTTAATGCTGGAAATGACTTATATGTATACGGCCTTTGCATGATTAATTTCAAAAGTAATTACTACTTCTATGATTGAGCATAACTGATTCAGTTAAGACAGACTTTGTTGATAGTTTTTCAAATGGGAAGTTACAATGTGGTGTACCACAAGGAAGCTATTACTATTCTCTATATTCACTAATGACCTTCCTGCTGTCAATTATCTTCTTGATGTTCTCAATCAAGGAAAAGAAGCTATGTATGTCGATGATTCAAGACTAGGTTTACCAGAGGTATCAATGAAAGACATGTTTAGTGAATTGGATAGGGAAGTACCATCAGTTGTGATGTGGGTGTGGAGTAAAAAGTGACCCCTTAATTTATCAAAAACAAAAAAGAATTGTATTTGGATCAAATATTAAACTTAAACAAAAGCCACAGTTAAATTTGTCTGTACAGTGTTGCCTGTGGAAGAGGTAGAAAAACAAATTCCTTGGAGTAATATTAGACAGCAGATTGAAGTAGTCAAAGTAGATTTAAAAAAAAAAGAAGGTTGCAGTTAAAGGATGAGGTCTGGTGCTTATTAGGGGTGTACTCAGTTTGTACTACAATTCATCTCCTACATTGTTCAAACATTAGTTCTCACTCATTTTGATTATTTTCCAGCTGTGTGGTCAAGTGTGTCAAATAAAGACTTCAACTAGTCCAGAGTAGGGCCTCAAGACTCGTTCTGAGCAAACTTCGTCACAATACACATATCCTAAAGAAAGTCATTGGCGAGGGACAGGAAGACTATTTCTCTGCTCTTTATGAAAAATGCTTTATTGTCTAAAATACATGTCAAATTTGAATTTAGTCATTATGGCCATAACTCTAGGCATGCATTAAAAGGTTATTCTTCACTTTCTGTTTTATAAACTAACTTACACATTTAACAAGTAAGACCTTGTTTTTTATAGTTAAGAATTTAAGGAAACACCTGATTGCAAAGAACACCAGCCCTACATAATATATAGGGACCTGTATTGAATGTTTAAAGGTGTGGGTTCTTGTTCTGTTATCATTTTCACTTGTGATGTGTTTCTACAGACTCCAGAAATAATAGTTACTACCTTGGTAGTAAGTAATGTGAATACATAAATCAAAAGAAAAAAAGAACCCAAAAGGACAGACTGTTTGTTTAACTCCTTTTCACGCTCCCTTCATTCACAGGTTTTATTGCTGCTGATATTAAAGGAACTGGCTCCTGGACCCAACTCTACCTGATCACAGACTACCATGAAAATGGCTCCTTGTATGACTACCTCAAATCAACCACCCTCGACAATAAAGCCATGCTGCGGCTGGCCTACTCCTCTGTGTCAGGCCTTTGTCACCTCCACACCGAGATCTTTGGCACCCAGGGCAAACCTGCCATTGCTCACAGGGATCTGAAGAGTAAGAACATACTGGTGAAAAGAAATGGGACCTGCTGTATAGCTGACCTCGGACTGGCAGTCAAGTTTATCAGGTGAGTGAATCAGTCGAATTGTTTACTATCAAGCATGATTTGATGAAAAGTTCTACTTTTTGATTTGAATCCATATTCTGCTAAATTTCAGTTCTGGTAGAGAGTCGGTCATAGGTCAAAGTAGTTTGGAACTTGAGGATAAAGTAATGTGCAGAGCTCATTCATCTTTCCTTTTAAAGATTCTTACTTTGATCTTTTCAGTGACACCAACGAGGTAGACATCCCTCCCAACACCAGAGTCGGTACAAAGCGCTACATGCCTCCAGAGGTCCTGGACGAGACTCTGAACAGAAGTCACTTCCAGTCGTACATAATGGCCGACATGTACAGCTTCGGGCTCATTCTCTGGGAGATCGCTCGCCGTTGTGTTTCAGGAGGTGGATATACTTTTAGTGTATTTCTTTAAATCTTAAAATGATTTAACACAAACACCTTCTAAAAGCTAGACTGACAAATACATGTACAAAAAGTACATGTATTCTGGCTTTTAGATGTGTAAGATAGATTTTGACACATGAACAGAGTGTTTCCTTTTCATTTGTTGTAGGGATTCTTGAAGAGTACCAGTTGCCGTACCATGAGTCAGTTCCTACAGACCCTTCATATGAAGACATGCGAGAGGTGGTCTGCATCAAGAGACTACGACCATCCTTTCCTAATCGATGGACCAGCGATGAGGTAACATACATGAAATAGGGTACATATACACATACAGACACAAATTCACAAAGTAATGACCTTCCTGACATAAATCTGTCACTCCTCAGTGTTTGAGACAGATGGGAAAGCTGATGACAGAATGCTGGGCCCACAACCCGGCCTGCCGCCTCACTGCCCTACGAGTCAAAAAGACACTTGCCAAGATGTCAGAATCGCAGGACATCAAGCTGTGAGCAGGCACTGCCAGCTTTGTGTTAACACACATAGAAAGGGCACTAGCAATCACACTGGCTCTGGTCCGGGCCACACAATCCTTTTTCCTGGGAACGGGAGGTGGACAGGAAGCAAGATTGAAGATCGCACACCTTGAGTCCAGATACCCAGAACTCTACAATCCAAGTCCCCATTGAAAAAAATGCATTTCAGGACTCCAATGGTCTTATACATATGAAACTAAAATGAAGAAAAAAATAATGTGGTCCAGTGTGGCCCTGTTCTGTCCATCTGAGAAGCTGGAACATTTTCATTTCAAACTAACTCAAGTTCCTGTTCACATAGAGCCAAAAGCCCTAGAAAAAAAGGTTGAGTTTAACTTGGCACTGTAGCTGCAGAAATACGCAAACAAGCTACTGATCAGTGAGTGGAATACTACATCACTGCTTTCTGTGAAAGCTACCCTTCCTGTAGATGAAGGTCCGATTGATGGAACAAAAAGGACGTGCTTTAGAGCAACCTGTTAGCGTTTTGATAGGAGGTGCCATGCTGCAATGTCAACCCACTACTGCCTTTATGTTCTACAGTAATTGGATTGAACACAATTGTGTCACTCTTAGATTATCTTCTTTTACGATGACTGACACTATGTGGCAGAAGAAAAGTGGCTTAGTGTGTTAAAAGAAACAACGTTTTAAGACACTGATGAGGTGCATCTGTATTTTTGAGTTGTGAAATGATATAAAAGTTTAAAAAGCTTGATTCCCATGTAAAACACAAACTCTCTTCGAGACTCTTTTTGAAAGAATAAAGTTTATATGTCCAAATAAATTCTGGTTGAGGCTCTACATGCCTCTGTGTTTCCTTGCCCTGTGTCAGGGGAGGGGGCTTCGCATTAATGAAGCGATTGAAGCAGAACGATGCCACCCGTAGGTGCTCAGCAGCAACTACAGGCCGGCCAAGCCAATCAAAAACTGTAGCACACTAACTGTACTGGTGACTTTCTTGCTTGATGATGTGGTGATTTATTGTCAATGTGTGGAATTGTGCCTGTGTTAGTTTAGGGTTATCAGAAGTTGTTTGTCACTGGGGACCGATATCATTCAGACACTCCCGATAATACAGAGTGGCTCCCATAAATAGGCTGATGATGGATGTGTGTGTTTTAGGCAACTGGGCCAGAAGCCTTCGCTTAAGACGCAGCTGCCATACACACCGTAGCGTTGAAAAAGTGACTGGACCTAGAACACGCCCACAGCCATCACCAAACTAGCACCAGACTTACCCAGTGGACATCCCCGCCTCCAGACCACCAGGCTGCCTCATACATACACAGTAAAGTACACGTTGAACTGATTCCCCATCATAAACCATTTGAGGCTGTTACACTGAAATCAAATGGCGATTGTTATTACAAAATAAATTCATTATCTGGCTTCTATCAGGCGAGTTTCTCCACTGATTAAAATTCTCACATGGTAGCAGTGAAGTATTAGAAAGCTTTAACAGCCTTTCTGTCTTGGTATGAAAAGGTTCCCAAGGTAGATCTTGAACCTTTCATCATCACAGTTAGCAGCCTGTTAGCTCTTCCACAGTGGTCTGCTGTCACATTAATTCATTTTTAGCTTTTGTAGTCCATTTGTAAAAAAAAAATACGAACTTTGCTTCAGGTCAATGAGTTATGTTTTTTGTTTTTTTTATTTCTGCCAACTAAAATGATGAAAGGCTCCATCATTGTCGAAGGTGTGGCAGATGTGTTGTGTTTTAAATGCCCTTTCTTTCCTCTTGGGTGTTGTGCCTTATTTAATCTGTACCTACTGTAGTTGTCTGTGAGAGAAAGTGCTGTTTTTAATTCAGTAAAAAGGATGAACATTCCCCCTAATAAAGTGTTTCACTCATCCACGAGGCTGATGCACGGTTTGTGGTGGCTGAATGATGTGCATACTAACCAGTGACTTGGCAGTGCCTCTTACTGTTCAGGCATGTTCTCCATATTTTCTTGGTTTAAAAAAGTGACACGCCTCATTGCAATCCCCCAGCGCTGCTGAGCACACAGCATGTTAAACTGTAACATTTTCTGTTTCAGTTTATTTTACTTTAGGCTGCTTTATCCAACTACGTTTTGAGTCTGGAAACTCATTTTAGTTAAGGGGCCACATACTGCCCATTTTGAAGTGGGCTAAACCAGTAAAATCATAACATAATAATATACGACGATATTTCTCTATGTTTAAATCATTGGTGAAGATTTTTGGATGATAAACCCTATTTTAAGGTATTTCTACAATAAACTTGAAACATAAAGACTTTTGAAGACAGAATGCCTCCTGGTGAAAATTACAGTGAAATGTTCAAAAACGTTGTCGTTCATTTGCAGCTTTTACTTTCTCCCTGAATTTCGTCACATTGTCTGTTTCTCTCCTGATCGTTGATGGTGCAACGTCTGTAGCCACACTGACTTTGGGATTTAATTCTGACACGTCAGATTAAAATGTAACCTTTTGTTATAGCTGTGAGATCACATCCTCTATGTGTCTGCGTGAGTAGAGGACAAGGCAAGAAAGTTAAAAGAATGCGATATTTGGATCCAAATTTCCTGCAAATGCAGTGATTAAGTACACGTTCCAAAAGTGTTTTACTAAAGTTCACAATTATTCTATAAATATTACCATGACAGCCTATTACCAAAAACCTAACAGGCTAAAAAAATATATTTTCATGAATAAAACCGCTTCAATTCCCAGCCTGATTTCTTTCACGGATTGTGTGCAGCTTCCTTACTTTTCCACCATGCAATTTTAATTTGTTGTTCACAGTGTGGCATTCTCAGGGAAAGAAATATGGGTTGTCCCCCTCAGGTTTAGTATTGCCACGCTTTTTATCATTTATTTTCCTCTCTGCCGTGGCTGTAGTCCCAAACAAACTGAAACTTGATACAGTGTGCTTATGCCATTATGTCATTGTGCATGCAAAATTGTCAAAAAGCATTGAGAAAAGGAACCAATTGTCCCAGAGACATGCGATTCCAAGGAATCAGATAACTAGGAACATTTCGGACCTCACAATACATGCTGCCATATTATTATTAGTCATATGAAAGAAATAGCTCTGGAGAAATAAGCCACCATAGGCACTACACATTTTCAGCATTGTTTATAAATATAATTTATTAATTGTCTTAAAAATTCTTTCTTACACTTTGTACAGAAAACAGTTAGAGGAAATAGAGAGGCGAGCATTCAGCAAGATTGAGCAAGATTCATGAAGCGTGCCAGAATTAGCAGAAGTGGACCATCACTACCCCACACTAACCAAATCAAATCACCCCTGATAGTAAAATAAAAATGCACTTACAAGCACAGCTCTAGTTATAGACTGCTATCATGATAACCAATGCCAAGTTTGCATAGTAGACACTGCTTTTACAAAAAAAGAAAGAAACATACAAACTAGTATCTAACTGTACTGCTCTTTTTATATTCTCAAATTTGCCAAATATAGCTGACAGTACACAACTGTACATATTGTGGATACAAAATATTTTTTACATACTTTGATATCTTAACACTACTTTCTTCTTTTTCACATCGAGAAGGATCAGCCTCTGGAGGTCTAACGTGTGCCACCATCATATGAAAACCAGTCTACTCCAGTAACAAGCAGTCTGTCCTGCTGGTAAACTGTAGACTCAGCATGCCAAGGATCACATTAGTTTCACTGTAAACTTTGTAACTTACATTTTTCAATAAATCTTCTGCTTGCACACGATTCATCAGAGATGTATTCTGCATTTGAGTTAATAAGAAATGTATGAATGAGACACTGTCGTGAACTTTGGATTGATATTTTGTTCTGAAACATACTGAATTAAAGACTTGATGTATTAGGCTTTAATCCTCAAAAATTATAGAAATCTGTGGTTGCATTTGAAAACATACAAAACATCCACTACATCATGTGACCATTCAGCTTTTCTAATTTCGTTAATAAGGCTGTCCGAAATGAAAAGATTCATAATTTTGAGGCCTGCATGACAGTATGTCTGCTTTTACACCGATACAAGAGGTCAGATTAGTTTACTCCCATATTTATAGGAAATCAACGTGTCAAATTATTGTCTCAAGATGACAACTGTCAAGAAAAGGTAAAGGGCTGACCTTTTGTACCGGTTTTAACTTCCCCTTTGCCTCCTCGGTATCCGCTACATACCTGATGTTATGTTTCATGTGGCGTCTCTCCATAGTTCGGGGCAGAAACATCTTAACTTTTTTCAATATTTCACATGTATTCCCTTTGAACTGAAAGTTAATTTTGTCCTCCACTTGGTGAATAGAGTTCCTGTCTGACAGCTGTTCAAAAGTCGCTAAAAATAAGGCTGTTTTTCCTCCCTCAGAGCTGGCTTGTTGGAGTTTCACCTTTTGGTGAGACACTGTTGACCCGTGTCTACGCATTGATTAGAAAGCCAGACCTGCTTCACAATATGTTCTGTAAAACACAAATATATTACACTTCATTTTACATACAGTAGGCCCCCAAGTTGGTATCTTGAGATTCAGCTCTAAATTGCAACTTTTTCAACAAATACACCACAAGTTGGAATGTGAGTTGCTGACAGAACATTGTTTTCGATAAAGGGCAACTAACTGATATGTTACATACAGTTCACACCTATAAAAACATAAATATGGCAAGGAAAATAATGTCAACGTAAATAACACAATAATGACCACTGAACAAAAATAGTATGATATTAAAAGGTCATTAGAATGAACATGATAATAATGTTTTTACACATTTTAGACAATCAAAAAAATGTAAATGCTGTTATTCTCCAAAAGCCACTGGATGGTGCTAGTGACCATGATCGAGTCATGGTGGTGACCACAACTGATATCACATGTGGCCTGACGGCAGACAACACAACTGACATCCTGTGACGAGAATAAAAATAGTGTCAGAAATACATATTTGTAAGCTATATATATTTTACCAAATTAAAATATGATTGATAAAATCAGTATATTTCATACATTTAGCGGTAATGAATGATATCAGCTGTATTTAACTCACTTTCACATAATACTATGGTAGTTTGTGTATTAATGTATTTAAAAACACAAGTGTTTTATCTTTTATTTTATCCCTTTTTTGCTTCCTCTCAGTTTTCTCTGAGTTGGACCCAATCCAGAAACAAGCCGTGCCAGTCTGGTCTATCAGAGACACTCCTGGAGAGTTGAGGTTGTGGTTAACCAGATGTGCTCGCCATGGCTGGAAGTCCCCTCCCTGCGTCTGCACTAAACTACTCCTCTTGAGGGAGGAAGGGAGCAGCAGCAGCACACGTTAACACTTGATTATAATTAAGGAATGCATTTGTTGCTTGAAGATCCTGCTGAACGCACCAACAACTACAGAAAGTGTTTTGCTGTTTTCTTTAATTTACCTGAACAAAAATATACAAAAACAAAAATGTAAATGCTGATTCCAATAATAAAAAATAAAAAAAACATGAAAATATACTATGTATGAGAGTGAAGAGCTGACAGTCTGCCTCTTTTCCCCGGTCATTTATTTGGGTGAACTCTTGAATGCACCTCTAAATGGACACTGTCACTGTCACACACTGCTAAAAATGGAAAACAAGACATAGGTGTTCACTGGAATCCATCAGGAGTGTTGTCATCTTTGGACTTGATCTTTTGTAAGAAAATCAGAGGCACAAGTTAAAGGCAAGTGGACAGCAAGTTGCCTTTGACTTCGTACTCCTGGACTTCCTGTGACCTGGAGGATTCAATATCCACATGCATTTTGGAGGAAAGCCCAAAACTCAATACTTAATATGAAGACAAATTTAAACATCACTTATGATGTCAGCTAAAAAGGGGGAAAGTGTGGTCTTGGTCTTGTTTCTGGTCAGGACCCTTGATTGACAGTCACCGTGTAGCAAATGCTGTTAGCCACACATATGGACAGCAGGATACATAGAGCTTTCCCTAGGAAACGATATAAAGACAAGAAACCATACTGGTAAGACAAGTCCAGCCAAGGCTCGCTAGTGAGGGATCCCTCCTGCATCTCCCCTCTCTCGTTATCTGGTTTCCATCCTGTTCGCACAGATGATCACCTGCAGCTTCTCCCATCAGTTTACGTTTACGTCCCGCCTCCCTTTTGTAATCAGCTTACCCTCTCCCTTAGTTTACTCTGGTCTTGCTAAAGAGTCTTGTCTCTGACTTACACCTTCTTTTCCCTCACTCCTTCTTCTCTTCTTCGTTTGTAATCCGTTTAGCGTCCCTCTTTTCAGGACTCTGTTCCAGTCCTAGAGGTTGTCAAGGTCAGCACCTCTGCTGCTTCTTTTCTCTGCTTCTCTTTGTTCAGTTTAAAGTAACGACAAGAAAACAACTCGTATTACACCAGATGTGTGTTTGTTTTGTCTGCTCCTGATCGACTGTATTTGTGTTGTGGGTTGGGCTGTCGGTCACACGGCACACTGAAACGTTGCTCTAATAAACACACAAAGATACACACATAGCACACAGAGCACTGGCTCGAGCACCTCTCCTCTGTTACCATGTAGGCATGATTACCATGGTATTTAACCGATGCTCAATTACCATGGCGACAACTTTCTTTCATATCAACCGTAGAGAATTTGCTCGTAATCGTCTCCAGAGTTCCATCATCGTCACGGTAATCACACAGCTTCAGCAGTGTTCCGTTGTCATGGAGGCCAGGCTACCGTCATGGCGACCCATCTCTTCCAGCACCGCGGCCAGTTCATTGAGGTCTCCGTCCGGGAAGTGCTGGACCTCCCAGAGATCCAGGATCACACCTGTCGGACTGGACTTGGTGGCAAAGTAGTTCAGGTACCTGAGACAGCGAGGAGAGCAGAAGGACAACGTGTGAGGAGAATACCTCACGGCTGGTTTAACTATCGCTACCTGTACGGAGAGATGCTCCGGTCCTGGATTCACACTCAAGATATGAAACAACCTTATACTAAAGCCATTATACGATATCAATAATACAAATCAATAAAATGTGTTATATATTGATAGAATAACAATACAATATATATATATATATATATATATATATAATTACATATATTTATCTCTCTTTATTTATACGTGTAATTCAACTATTATCAATTATAAATTAAATGTAATGACCATTGGTGAATTTTACCTGACTGCTCATTTGAGGACTTATAACATATAATAATGGGGGACGTTTGGCAAATTAAATGTGACAGGTGAATACTTTGTGCACTATCATGCATGTTCAAATTAAAACAATTCTTATGATATCAAATAATAATTTGTTATCAAACAGACGTATTCTGGAGTTGCAGTAGAGCACACACAAGTGCCAACAAGTCAGTGTTCATAGGAACAGTACATGCTGAAGCTGTAGACAGTCAAGTACACAACGGTGAAGAGGAAACGTCTGACGCTGAGCCGTCAGTGACAAAGATCTCAATGCTGCCTTAAAGTGAAAAAGACATCAGATTTGAGTCCTTTGGGGTTAAAAAGGAGACTTTCTGTTCCTCTGTAAATCCTGTGATTGTACTGTGGGCACACTCTGGTACTGTTTAAACACAACCATAGAGGGAATGTCTGTCTCTACTAAAGTTGTTTTCCCCCCTCTCAAATATCCAATAAGCTATTTTCATAACTTTCTTTATTACTTTGTTTTTCACTTCAGTCTCAGCCTCCATCTACCTGCAGTATGTGATACGTTGTATCCCGCTGTTAAGTGAACTCAGTGGCTGAGATCCACCTTTTTATCTCTCTGTCGTATATATATATATATATATATATATATATATATATATACATATATATTGACACAAAGTTATGTGGGGAGAGATGGCTGTGACGGGAAGGAATGACATGACATGGCAGTTACAACAGCAGAGAGGATAAAAGATGTTATCATGCTTTCTTTGAAGAGTTGCTTTTAGCGGAAATGTGGTCGTAAACAATAATTTGGCTAGCTGTCCATCTTTTACAAATGATTGGGAATTATTTTTAGATGCCCACACCATCATGAGCTGGCCGCCTGTTGGAACAAAGATGTGCACTTGTGGCCAATTATCCTCTAAATAGCTGCTGGTGAATGAGTCAGATGTAATAGCCAATTGCATCTTTACTATCTAGGTGCATGGGAGTTTACTCAAACTCCACAAGGATGCAAGGTTTAAAGTAATGAAGTGTGTTAAAATCGAGCGGGCAGATTATATTAATTAAACTCTTTTTTTTAGAATATATATATAAGAAAAGACCATTAGTCACATACAGTTACCGTGCGATTATGTCTTTGTATCTTTTAGTCCTAAGGGACTAAAACAGGTCATTATATAGGATTAATAAGATGAAGATGAATATTTTTCTGATTGTATGATGTTCAAAACAAAGCAAAATGCATGAGGGAGGCATATGAGAAATAGATGTGATTGTGTGTGTGTGTGTGTTTGTCACCTGTCAAGGTTGAGCTTGTGTGCCAGCATCCTCCAGTCGTTGCCTCTGGTCTGTGGAGCGTCGAGACTGCCACACAGCTTCTGTCTGATGGATAAAGGAATGCGGAAGGCATTGGGTCCCACTAAGGTTGTGATATTACTGGCTGGGTCCATTAAGGACGTGTCTATGCACTGGACCTCCTAGAAAGGGTGGAAAGACCGAAAGAAACTGGTCAATTGTTGGTGAAAGGAAAACAATTACTAGTTCCAGTAACTTTTTGAAGAAATAATGTTTCTGCATACGTGTAAAGCATAACGTCTTCAGTAGAGAGAACAGAGAGGAATCTATTGGCGAGATACTACGAAACCTTAAAAATGTAAAATATGGATCAAAATGTGCATCTATGTGGTAACATTGGCCAAGAGAACTTCAAATAGGTATCTATCTTAGTCCTTCTGGCGGGGATTCTGCTCGTCTCTCTGCGGCTTGCTTTTGGCGTGACCAATTACAAATAAGTCTACTAATTAATACAAGAGTGAATGAAATGTAAAGATCTTCTTCCAAGCACTCTCTCTCTCTCTCTCTCTCTCTCTCTCTCTCTCTGCTCTCAATGTCGCTCTCTGTCTCTTTCGAAACCTTCAACCCATTAATCTGCCACTCCTGGGATGAAAGGAGACAGCGGCCTAATGAATGTGGCTTGGCTGAAGGAAACAACAACTGCCACTGTGGATGTGAATGATTACTATTTACTGTGTCTACTTAGGCCCAATTTACAGCAGAAAGCTCTCCGCTGCTGGAAATTGAATGATTGATGCAAAGGGACATCTCTGTTTCTCTGATGAAATAATAAATGCTTTAAACCTGCTTAACCTTTTATTGTTCAACTTGCAAGGTGCTGCCTTGCAGGATCTTATAACGTTTTATAAAACGTATGACAACAACGAGATGCTATTCGGCTCAAATGACCATACTTGCCAAAAATCAAATATAAGACTAAACTATTTAAAAAAGGACTACAACTGATAACTTCACAACATATGTAATGTGACAAAACTGCCGCTGCCCGAATAGAAGCCCTACTTTTCTCTGCGTACTTGTTACAAAGCCACAGCTCTGCCCCACATAAGGCTGTATCTTTTTTTTATTTGGCAGAAGGCATAATGAAGTAAGTAGAGGATCACATGAGGAAGCGTAGAGAAGACATTTTGACAATACTTTCTTTGTGATTGTGCAGTCCTTACACACACAAAGACTAATCGTCAAACTTCTTCAACTGGATCTACACTTTTCCTTCTCATTTCCAAGTACATAATATGCACAACCCTCCCTGCTGCTGCAGATGTTCCTCTAGATGCAGTCAAAAACCAACTTACCTGGTTACACAAGGGTTAAAAGTGCAACGCTGTCACCCATGGACGCCATGGGAGAATTCAAAGCACTGACATTCCAAAAGAACTGACTGACCTTCGACCAAAACTGTTCACACACGGACACACACACACGTTCAGTGACTTTGTGGTTACATGGACTCGCAAAATCAAAGACGAGTTATTCCACTCGTGTTATGTGACCTCTAGCCCCAGTATGAATGATTTAACAGAGTCACGGAACCATAGCAGGAGCCCTGACTGTCTGACGGATGGAGGAAAACTTAGTGGCTTTATTGGATCCCATACGGGAATGGAGAAGTTAGAAGGAGCCTTTTTCTTTGCCCGTGTGAATGTGTTAATCTTTTTTTCCGCATGTTTCTCTCTCCCCTCAGTCTGTCCCGGGCCAGTGTGAGTTAAAGTTGTCTTTTGCAGTTTTGTTGTGTCCACAGCCAGTAAACAGTGTGCGTTTTTCTGTGCGCTTTCTGGATTTCTACAAACGTACCTCCTCTAATATGTTGCTGAGCTGAAAGATCTGTCCCTCCCCTTCCACCTGCCGCACACACAGTTTGCAGCTGATCTCTGAGGTGGCGGGGCTCAGTCTCTCCAGGGTAAAGGTACAGTGAAGAGTTCTCTGACTGCCACTCCACACCTGGTAGAATGGGATCTCCTGGAAAAAGCAAAAATAATATACATGTTGGAAAGCACATTTTCTGGCATGAACAATTTTTATTGTTAATGGGACTTCATCAAACCTAATCATGGTGAAGATATTTCACTGTGGACCAAAGCCTAATGCACGAGATGAAGACCAACACTGAGCCTTACCTCGTTTGGCAAACATCTACATACACAAAAAGCCCAACCATAGTTTGTCCTTGTTTTACTACACTGTGTATATTGTAACGGTACCTTCTAGTGTTCATGCATGCGCACATCCCTCTCACCTGATACTTTGCAATGAGTTTGCTCTTCCAGTGTGTGTGCGGCACATCGTGGATCGACAGTCTCAGATTGTGTGTGCTGTCTTTAAAGTTCAAGGTCTTTGGCTCATCCAGAAGCTTCCCTCCCATCTGGGTCTCCATCTGAAGAACCTCCTACACAAAACCCCACCAAGAAAAAAAGAAAAACAATATTCACTTAACATTTCCTCTTTTAACTTCAATATTGCCAACCGAACCATTTGTCTTTCATACAGAATTAGAGGTTGCAAAAAGCCTTTATTATCGTGCATAATACCTGCAGACAACAGCGAATGTTTCCGTGAAATGCACAGCACCAAGAAACACTTGAAACACCTCAGCGTTTTCCTGAAGATATCATCACAGAGCTCTGTAGTTGTATTCCCTGAATTTAAGCAATACGTAGCTCTGCTAACTGCACTCAACTGAGGAGCGGCATTAAGATGCTCAAAGAAAACCTTGATTAATAATGCACCACCAGTCAAAGTACAGCTGTTGTGAGATGTGGGAAATAATATGTTTAATGTACAACAGTCAACCTAAATAACTTCTATAGTTTCAGAAGATGACCTCAATACATCTTCTGAAAATAATACCCAGAGAACTAATGATGAACTCATTATGTAAGATAAGCAGCCCAGTTTAGTCTTTTCCATCATTATCTTTCTGCTCAACAGAAAGACAACAGTCACAACTTTTTTGTAACACCCTTTTAGTTGTCAGGACACTACCACCATCACCTAACTCGGGACAGATTAAAAAGATGATATACTGCACTGGATTTGTTTGTTTTTTTATCTTAGATTTCAAGAGATGGGTAATGCAATCGGTTAATGTAAAGCTGATAATGCGCATTTTATGTTGTTGTCCATTTTGTGAACCAAAGGAAGCAGCATATTTTACTTTGCTGGGCTGCAGCTGTTTTAATAATATATTGCACACACAGTCCTGTGGGGATTTTTGCTCATACTTTTCAAATTGACTTCTGTATATCAAGTTAGCCCACACCAAGAGTACTAAGAAGGTAGCTGGGCCCTACAAATGCATAATGGTAAATACACAAATATTAATAACACCAAAATACTTACAAGCTCATGAACTACAGACATAATTAAAATAATAAAAGTGCACAAAAACAATCAAACTTACTGATGGAAGAATAAGTTATCAGTATGACTTCTTATGCCTCATGCAACCTTTTCAAAATAATCAATTGTTCCTTCCCATCATCTTCCTACGCGGCAGCGCTGCAGTAGATATGCAGCAGAGACTTCCCCTTTAAAACGCAAACCGATCAATTATACTACACAGAGTCTCCATCATTAAAAAGTCCACATCTGATCTGTATTTTCAATTAACAATTGCTTGTTTGAAATGTTAAAACGGAGGTCTGTGTGAGCGTGTACATGGCTGTGTGCCACACTGACTCTTGACTTATCATTGCATGCATAAATTACCAATGTTAATCGCTCGTATCAGATGGTCCCTCCAGTGCTTTGAATTGTTTGAATTCTCAAGCACCGTTATTCTGACATTGCTTGACCCTGTTTTGTTTACTGCTTCTCAGCTCACCACCAGAAAACCAGACGTGAGAAAACCTCAATTTGTGAATCTAGATAATCACTCCTCTTCAAGCTTTAATACATTGAATTGGGAAGTGTTGAAACATGGGTGGTATAGGAGAGAGAGAACAAATCCACCAGAGGAGTAAGACACAACAAAGCAATCAGCCTAAAATATCAAACATACCTTTCTTTCCTTTACTGATACTCAAGACATTGGGAAAACTTGGCAATTATGGGCACATACAATATATATATACAGTTAGAATTATATATCCATCATCTGTATATGTGTGTTCATATAGGCTAACTGGCTTACATTGATTTAGTTTCAATACTTTACCTTGAGTGCATCCTGTGTGTCGTCCAGACAGTAGACCCTGATGTGATAGTCCAAAGTTGTGCAGGATACGGGTCCAAAAACGGCGAGTTTGAGCCTCTTGGCGGCTGCCTTGCAGACTGACTGGCCCACCAAGCAGTACGTCCCCAGTGTCTCTGTTAGGATGTGACATGCCTCCAAGTCCATTTGCACATAGCAGGGGGTGGTGAAGTTTTCCTCTCCTACCACAACCACATCCTGTAAGAGTCACACACACAAAGTCACACACACTTTTAGACTCCCAGAGTGTCATGCTGGGCCATGCTGGCTGAGACTGGCATGTTGTAAACTTACCATGCGAGCCTTCACTCATCTCAACTGAAGAGATATCTCAAGCTTTATTCAAGACAGACTACCTTTCAACCTTTCAAAAACAAGTCTTAGTGTTTCCTAGTATTCATGATGCTATATTTGTGAGTAGCCTGCCTATATTTGAATTCATTTCTGTTTGCTGTCAAAGCAAACTTAACATTTCCTTTCCTAACATTAAATGAGGTGCAGAAGTCCAAAACAGCATTTATGATGATAAATGATAGTTATACGACATAAATATGTTCTTGTGCTAATAGCGAAACTGTGGAAATGTTAAATATTCATGTGTGCGTACAAATACATTTGGGAACAGCCTTTATTTGTCTGTGCAGACCGCTTTTATCGAGACATGGGCATTATTTGAATACTGGCTTTATTTGTAGGATTAACCAACATTCTGTCTGGTAACATGTCACAAGTGGACATGCATTTGGATCCATTTCCACGAACGCAAACAACCTCTGAATAAACAGGCTGTGGTTTCTAACTGATAAATTCCTCTGTTGTTATAAACAGGTATTTGTCAACGCGATGCCATTACTGACGGTGTGTAGAGATGTGCTCCTAAAGAAATCATTGTTCAGCAGAACAAAGGCCAAATGCAGATGTTGAGTTTTAATCATGTTGTGTGTGTACAGTGTGGATCATTTCAATAAGACACAACTCTTTGTTAGTTCAGTAATCCATCTTAGACAATCCTAGATTTTTGATCCACCACATTCCTGTTTTCCTTTATTGTTGTTGAGACACAACATTTAAATGTAAATGCATGTCTCAGTTCATAATGTGACTTCTTTCAGACAAAGAACACTTGTTTGGAGCTGCTGTGTGAAGTATGTCCAATCCCACTGTGATTATCGGCTGGCTGTTGTTCATATAATTTCTCTAGCTGTCACAGGCGGCGTTATGGTAAATCTATATGGCTCTGTGGGTTCAGTGAGAACCGTATCCAGGTTTGCGTGTTTATGTGGATGCAAGTTGGTGCAGCATGGATCTGTACTACACGCACATGTGTGATACAAATATTGAGTTTTGTTCCAACAGATGAGGAAGCCAAATCAATACAAAGAGGTAGGAAAGCAATATGGTATGAATCTGTTATTACTGGTAATCACAACCGTAGCTGCTCCCCCCTGATGTGAGGGGAATTCAATTACCTTCCTCTCCCTGTTTTGGAGAAAAGTTTCTGATGGGAAATGGATGTTCTACTGCAATAAGAGAAAAACAAATCGACTTCCTGATGAAATTCCACTTTTCATTTCTCTCGTCTTTAGCCACTCTGCACCCAACCGTCTCCTTCTCTCTCTCTCTCTCTCTCTCTCTCTCCCGCCATCTCTCACATATACACACAACAAAAACACACACACACACACACACTCTTATGCATGGTTAATTGTGCAGAGACATTGTGTTGAGCTGTGATAAGCAACAGAAGACAGCATACGGGTGTGTGTGTGTGTGTGTGGGGGGGGGGGGGGGGTAGACACAGTGATGCTGCAAGACAGCCTTATCACCCACACACACACAGATACACACCCGTACACACACACACGCACAGACAAACACGCATTAAAAGCAGCCACGCACTCACAAAAAGAGATTGCTGAGGTAGAGACTTCATGCTGAGGGAGACGGGAGGAGGGAGAGGGAGAAGGGTAGAAAAAAGGAGGGATAGAAACATAAGAAGAAAGATGACAGAAGAGGAGGATGGCAGAAGCATAACAAATTGCTTCTGATAGGAGTCTTCAACCCCCTGCTTGTCTGCTAGCCTGTAGGCACTTTGTGTTTACTGAATTTTCTCTCTTTTCATTTCTTGTTCTCTCACTCCCTCACTGCATGTGTGTATGTGTATTGCAGGCTATTCTTCTGGGAGAAGACGATAGTGTACATGTGCACACATGCTGTGTTTAGCCAAACTGTGTACATGACTGTGTGTGGGATCTGGCTGTGCAGGTGTTTATTTTGTGGAAATGCATGAAATACATTGGATTACTAAACTGCTGTATGTGTAGATGTGTCTCCATATGAATGCATCTCTTGTATCTATATTTCTTGGGAACAAAGTGACAGCTATTTTTCTCTGGAGGGTAAAAAATGTGGAATTCAAAAGTTGCACATTATACCAAACTCACTCGAAAACAGACCAAGCGTTGAACACTCACCTCCCACTCTCCCATGGCCAGTTGGTTCTTCAGCTGAATGAGCCAGTCTTCCTGGACGTTATCAGCACAGTGGTGGATGGTGAGGATCGCTGGTCTGGTCAGCAGGGCTCCTGGAGGGCCACAACTCACCACTGGGCTCAGCACTGTCTGGATGTCCTCTACCGGAGGTCTGGAGAAGACAAATTACACCCGGGTGGGATGCTTCTTGAGAAAAGAGCGACAGGAGGGCTGCACTGTCGGGTACCAATTAACGTGAGCATCAACTGCATGAGGCTGTATTGATTTCACTCCTGGTCTGGTTTGTTTTTCATAATGTTCATAACCAGTAAGTCAGGTGGACAGTTAGTTTACAGCAAGAAGGACTGTCTTTGAGTAGATGAGAATATAAGTGAATGAAACTACACTTATCCTCCTCTGATCAGATCAGAGGAGGATAAGTGTAGTCAGCAGGGCTTCAGTTGGGCCGCTGTAGTTCACAGCTCATGATCAGCAACTAATGAATACTTACCACAAACTCTTCATTTTTTACAGTAAATTCAAGTATTTGGACCCAAATAACTCACAAACTAATGTATATTAGAGTACAGCAACAGAGTATTGCAGACTTTTAGGTGAATAAGAGTGATATACATGGTGAACTCCATCAGTATTTATTATCGATTAGTCTTTTTTCATTACTAAATTGAAAAGTAAACCCACATCTTAAACAATTGTTAATAATGCAAAAATATATGAACATGTCTGTGTTTTCCTGTGTACACTATTATCTTGTCATTTTCTTCCCTCATGCAGCTAAATATATTTATTGACTGGGAATATAAGCCCATAAGGAAAGTAGACTCTTTTTTCTTTCAGCCGACTTTGTGTCAGGGGGTAACTAATCCCGAGCAGTGTTATCGATTTGTCGAATGAAGCTCATTATTGATTAATGATGGGTTCACATGGGTAGGAGAGGGTAACAGATAGAAACGGTAAAACTCAAACTGTAACAGCACCCTCTGACTTAGCAAACGCAGGAGTCACCCCTAATGAATTACAGTGCAATTGATTTGTATTCATCTTTTATCTTTTAGAGAAAGCATATGTTGTATTGTCTGTGCGAGAAAACGGACACCTAAGGGTTGGATCCTATTGAGCTTAACCACATGATTCTGGCTTTCCAACTGTTGCTGAGGCACGTCAATGTAACTATGTGATTTTTGCTAGCCAGCTATTGACTGTGAGGAAGACAGAGGACAGAGAGGAGGTGCGACTCTTAGAAATACTGTAGCTCTCTGCAGGGGGCCTAATTCTTATTGACTGTTATTGATCGGGGAGAGGCTAGAATGGATGCATGGGATAGAATACATGAACCAAACTGGAACCAGTGTCCTGAAGCGAGGGTCTTGTAGAGACTGGAAAGACTTGATTCACACAAATTATTAAGGAGCCCATTTCTTTTCTCACCCCATGTGGTATTAAGCCAAGCTGAAGGCTGGCTACTGGTTTAATTTTCTCAGTTTGTGAGATTGCTGTTTCTGAACATTTTGCCGCCACCCCCAATACTGCAAAGGTGAATTGCATTTAGTCTGTAGTGAACGCAGCTATATTGAAATGAAGGAAAAGCTGTGTGTTTGTCCAGAAACAGTGTCCTTGTTACATTGGATAAAGCAGGGACCTTGCAGCAAACATTTAAAATGGAACTATTCAGCAGTGTAAACAGGACACGGATTTTTCATTACTATTCTAAAAAGGGACACAACAAATCCAGCTCCATTGTATTGTAGAGGATGGAAAAATCTTAGACACAGATATCTGAAAACCCCAAAAATACTACTACTATATGAGAAAAAGAAAAATGTTTGGCTCTACAGACAAATTTAACCCTTTTTTTGCACAAATACACCTTAAATATTTACCTCGACAGTGAGGGGTAAAGACTAATAATAACTAACTAAGACAAATAATAATTTGTTTACTTAATACGATTAATACGGACTCTGTCCAATGAAATCATCTCTTTGTCTATTAAATGTTAACTGCATTCAAAATATAAATATGAAGATTATTTCGAGTTTCGCCACCCTCTAGGCATATTTTAGGGCCAGGTCACTTTCAAATAGAATGCTGATAATATCCCCAAATTTAAATTAATATTTTTTTTTACACAACAGCTATAATACAGCCAATGTCTCTGCCAAATACAGCCAAATGGTCCCACAGAGACCATTACCTCAGTCATGCACAGGGTCTGCGGGTAAAGAATTAGTACATGTAACAGGATTACAGTAATCCCAAAAATAACCACTAATCTGTTAGTTACTGTGAACATCAGTCTCTAACCCATGCTGTAAAACGCTTGGTGTTTGTTTTTTGGAGTTCATAAAGTAAGAAATACAAATCTGCTGTCGCACTGCAGTCAACATTAGTTTTACACATATTTGAATAATGGGGGTTATGAGCTCTACATCTCGGTAATAATAATTCTTAAATTAAGAAAACATTGTTGGTAAATTATGTGGATTACTGTACAGATTATACTGTTAAGTAGGTTATAATTTATTCATGTGGAGAAAACAAAATCCCTTATAATCTTCTTAACTTTAATTCTCACCCTAATATAGTAAATAAGTGGTATTAACTGACCCCTGCTGAATGAGTCACTGAAAGAATGTGTGCATTGATGCACTATACCCTATAAATACTAATGATTCATCCACCGCTGTGGATCCTAAGCCAATGTCACACTGTGAAAGCCTCCCCACGCAACTGTACAAACAGGTCTGACAAGCCGGCGCCCAGGAGAGAGATGGAGAAGTGTAGGAAAAGAGACAAAAATAAAACAAAATATCATAGAAGGAAATGCAGAGATGAAGAGCAACATGGTGGCCACAGGGAACCACGGAGCAACATAAAAGGGAAAAGTGAGGGAAAGAGAGAGACACAACTTACCTCAAGCTGTCCTTCCTGTGCACAGTCACATACATCTCGTACACCCGGCCCTGAGGAACAGCACCCGCTGGAACCAACAAACTCACACCTGCAGGAGGAGGACGGGGAAGCAGGGTGGATGGAGGCAAAACAGAATGAGATTCATCTCTGGATTTATTAATTTCACTACGCACAACTGAATTATTTAATGTCCAACCCATTATCACTTCATCATTTTGATTAATTATTGAATAATCATTTTTAAAGGCAATGTAGAACTTTCTGTTGAATGTATCATCAAGTAAGTTGTGCTCTGATGTTTTATTGCTTCTTAGAGCTGCTTCATATCACCAGGTTCCATTATTGATTATTCATGTCTGCCCACTGCTTTTAGATCGTAATATAATTATTATTAAAAAAAAAAAAAATCTTTTACAACTAGGTAGCTGGAAAACATTCTCACTATGTATATCAGTTAGCGTAATGCATTATCATGTGTTCATGTAATCAACAAAATATATCTTTCCACTGATCACCACCTGTGAAAGTTGCCTCTGAACACACAGAGAGACGTCACTGCGTCATCATGAGGCAGTGACCAGATTAATGACAACAAGGTAAGTGTGAGTAGAAGGTTCACCAGAGTTGGGGACAATGAGGTGTCCTCCCTGGTTGTTGAAGGATCCGTGAGCGGTACAGGAAGGGTCTCGTGTTCGGGCCAAGCTCTGGTTGCGAAGGTTCATGGTGTCGCTGTTATCCAACAGAGACTGAGTTACCTAGGAATCAGAAGACAGCCGTCAGAATGGTATTCGTAGAAAGACCATTACACAACAGATATGCAGCAGAGACTGGATGAACTTTTTTAAATGAACAGTAATGCTGTTCTATCTTTCTGTGAATGTGAAAAAACATGTAACATTTTAATAATGGGATTATTGAGAATGTGGTCAATGTCATGGCATAGTTTTGTTCCATAATTGTGCAGAGTTAGAACTACAGGGATTTTTTTTCATGCAGTATATATTACAGCGTGTAACCTTGCTCTGCGGAGGCTGAGAGATGCTGAAAGAAAGAATATGTATTCTAATGAAACCAAAGGTTCATGGAGGTCCTGAGAAGTTTTACTGTGCAAAGCCAATTTTTGGTTGAATAGGTCATTGTAGTTTCTTTTGTTTTGCCTGGCTGATGAGGGCGAGCATTGGAAGAGCAATTTGTGAATGCTCCCCTTTTCACTCGAAGTTTACTGCATTCATTAAGACGGTTTAATTTCTTTCTCATGTTTTCTTGGTTACCAGTAAGTACAAGACTACAGGGACGATCTGCATCTGCCTGGAAGCGCTGCCATCGGGCTGAGCTGGCACGCTATGAGAAGAGGCTGGATTTACACTAGACCTATGAAACCACCTTAGGGTAAGTGATAAAATATGACCTACTTTGCATTTCTCTGTTGAAATGTCCACTGTGAGATGTAAAATAAGGACTTAGCATTCACCAGTTTACTCCACTGCATCACACAAAGCTGACGAGAACTTGCTTCAATGTGTTAAAGACAAACAGCGGACAAAAGCACAGAACATCCTGAACATTAGCGATGACGAGGTCAGTCAGGAGGTCCAAAAGTCCACAATTAAAAAACACCCATATGAACAGAGAAAATCAACAAAGGTAGAGCTCAACCACAGTGAATCCGGCTCGAGTACTGCTTCAAGACAGGTGCAGTGATGACACCGAGCGGCTTCAACTGTATTTGTGACAAGTGACTCTGGTATGCATGCCATGTAGTAGCAGAGGGAGGAAACTAGGGCACTGAGCTGCATGTATACTAATGTGTTTGGTTTTGTATTTATGTGACTGGGAACACATAGCTGCTGTGTTTCAGTACTTCTCACTATGCTTCTGCAGTGTAACATTACTGCAGGAGGAACTATTTCAAAATCATACTGCGCTCATAGAGAATATTTTACAGTCAAAATCAGAGAAGTAGGTGAAACATACTGACGTTGGATCATGGAATACATGCATTATATTACCTTGGGAGACAGTTTGGATGTGAAGTCTCCTCCCAGGTCATCCTGCGGTGTGACCAGACCGGATGAGTTGTACACTTTGATCTTCAAGTTCGGTAGAGGGTCCAGGAGAGGGGAGTTGGTCATCGGGATTTTATCTGACACATCGTGGAGGGCGTACACTGGACCACGATACATGGCAGCCGCATTTGTCAAGTCGGGAGGAGCTGTCAGTAGATCAGCTGGAGGGATGAAGCAGAAGAGAGAGAGAGAGAGAGAGAGAGAGAAGGAGCAGATACAGGGAAGAAAATATTAATGACAGAAAATACAATATGAATAGCAACTGTCAGGTTTTCACACTATCTTCAGCTGAGAGGAAGATTGTGGAGGGTTTGCTCCTTAAAGATTTAATCTTCAAATACATAAGTTTAAAATATAATGTCTAAATGCATACACTATCAAAATGAACTAAACCATTTGAAAATTGACCATACTTTACATACTTTGTATAATAACAGCGACTGTGGCTCAGTGGTTAGCAGGTCTGACTTTCAATTAGAGGATCGATGGTTCAAACCCCGGCTCAGCCAGTCCATGTCGTTGTGTCCTTGAGCAAGACACTTAACCCTCATTGCTCACCGTTGCTGTGTCTACGGTCTACTGTATATCATGTAAGTCGCTTTGGATAAAAGCGTCAGCTAAATGTAATGTAACAGAACAGTATTGCTTTATCTCATCGGTTAAGTTCTTCAAAATGTTGTCAATGACTCAACTTCACCGACACGATAAAATAAGTTGTCACACTTTCACACGTTTGTCGAACCTCGGATTCAAGAAGAACAGTGCGGGTTTCGTCCTGGTCGTGGAACAGTGGACCAGCTCTTTACCCTTGCAAGGATACTGGAGGGGTCCTGGGAGTTTGCCCAACCAGTCTACATGTGCTTTGTGGACTTGGAGAAGGCTTTCGACCGGGTCCCTCGGGGGTTTTTGTGGGGGGTGCTGCGGGAGTATGGTGTGCCGGACCCGTTGCAACGGGCCATCCGGTCTCTGTACGCTTGCAGTAGGAGCTGTGTTCGTATCCTCGGCAGTAAGTCAGATACGTTCCCGGTGGGTGTTGGCCTCCGCCAGGGCTGCCCTTTATCACCGGTCCTGTTCGTGTCTTTCATGGACAGGATATCTAGGCACAGCCGGGGGGCGGAGAATGTCAGGTTCGGGGATCTCAGGATAGCCTCTCTGCTGTTTGCAGATGATGTGGTCCTGTTTGCGTCCTCGGACCATGACCTCCAGCATTCACTGGGGCGTTTTGCAGCCGAGTGTGAAGCGGCGGGGATGAGAGTCAGCACCATGAAATCTGAGGCCATGGTGCTCTGCCGGAAACCGGTGGATTGCTCCCTCCGGGTGGGGACAGAGTGCCTACCACAAGCGAAGGAGTTCAAGTATCTCTGGGTCTTGTTCACGAGTGAGGGTAAAATGGAGCGGGAGATCGACAGGCGTATCGGTGCGGCTGCAGCAGTAAAGCAGGCGTTGCACCGGGCCGTCTTGGTGAAGAAGGAGCTGAGCCGAAAGGCAAAGCTCTCAATTTACTGGTCGGTCTACGTCCCAACCCTCACCTATGGTCACGAGCTTTGGATCGTGTCCGAAAGAACGAGGTCGCGGATACAAGCGGCCGAAATGAGTTTCCTCCGTAGAGTGGCCGGGCTCAGCCTTAGAGATAGGGTGAGGAGCTCGGACATCAGGAGGGAGCTTGAAGTCGAGCCGCTACTCCTTCGTGTCGAAAGGAGTCAGCTGAGGTGGTTCGGGCATCTAATTAGGATGCCTCCAGGACGCCTCCCTTTAGAGGTTTTCCAGGCACGTCCAACTGGTAGGAGGCCCCGGGGAAGACCCAGGACACGCTGGAGGGATTATATCTCCCGGCTGGCCTGGGAACGCCTCGGGATCCCCCAGAATGAGCTGGTAGATGTTGAGGGTGAGAGAGAAGTCTGGGTCAGCCTGCTGGACCTGCTGCCTCCGCGACCCGACCCCGGATAAGCGGTGGAAAATGGATGGATGGATGGACTTTCATCAAATCACTGTCCACATTTTAAAAATACTTTGAATAAATAAATACATTTGATTACAGCTGCTGTGCACCTTAATTACAGCATATGGCAGTGTTAATTGACAAAGACAATTGTTAAGACCAATTTGGGCTCAGTTAATTAACACTTATCCTGTTCTAGAAACAGTGTTTTCACAATATATCATTGGGCTCATCATAATGTGTATATGCAGTTTACTTAGAAAAGAACAAGAAAGAAAATATACAATGTGAAACATTCACGCAACCTTAAAATCAGGACGCAAACCAGTCTTCACCTGGGAACTGTGTTTGCCTGTATTATTAAAAGCTTAATGCCAGACTTCACTCCACTGAGGCCTCAAGTTACAGGACAATCACATGTTGAATTTGTCTTAGTGATCTGCAGCTGCCTTATGAACCATCCCGACCCCTCAGGTCGTCTGGGACGGGTCTACTTTCTGTTCCAAGAGTCAGAACTAAACACGGAGAGGCAGCGTTCAGCTTTTCTGCTCCACACATCTGGAACAAGGTCCCTGAGAGCTGCAGGTCTGCTAAGACCCTCAATCTCTTTAAATCCAGACTGAAGACCTTTCTGTTTGCTGTTGCCTTTAATTAAACCAGATTCTGCATCTCACTACTGCATTTTATATCTTAAACTGCACTGCAACTTTTATTCAATTCTGTATCTATTTATTTTTTGCTTTTTAACAGTTTTTTTAATGTTTTAATGAATGTTCTTAATTGTTTTTAAATCTTCTTTTATTTTGCATTGTGTTTTTATGCTTTTAATGGTTGTATGTGAAGCACTTTGAATCGCCTTGTGTTGAAATGTGCTATACAAATAAACTTGCCTTGCCTTTTTTCTTGAGTCTGTTTGTCGTCATGTTGCAATGACAAGTAACAAGTAAGTATTCAAAAGCCAAAAGGTCAGCAAAAGTACACAGTAAAATCGGTTGCCCAGCATCTATCTAAAGTTTGCTAATATATATAGTACAGTGATTCCATAAGTGAGACTGTCGCAGAACATCCACATTTCCATTCATAAAAGGACTAATGTATGTAACTAATAAATCATTTGGAAACTTTGATCGGACTCACAGGCACTGAGTGAACCGCTGTGTTCTCTGATGTTTTTACACTCTTTCTGGAGTTAGCTAAAGCTAACGGTGAACATTCTGCATGTACCGCAAGCACACACACACACACACACACACACACACACACACACACACACACACACACACACACACACACACACACACACACACACACACACACACACACACACACACACACACACACAGTACACAAAGAGCAATGACATGAATAAATCACATCTGCAATGTTAAGCATGGGTACTGGATAAACATGCATATGCAAACATGTCTTGCATTGCAATAACGCATCACACGCTATACTGTGCTTGCCCATACATGCACACACCAGAAACACACATGCTACATACAGCATGTGGGAAATACATGAAGTCAGTGATCTCTGAGCTAATCAGGACAGGATACTCATCGATGTGCATTAAATATTCAATGGGGCAACTGTGGGTCAGTGGTTAGCAGGTCTGACTTTCAATCAGAAGATCGGAGGTTCAAACCCCGCTAAGCCATTCCATGGTTGTTGTGTCCTTGAGCAAGGCACTTAACCCTTAACACTGTGTCTACAGTAACGGCCAGGCTTCCCTTGGAAAAGAGGTCATTGTATCTCAATGGGACCGACCTGGTTAAATAAAGGTAAAAAAAAATAAAAAATATTCAAGTGCTGTTAACAGTATGTTGTTTTCAGTTTTAAAATGTAACTACCTCATTCCTACTACCTTTAGCAATCTCACTTGCTAACCCACATTCAGAAGAAGTTTAATGAAAATCCTCAATTACTGACACTTTTCTTTTTAAATCAAGAAGCAAAAAAATTATAATTACAGTGAAATTATTCGTAACGCTTTAACAACAATGACTTGACTTCAGTTTGTTCTGTCTGCCAGAATGTTCTTCGAGGTAATTGGAAAGATGCTGCAGCCAAGTCCTGATTGTATTAATAATGCATTTGGCAATATCAACAAACAGTAAAACCTACATGGGGATTTACTTTACCAAGAAAATGAAGTCAAAGTGCCCCATAAGACGCCAAGAGCAGTCGCTCTTGTAGCTAGTTTCTTAAAGCTATCTTGCCACAACTCTTTAGAGTTCATAACAATTTAATCTAAGGGCAGTGAAACAACAAAGTTCTACGTAAACAATTCCCTCCCATCGGAAAAGCCAACAAATAGCCAAGTTTTAATTGGAATTTGGATCACAGGACGGTCAGTTTCCTACTAAGAACAATTCAAGATTTGTTCTCACCAGGCTCTCTCTTTTTTCGGGGGCGTAGAGTCTGAAATCCTGTCGTTCCTTCCAAGAGCCCATCCATTCTAATTTTAAAATCCCTGATTATCACCCCCCACCACCATCAACACACACACACACACACGTCACATATCACTCTCTTCCTCTCTCTATCACCAGTCTGTTTACCCTTAAAGCCAGCGGGTATTCCTGCCAAATCATCCCTGCTGAAATTTAATTAAAAACTAACGGAAAGCCACAGAAAGGGAGAGAGAGAGAGAAAGAGAGAGAGAGAGAGAGAGTCAGAGGAAGACAGAGGGAGAGAGCGAGATATGCAGGGACATAATTCTTCATTAATAGTAATCGTAGATGGTCCCCCGACGCGGAGTGACAAGCATCTTAATGTTTTTTCTGATAAAATGTCACCCAATCTCCGCTCATGCGAAGGCATTTGCCCTTGTTCACACACACGGACACATATACACAATTACTTTCGCTCGCTGTTTGTAAATTTGAGTTGCATCCTTTCTGACCTCACTTTCCTATTTTCCCTGTATAGCATGCTTTGACTTTTAACCATCCACCCGCATTATAGCGAACGTTTTAGGTATCCTATCAAAGGTGGTTAGAGGTGCACAGAATCACTCAACATGATTTACACAAAATCTGTGTTGTTCTAAAATGCCATTTCCTATTGACCAAATAGAAATCAAGTACTACTTGGTCGAAACACGTTCATTTGCTATAAGTCATGCACATGTATCGGCATGCCTGTTTGTGTATGTACTACCTCCATGGATGCTTTTCTGAGCACTTTTGCAAGATATATTACATTTTGTTAAAGTGTTTTTTGTCATCTATTTGACAAATACAGATTGTCCAGAGGAAAGGTCATAGGTTCATAGCATCTTTGTATTGATACCTCAGTCATCCACAATCCCTGTCCAATCTCGCCTTTTCCAGTAAGCTATCAAATGGATGCCTACAGGTGTACAAGTATGCGTGGCTGCAGGCTTGTTGTTGTCTTATCCTTTTCCCAAAGACAGAGAAGAAAAAATGACAACCCAGACAGAGAAGAGTGTACAATGGCTCTACTGGAAGAGGAAGACAAACAGGGAGGGAGTGTCTGTGGCGGGACGAGTCACTGTGACAGGAAAGAGACAGAGACACAGCGAGGGATGGACACCACGACGGAGACGGAGAGTGGAGGATGCTGATAAACAGCAAATGTGATTGACCTGAATGTGCAGATGGGAAGAGAGAGAGAAAGAAAAAGTGAGACGGAGAAGGAGAATGACAGAGAGAGACTCCTTGATGGAGGAGAGTGGTCTCTGGTAGAGACAGAGATTATTCCAAAGTAGCGAGGATCGACAGCCGTAGGCCGAGGAGAGAAACAAAATGATGCTATGAAAGCCCAGAAAAGAGGACGGAGTCCATACAGTTATTTCCCTTGGGTCACATCTGATATTCTGAATCCACCTGTCAATCTATAGACCCATCCATCTGCCTATTTACCCATCTATAAATACATCATTGTGCACATGATGTAATTAAAAACCTGTAGGCCCCGATTAGAGAGAGTGTCCTCTCAGTTGGGTGGGATTACAGGTGCAACACGTTTGAAACGTTCAACCAGAGAGGGCAGTGAAACGCAGCTTTTCAGTTACTCTGAAGATATTTTAGTATTTCCTCCACCCTGGGTTTCCTCACCTGATCTGGCTGTTTTGATGTTAACAGACTGGAAGCCTCCATTTAGTGCCGAGGTGTCGATGATGTCAGAGTCAAAGTCCCGGTGCGTCTTGCGGTAGACAAAGAGCGCCACGATGACGGAGATGACCAGGCACATGATCACTGCGATGACGATGCCCACGTAGAGGGCCACGTCGTCCGTGCTTGGAGCCGCTACACGGGACACACAGAGGAAGAGAGACACAATTACAGACGGTTAATATCAAGCATGCAGCAACATACCTGCTGAGGCAATAAACAGCGATAGCAAGTACAGCTCCTGAACAGCAGGGCAGTGGCAGAGAACACATTTATAGTCATAAGACAAGATGAAATGCACTGAAGGCCTCTGATTAACGTGATATGGCTTTCTTTCATTATTAATTTGTTCTTTATTCCTGTTCTTGTGCCTCAGACCACCTATCAGACTCAAAAGGACAACTTCTATAGGTTCCATTTCAAATGAAATCCCCCCACTCCCCCCTCAGACTGTGTAATACGATCATGTGTCTAGACAGAGGTAGAGAGACAGAGACCTCTTTCATTAAAAAAAAGGAATGGTAGCAACTCTTAAAACTTAATAAGGCTGTTAATTATTTTACAAGGGTCCTAACATCCTTTTTCAATCCGGCTGAGACTTTAATGGTGTTTCAGCAAGACCTGTGGTAGAATTGTCATTCATCATCCATATTCTAAAGCTGACTAAGACAATTTTAAGTGATGGGAAATGCAAATGGCAAAAGGCATGAGCCAAGCTTGAGGATGAAGGGGAGAAGAAATTAGTAAAGGATGAGAGGAAACAAGTGTAGAGCGCAAGGGAGGAATGATGAGGAAGTAATAAGAGGGGGGGAAAAGTCGAGAGGAATATAGAAAAGAGGAAACACAAACAGATGAGGAGGGAATATAAAGGGGAGTTAAATAGAGAGAATAAAATAAGCATATGAAAAAGAGAATAAGGAAGCAGGGAAGATGAGAGGAAACAAGTAGGGCACAATAAATGAGGAGAGAAGAAGAAAGGATGAGAGAGGTGTTAACAGCACAAAAAAAGAGGAAAACCGGGCAAAAGAAGTGGAAATGCACTTGAACTTCAAAGCAGCAAAACAAACAATCCTAAATATTTAACATGAAAGCGCCTGTTAAACTTTTTAGAGTAGTCTCACACTTAACGCACTCCTCGTATAATCACGTCCTCTGTAGCTAGTAGGAGGGGATTTGTCTGCAGCTATTAGGAAGAAGACAGAAAAGTATAGGAAGGCTCCTTTTAATCTGCCCTTAAAGTTGAGAGGCAGATAACAGGCTTTCAGCTACAAACAGCCTGAGTCACTTGCTAAAGGATTTGCTGTTGTCACATCAGAACCAGTTCAGACAGCATGAGCTTGATTATGCATGAAAGAATCCTTTGATGAGCCGCACAAACATTCACGCTCACATATGCCGTAGCATGATACACACATTTGCAGAGGAGAGGTCACTCTTGATGGTGTCAGTTACTCATTTACCACTTGGGGGAGCTGTGAACCACTTTAGTGTCTCTGGGGAGCTGAACGAGCATTTCCCTCTCAAATCAGCCTGTGACTGAAGGTTTAGAAATAGCACAGCGTTGTCAAGCCCTCTGACGTAAAAGAAAACACTATTCTAACAATGAGCATTGTGTATTGTGTTTTGACATGGTGCATGGTGCAAAGATGTTGTGATCAAGGTGACGATAATTAGGTCGAACAACCAGGGTCACAAACATTTTAAAACTTGATATTTAGGTGATGCTTTTCTTATGTAACCAACACCCTGTCCTGACACTAACTTGAGCTGAAAGGAGAATTTGATTTATCAATTAAATCTAAATGAATCCCTTCCAACAGATATTTGAAAATTAACTACAGAATCTGCGGGACAACATTTTTGTAGAGTTCTGTTTTTCTGATCGTACTCAGTTTGTAGTCCTTTTGAACATTTACGTGTGAGTGAGCCTCGGTTGCATGCAGGTAAACTGAGAGCGCATTGGCCTAAATGCATTCTGGGAGCCCATCGGATATGGGGCTGGCAACGATTTAGCTTTTAATTTTCAATTCTCATGTTGCAAATTAGATTGTAAACAATGACCGGCGCACAGAAGAAAACAGGACGTCTTCCCCCTATTTAAGGGGAACACCCTAAAAATTCACTGTTTCCCCCAGAGGCTAAATGGTCGTCAGTACAGCTGATGGGTTTCAAGATTGAATCTAAATCAATCGCCAACAAATCAATCAGCGACTGCAACTATTTAGATCATTGATTGAGTATGGCTTGTTATTTTTACAAGCAGAAAAGCCACTTATTCCCTGATTCCAGCTCAAACATGAGGACATCCTGCTTTTATTTGTCTTATAAAACTGTAAACTGAACAGCTTTACGTGTTGGACTGAAACATGTGAATACGTAACCTTCGTCCTTAGGATATTGTGATATTTATTTTTTTTAGTCATTTACTAATAGACAAAAATATCTGAGATTAATCAATAATAATAATAATAGTTATCTTACCTGCCTAATGTTGATCTCTAGTTTAACTTTGAATGTATGGAAATTTAATACACGGCATGATGCAGATTGTAATGGAGGAAATTAAACATTCATAAAATTCTGTGTTTAAGAGTATGCACTCTTTTCACAAATGTTTATGACGCTGAGGGTTTGTTAACTCGATATCTGTTCATCATATTTAACTTAGACTTAGAGCACCTCCTTTAAATCTCCAAAGTTCAACCCCTATGGATTTTGTCATATGCAATTACTAATTTCCTTTTGATGTTAAAAATATTTCTGTAAAAATGCCCCAACGTCACAGCTGCACAGAGTTGCCCAAGGGGGAATATAAATAGATAATCCTCTTAAGTACCAACTCCCTGATCTTAATTATAATCACTATCATACTCATCTATTTAGGGAATACAACTTCACAATATATGGGGTCAGGCACGTGCACAGATAGACCCCTAGTGGTGCTCAAGCACCTGCCCTTTTGCCCTGAATGAGAAAAGTGCCCCTTCTACTGGAGCCCAATTTGTTCTTCATTCATCAGTATTTAAGAATAAAAATTACTCTCTCTGTCATCAATTCCCCCCAAATGTGTTTTGAAATCTGACGGGGCACTTATTTGAGTTCTTGTGAGAATTTCGCCCCGACATGCTCCGCGGCGCTCACAAGCCCCCCCCCCCCCCCCCCCCCCCCCCCTCTCCCCCTCCTCCTCCACTTAGTGCTCATGCAGTGAGCGCCAGGCCAAACGGGTGCAGCACTTCTCCTCTGACCCGCAGCATCAGACAAACAGGTAATGACGGTGTTTGTGCAATCCCCACGTTGTTTGGTGATAAATTAACCACAACATTAGCGCCGTCACAACTGGTCCGACGTTTCCTAAAAAAATAAACAAACAAAAAACTCACGAAATCCGTGATTTCAAAGCCTTGTCCAGCTGTTTACTGACGTTAGTCGTGTTTAATGAAGAGATTGAGGGAGAGATATACAGGCAGGCATCTTCTTTGTGTTGTTGTATAAATGCTGTTTAGACAATTTCGAAAGTATGTTGATCAGTATGTAGTATGTAGTCAATCATATTTATTCATAAGGAAAATGTAAGCTAGCTGTCTAATCTAGCTAGCTGTCTAGTCAGAAAACAGTAAAAAATGTGTGTGTACTGTGTTGTCAGCTTTATAGAGATTATGTAAGTCACTCTTGATTATTATGCACTGCATAATAATCAAGAGTGACTTACATGATATTCATTTATTTATTCAATTTGATAATTTGAGTTAGTTTGTTAACAACAATAAATATATAAGTTGAAAATATCCTACTGTGTTTTTTATTTATTTATTTATTATTATTTTTAATTTCATAAATCATTTTGGCGATGGGTGCCCTTTTTTTTGGTTTGAGCACCTGCCCCCCAAAATGTCTGTGCACGTGCCTGTATTGGGTATATAAAATGTATCACATAGTTTCTTTCTATTATCGTATAGAGTGTTGTGGGATAGATTAACCAGGCTATGGCCTGCTGTGTTCTTAAAGTATGTGTGTACTATAGCATGTTTTATACCAGTGGGTTTAAACATCCTTCTTGGCTGTCTATCAGTTGATATCCCATCTCACTCAAATATTCCTCTCCCTCCATAACTCACACCTCCCGGTGTCTCTGTGTCTCCATCTGTTTGATTTGCAGATGAATGAAACAACACATCCCATTAGAGTTCCTACCTGCCTGGGTAACCTACATATTGTATAACTGCAGGATATCAAGTGTTTTCTTTTTTTTCTTTTCCTCCAATGTTCTCAGTGTTTTTCTGTCCTTGATTTTCGTCGTTGCTTTCACTTTACCAGTAAACACCACGCACATTATCTAGACTGGCTGACTAGGCAAAATAAGTTGAAAAATGGTGCTTAACAACAACATTACAATACATGTTCATTTCTCAGATATTGAATGCTACTGAGAACTGCACTAGGCACTATCACTAATAAGTGATCGGCTTCAAGGAAATGGATGTAATAAGAAAACATTTTAAGGATCTTCTGAGTCACAGAATCCATGATGGTCATGCAGAATAAGATTTTTTTTTTTTTAAAGTCCATAAATGTTGTTTGCTGCAGCATGCAGTCTAATTTCCTTGATGGATTGACTTCACATTTGAGATTATTCTTTAAAAATGCTTTCATTCTCTCTCTGAACACTCAATTAATTTGTTTTTATTGAAAATTGAAAAATTAGAACTAATGTATGATACCTTCACTTCAGCACGTCCACAAGTCCTCTCTGTGCTCTCTTTATGTGTACCGACCACTCCCTTCCACTTGGGATCCTGTTTGCTCCAACTTGTCTTTCAGGTTGTTGACCGTCAGCCGAGGAGCAACAACCTGATCCTGGTCGGGGTTCTTCCTTGGCTGACATGGCTGCTGTTTAGTTTAGTTTAGTAGCCTTTGAGCTGGGTTGTACCATGAATGTGGGTTCGTGAGTGAGTGAGTAGGCTGTCCTGTTGTTGGTTAATGTGAGTAGCTGTACTGGTTAGTTTTCCTGAGGGGTGTGTTTGTGTCCCCGAGCTGTGTTGTGCAGGCTCATGGTTCCAATCGTCCTGTATACATCATGAGCAATATCTCTGTTAGGTTTCAGAGCGGATCCCATTGGAGTTCGTTGGGAGGTTTTGATAGTGTGGTGATTAGAGTGGTTGGAGCCGTTGTCTCGGGGGCACACCTGAGGCTGCAGGTGGGCTGTCAGTTCATGGTTGCTTTACCAGGCCTGCAGGTTTTAGTGCGTAACTACCCACCACAAGTAGCACCTGAAGACTAAGGGAGAGTTTAGTTACTCACAAGTAAAGCAGTTATAGGTACGAGGCTGCAGTGATGTTGCTCTTAATGTGTTATTGTAATAGTTTAATTCTATAAGGATCAGTTTGTTTTTTGTGTGTTTGGGGAGTCAAAGTTTGTTTCCTCCGTTGTGGCTTCTGTGGAGGAATTCTTAAGAGCTGGAGGAGTTATTGGAGCGCTGCTGGTTGGGTGTCAGATTCAAGTTGGATGCTGTTAGTCTTGGGTAGGAAGTGTGTGATGCATCTGGCTTCACTGAGGAAGACACTAGTTTTGCAAACTGTTTAGCTTCAACAAATATATTAATTTTTTTGTAACACAATGATGTTTCTGGGTAATTTTGGACCCAGTAACGAGAGCTCCTGTGTGTGGGGAGTTGGACATGTGCAGTTGATATATGGTAAGCAAGTTGGCAGTTAAAGGAAGGATGTGGGGAACTGTATGGGCTTGTTACCTTTCGGAACATAAGCGCCACAGTGCATGCCTTGGTTGTGTGATCTGTGTTGTACTTTGGTTGCCTCTTTGTGCTATGCTTCTGGGGATGACTTGGTTGGCTAGAGAACCTTTGTCAAAGGAACCTTTGCTACTTCAGATTAGCGCGTATGGTATTCAGTTTGTGCATTTTGGTTCCTGGAAATTCCATTTCTTTGTGTTCACCCCTCGTTCTTGCATCTCTATGCATGACATGGCCATCCCAAGAAACCTTGCTTTCAATGTTATGCTGGACAATATTACAGTGTAATCCCTCTGGCCTTCCTTCTAAGCTCTCCTATTAAATGCTTCTCCAATGCTACTCGTCTGGTCCCCCATTCATGTTGCCACCTTCGAGCCGAGTTGTAACAGTATGTGTCTACTTCATTGGTCTTTTATTTCATTGAGGTAAAATTAAACAAAATTTTTGATTCTGATTTTGACATTTTTTAATTCTTTATTGTATTGTCTCACAGCCTTGAATAATAGGCTATCTTTGTGACAAGATAGGGCTGAAAAAGAGACTGAACACGGGTGAGTACTTTTGACCAAACCAAGATGACTAAACAATGTGTATGGACCTCTGTGTGTATCTAAAAGTGGACCGAGGCTCTGCTTTGTGAAGCACGACTGACTATATCTGCAGTGATAGAATGAGGAAGGAGCACATGGATGAATAAGTACTATGAGGTACACACCTAGGTTCATTTTCATGGACACTCATGCAAGCACTGACACTCAATGAATGCTTGGCAGACATGCACACATCCATTTTAACTTTTATCCATAAGCCAACTATCTCTGGTGCTTTTCCTTCCTTGACGAGCATTTTCCTGCAAGTCCTTCTAAATACGAAGATAAAAAATAGTAAAGGAATAGAATAAGCAATATGTCTGATGGCTTTATATAGGAGGGATAATGTTCTGTGCAACAGGTCGGGACCCAAAAGCACAAAGGTGAAGAAATGCAGGTGCAAATCTTGGTATCAATATTGGTCCCTAAAGATAAAAATAAGATAAAAGACTAAGACTAAGATTATAAAAATATTCTAAATGTGCATCCATCTGGATCCACGATGATTAAGAAAGTCATGCCATTTGGCATCAGATAATGTGAGAGTGAAACATCTTCAAGCAAGGTTTAAAATGAAAACAAATCATGGCAAAATTGTATTGCAAATTTAATGTCATAATTTTGCAGGACACTGTTACCTAACATGTGCGCGACTGAACAGTGTGTTAATGTTGTGCCTACATGGTCTTGGGTTTCAGAACCCATACTATTCATCCAGTATTCATTGTGCACATACCAAATTGTTTTTATGGAGTGTACTGTCAAGGTGAGCGAGCTAGTTTGCATGTGTGAGATGAAAGACTGATGCGGGCCCTCACTGTGCCCAATAATATTGGGCTTTGTAATTAGCACAAAAAAAGGTCTGGTAATTTGGTCACATACAGTTGGTAACTGCATTAGTGTGCCAAACTATTTGACTAATAAAAGCTGTAAGCTTCCAGAAATTGTGGAAAATACACATACAGGATCCAACCCGCAGTTGATTACACACATACGTAGGCTCAAGTCACAGCTCCCCCTCATTCAGCACGGATCGCTGTCTATTGATTGGCTGGGCTTCTTGTCATTGACAGAGTCTGTCCAATCTGCCACAGAGAGGAGTCAAAGAAGGGGGAAACAAGGATAACTCAGATTAGCTTGCCTCTATCTCCTCTGTGATCTGCATCCAAAGCAGAGCTGTGGACAATCACTACTTGAAACTCATTCAACTGCCTTTTTGATCTTGCTTGGCACAAACATGCAAACACCACCCATACTGCATTCCTGGCAGTCGCACACATCCGCTCGAAGTAACTGGCAGGGATGAACGGTCAGAGAGAGAGAGAACGCGAGCAGTCATTTGTAAATGTGTCTATCCTTATCTTCTGTAGTGGGGATGGAAAAAAACTTGGAGCCAAGAAATAAAATATGGAGTCATTAACCAGAAGGTGTAATTCCATGACAACAAGCAACTCTGTTCAGGTATACAAAGTCATTAGATTGCATGCCCCGAGTAACAACCCTGCAATACAGTGCAATTGCAGCTATTTAGTGAATAGACTTAATACAAGCCTTTCAGTGCAATTTGTTTTATCCAACTGAAAGGAACATTATGACCTCTTTAAATGACTGCCACAACCATGAATCACAAATCTACTGCTCAGCCACTTCCTAACCTTCTCTTCGCCTCAAGCTAAGTGGTTCTGTGATGACACAAACAGCCGCCTCAAAAAAGAAGACACGAAAGCCAACAAAAGCCAACACATTAGAGTGTAAATGCTAAATAGAAGAATACGTATACTTGTATTACAGTTTTGGCGTAGGCTTTTTGGGCTTGATGGTGAAGACGACTTACAGGCTTTATACATGAGATATCCTGTTATGAAGGACTTATGAAGCAGTCAACACAGCTGCAATGTGAGCCACAGGCCTTGTTGTGGTCATGGTGAGTTTATGACTGCGAGAAGACAATAACCAGGTCCCACTTGTCCCAAAATCATGAACCCACTCTCAAGAGAAGACGTAGTCTTAAAATAGTGTTCTGAAAACTGAAATCTCAGCACCTATACATAATTATCCTCAGTATAGTAGTCATGGATAGTAGTCACGGATTCTGCATTGGAGCAGCAGGAATCTTTCATATTGACCCTTTAACTGACAGCTGAGGATCCAGAATCAGATTTAGCTAACAGCTATTGGATTACGAACCAGATATGGATGTGATCAATAATGCCTTCATAATCTGATTTAAAGCCCTGGTATGGACAGGGCATGGGCAGGGATACCATGGTACTACATTGGAGGGGTTCACACATGTTTTGACAGTCCCACATGGACATGTCGATGCGTCAATATAATTTGAGTTACACATGACACATTGTATTTATGCGAGGACCGTCACATGTTTACAGAGACCTGGCTTCAAGCTGCACTAGATGGGCGGACCGCAGGACAGAGCACAGGACCCACAATGCACTACTGTTTCTGTTTTGCTTCTTCACGTTTGCAAAAGGGCTGCGTTTTGTTGTTCAATCCTGTGTTGCATAATTAAATAAATTGTTCTTGAATCGTTGACTACTCCAGCTTGTTGATTAGTGAGCTCCTGCAACCCGATGCACATGCTACTGAAGGTAATTTGTAATACTAAAACCAGAGTGACAATCTGTTAAATGAGCAATGACTGCTCTATTTCTCATCTCTACTTCTCTCCGTGTCTGCATCTGTCCGGGATTAGTCATCTCACGAAACACACCGGGATGATGAAACTGCTTCAGAAGACCCTAAACGAGAGTCATTAGAACACATCACAGACACTCATAGATTGCTTTGATGAGAGCTCCTCCAGTGACAGAAGTAAAACACTCACTTTAAATAAATGGCAGAGATCCTATCTCTCTTCCATCTCTCAATTATTATGTTTGTAGAAAACTCTCCCATTATCTAATTTTGAGGACAAAGCAGTAGAGAGTGATGGAAATAATTATTAAAGTCCCCTTGTGCCTTCCTTTTATTATGTTTTTCTCTTCTACAAATTATGCATAGGCGCTAGCAATCGTTCATTCTGCGAATGTATAAAAGAGATCGGTGGTCAAATCAGTGGAACCAAATCCAAATCCCACTCAGTTCAGTGTCCCGTAGTTGGACTGCATCGAGTTCTCCGTGAGCCCATACGCTTGTAAACACAAAGCAAGTGTTTAGAATTAAGGCAAATTGCCTACTTTGGCAATGATCCAAAGCTGGCTGGCTACTCTCCAAAATGACCACAGCTGCAACACAAACTACAAGCTACTCACAAATTGTGAATCAAGTGAACTGGTGCTGAATCGATTCTCTGCTACCCGACAGGAAGAAAGAAAGAATCGAGGTAATTAAGGACTCTGTCACCACTTTGATGTATTCACTTCCCACACACAACTCTGGGATCCTGCACTGGATATTAAATTATGTTTTATATTAACCAAATCCTGTAGATACATGAAAAATAATGATACAATACACTCTTATTTCCATCATATTGGCGTATTCTACCATGACTGCCATTGTCTGAGAGCAGAGTGATGTTTTATAACTAGCGAAGCTACTGTTTCAGGAGTTTTGTTTGATCGGCATATAAAAAAGATTGCATACAGGGAACAGATTATTAGACAAGAGAAAAACTCTCATCAAGTAACTCAAAATGACATGTAACAATAAAACTAAACGTATGAACTAAAGGTCATCGCTCAATCTAAGAAAGAAACACTATAATGAGAAAGACAAAAAGAAAATGGATGATGATAAAACATAAAACATCAACTTACATGGGATTCCCAAATCACTCTTTTCTTTGGTCTCAGTTGACATCTGAAACAATGAACCTTGGGACGAGAAAAGAAGGGGATGGAATGGATGGAGGAAGGGAGAGGAACACAACAATCAAAATCAAACAAATAAGTCAAATAAAATGGGACAAACATGGCAGGACATGGACACAAAAACGCCTCAACATGCCAAAGTTAGTTTCTTCCTTTGTGTCTTTCTTCCTTTTCTTCTCTCCAACATTCATTTTAGGAGCCATAGTTCACAAATTAATATCAAAAGGTAAAAACAATTAAAATGTATTCCATTTACGAGACAATTAAGAAAAAGGATGAATTGAAAAACCCTCATGTTTGTAAGACGGTTTCTGCTGTGTCATGCTGAGTGGTCCACTTAGTCAGACAGAAGGTCTCTGACACAGATGAACTGCTGAAGTGCTGATGTATAATTGAAGTGCTGGTGTATAATTTATTAAGGCAAACATAGCAACATGGTGCGCTTAAAAGCTTCTTGCCAGACCAGCTGGAAGACACACTGATCATCAACAAAGGGCAAGAACAACTGACGAGGTTAAGCGGGGTGATGTGCAAACACCATCATAAAGTAACACATGTTGACAGGCATGATGTGGCGATTCTTTGTTGCTATGTAGGTGGGCTTGGCACCATTACTGTGGGCCTGAATTTGTATATTTCAGCACATTTTTTATCAGATTTCTCAATAATGTATTAAACGACTTAGTAGGGCTGGGCGGTATATCGTTTCAACCGGTATACCGGTGTCAAATTTACGTACGGTATGACTTTTTCACATACTGGCACACCGGTGCCCAGCCGTAGTCACTGGCGAAGCGGTCGGAGTTACATGTGTTACGTGCATTGAGTCATGGTTTTAATTTTATAACAACAATTAATAACCCGCAACTAACGCTCTTTAACAGGGCACAACACCACAAAACAACAGTTTCTGACACATAAACAATTTGTAACACTAATAATTGTACATTTATTAAATTTACTCCGCCGAACTGCATGCTGGGTACAGCCCCCTACTATCACAGAAAGAAGAAACTCCGTCGCTACATTAAAAAACGGAAAAGAGCGATGCAGGAGGAACAAGAGAGAGCAGAGACGCACCAACACAACGTGTTGCCCAGAGAGGAGCTGTGTCTGCTGGCTGGAGGGTTTGAAAAGTCCGACGTAGTTTAGAAAACGATGTATTGCAAAGAAGCTGAACCTGGAGGGACTTAGGACCCAGGGGAATGTAGGTGAAAAAAACCCGGAAGAGACAGACCGGAAGTCACGCCACACAAACGGCTGTTCACAGCTTGCTGGGCAGTTGCGAGGGAGTTGGCCAGCGAGCGGTGAACAACGAGCGGTGAACAGCTGTTCAGGTGGCCGCCGGTCCTTTTCGGCGTCAATAAATTAATGTTAATACCGTGATATACCGTGAAACCGCCATAATCTTACAAAATACCGTGATATGAATTTTTGGCCATACCGCCCAGCCCTACGACTTAGCAAATTACTGCATTTATGCAACTGCACCTAACAAATGTCAAGCTGATACATGGCTGAATCAGTGAAGACAGTAGGAGCAACATGCCATGACAGAAACCTTTCATGTTTCAATAAGAACACAATTGTTCAAACAAATACGAAAACATGATAGCAGGAAAAATTAAGTGTAAAGGATTTAGTCAGAGCCAACGCACAAGCATTGTGAATGCGATAAGATAGCCGAGATGAGGAGAACATGTTTAAGAAAAGGAAAAATAAAACGATTGACAAGCAGCTCAGGAAACAAAGTGATTAGAATCCTCAATGAGAAGAAATGAAGAGGACTAGCGCTTTCAATAGGGAGGTGACGTGTTTGAGGCTCTGCAGTACCTGCTGACACTGATGATTTCTATTTGTATAATACAACAAACACGATTCAAAAGTTACATAACAGCCAGTGTCTCTGGTGATGACTTGTGAGTTTGAAGAACACACAGCATATTGTGTTTGCTCTAGAGGTATGTAGACGCACACATTCACACATATGGTTGTACACAAACACACACACACACACACACACACACACACACACACACACATACACACACAAACACACAGTAGGTAGGGAGTGAAATGTCATGCACTCAAGGATGACACAGTGGAGCTCTGACTGAATCTCTTCCAGGAATCCTGATCAATGTGTCAGAAACATGTCAACAGGCCAAAAGATATAAAACAACACAACTAACTCTAAAAAAAACATGTGAAAGACCTACAACTTCTGTCTCAAGTACACACACACACACACAGACACACACACACACACACACACACACACACACACACACACACACACACACACACACACACACACACACACACACACACAGATAAACACATAAACACAAAAAGAGAGGAGGCTCCATGCGGGGCAGAAGTGAGGTCAAATGGATTTCTACCTCTCAGGATTTAACAGGACAACTTTAGAAAAAGGGCAGCGAGAGACGGTGGAGGAGATTAATAGAGAGGCGGGAGGTGTTAGTGGAGAGAGAGACAATGAGAAAAATAGAGTGAGAATAGAGTGAAGTGCTTTTTGAGCACAAAGTCAATTACAGAGTACTATCTGAAACATTAACTCCCACATCTACATCTACATTGACATTATCAGTTCATTCACAAACCTGAAACGCTGAAAGTTGAACAATTTAAACCAGCAGCTGTAGTTTAGAAACGTATTTAACTTAAACATACACACATTGCAGTTTATATCTGGATCTGTTCCAACAGCACTTTCATTTCCAATCTTTTCTACACTTAATGAGAAAATATTTGTTGTGCTCGCGAAACAACGCACATTGTTAGAGTATCTGCCCAATTGGATTCAAGCAATAAACCATGTTCTGTCTGTGTAAAGATAGCATTTTCAAAGATCCATCATTCATAAACCAATGGAATGGTCCAAGAATCACTCCAAGCCTTTCAAATATACTCTACCTATAAAATGCTGTGCATGCAGAAATACTCACTAACAACCATACACACACCAACGCACACGCACACGCGCGCACACACACACACACACACACACACACACACACACACACACACACACACACACACTTCATGGATTTCCGTAAATGCTACAGGAAACAGCTGAAACATTAGTGCTGACATAAAACCACGTCTGTGGAGTCATTTTAAAGACAGAAAATCAATCAGGGCAAATGAGCCTAAATCTATACCTCTCTAGGTTTTATGCCATATTCTGTGGCCATACCTCACAGGCCTCAGGGAATCTTTTAGACGGAGCAGAGACACAGTATACGATGCACTGCGTAAGTTGCGGGCAGGGCTCTGCATATACAGTAACCTCCGTCAATAATGTGCCTACGGGCAAAGCTTTTTGACGGATTATATAATTTGATTCCATTGCTCATGACATTGACAATCTCTTTGTCTAATAACAGACAAGATTATCAACTTGTTTCACATCTTTAGTCCGACATTGCCTCCATTCTAACCCACTTTTATCGGGGAGGGTGTCATTTTCCCTATCACATCACTGTAAACCGATATATTTGCCCCAATCTGAGGTCATCTAAAAATGACACTGATGCGTAGCCATGCCAACACATTGGTGTTGCAGGGTTTTAAGAGTGGAGCGTAGTGAAGTAAAAACACGTTTCATCGATTTAGAGCAACCCGCGATCTATCTATCTCTGGTGTATATAGCTGATGTCCACGTTGTTAACACAGCTTGAAAACGCTTGAAAACGCTCAACGCCGACATTAGTCCCTCCTGTGGCGCTCCACGGATCAATTGCTTTTTCAACCGAGAAACTGCATATCAATGTCGTGATGCCAGACCAATCAGTCAACTCGGTGGATTTAAAGGGGTGGACCCAGGCAGATCATGGGTGCAATCTAAAACGTACACTCCCAGACTATTTAATATACCACAACAACATTAGGTGAGTCCCAGTACAGAGTATGTCGAATGCAGTATGTCCAAAATACCAGGACGTCCTACTGCATCTGGTAGTAGTATGCAAGCCCGCCTACAATCCTTTGTGCAGCGGAAGATACATCACATGACAGCCTAATGACAGCTCATTGACAGCTTTAAATTTCACGCTACTGACTGCATATTCTATAAGATCATCATGTGTTTGTAGTGTCACTGTATGGATGATGTGTTAGAAAAATGTAGTGGAGTAAAAGGATCAATATTTATCTCAAAGTTGTATTGGAATGATATGCGGCTAATCCAAAGACGAGGATTGTACACAATTAAATCTAGTGATACAATGGTGAATGGGTTGAATAATTAACTTACTGTTAACAAGAATAAAACACTCAGCAAGGAAGCAAGTGGAAGTTTAGTAAGGGGGCAAGTGAAAGTTTGGCGAGCAGAAGCGCAGTGATAGAAGTTGCACGGGCTGTCCTCGCCCAACGCATAGTTTTCTCCTCCCAACCTACAATTTTGATTTGAGTTTGAGTTGAACATGCAGAACCTCTCATCTCATTTGTGCTGGTGGATATAGACATTGAATCCTCCATCCACGATTCCCATCTTATGAACAGGACTCATGAGTTTGCTTATCAATATTTCTGCATTAGATTTAAATTCTGCTATTTTATTTTAAGCTCCCAAGCCACAATAGGATACAATATAATTGAGTTTAAGAAACACAACACAAACTACATAGAGAAATATATATCGCCATAAAAGAAGACACTCTATAAAACAACACTGGTATCATAATATTAGTTGGACCATGAGATGATGTAGATTTTAAGCAACAACAATATATATATTCTCGTAAAAGAGACTAATATGTGTAATTCTAAGTAATTTTGCATGTGTATTGGGAGCATCATCAAGGCTCCTCTTGGTTGTAGGGACACAACTACTTCCACTGTTTGGCTGAATGCATTTGTTCTTCTGGCAAAGACACAATTTGTGTAAAATATATGTTAAAATACAATTTACTTAAATATGATGGCAACCAAAGAATATACTGTATATATATATATATATATATATATATATATATATATATATATATATATATATCAATAATACCATGGAGTGCATCTCCAATTATATGTTCTAGAAACAACTTCTATTAATATGTTTTTGACAGAAGAAAGATTCATTTTTTCTTGGCAGGTCCTTAGAGTATTCCCTTGATATGAAACTTCTTAAGAGAGTCTCTACAGTATATGGCTGGCATGTTGTGTGAATGGAAAAACTAAAAAGAATTGGTGGCATAATTACAAGCACAAGTGTGTGTGTGCACTTGTTTCTGTTTTTGCCTTTTCTCACTTCTCTTCACCCAGACTGGCCTCTCTCTTTCTGTCTCCCTCTCTCTCTATGCCTATGTCTCTCGCTCTCTCTCTCTCTCTATGTCTATGTATCTCTCTCTCCATGGCAGATGCTTGTCGGCCAATTACTTTGAGCATAGGGAGAAACAAGCACTATTCCTAAAAGTCAACAAATAAAATTGCCTCTACCTTGGAAAAACTGCTGCTGCTATATTTGTGCCATTATAACTCAGCCCACATTTTCCATGTGGTTTTGGAATTCACCACATTTTCCTTTTGGTTACTGGTGTAAGAAATCACTAAATGTGGGGGATTTTGGATCTATTAAAGCACAACCGATATGGGATTTCTGGGGCTGATGTTTTTGTCTCAAGTAATGTACTTGACTAAAGTTAATGATGACCATCAAAAAACAAACCCATACATCATCTACAATGTGCACAGAATAATAAAGCACATGTGTAAAGCAGAGCAAGAACAAATCACAATAAAAAAAGGAGAACGGGGAACAGGTATGCTGCTGGAGAAAGGCATAAAACCAGGGGTTCAGAGTGGATCAGGCAAGAGAGATGGCAATGAGGATAGGGGACGTAATGGAGAGAGTAGCAGTGGCTGCTGGAGGACTAGAGAGTGAGAGGAGAAGACTGATGAAGAGGACGAGCGGTGGGAAGAAAGAGGTAAGAAAGGAGAAGGCTGGGAACAAGAAGACCAAAACTGGCAAACTTTACTGCAGCGCTACTGAATACACTCACAAGCTATAGATAGATACATTTGCAGAAAGAAAGATACATTTGCAAAGACTTTACACATGCGTCCAAGAGTATGAACGGCATATCGCCAAGGTATCTCAGCACAATCATTTTGGAAATTCTGCCAAAGCCTACATTGCCTAATTGGTTTAGCTGGACACTAATGCCACTTAATTTGTCTAAAAAGGTTGTCAATAGCTGGATTTATATTCAGTGAAAGAGACAGTTTATACCAAATGTTTTGTTGTAATTTGACGGGGAATCAAACCCCAGATGTTGCGGTTATATAACTTGTGCTGGAGCCCCTCGATTACCTGGGCGCCAGAGACACAGGATTTAAAAATCAATACAGATTTTCTAACATATTCAGGAACAATATCTATAAAAAGATTACAAATACTTGAGATATCAGCTTAACCAAGTACGTTGCTTACATTACAAATGTCCTTTTCAGGGTTAATTTCATTTATACTATATTCAGTGATGGATTTCTCATTACGGATCAGTGCAGTAAATTAACCCATTAATTTGTCAAGTTATGCTTCACTCGTTCCCGTTCTTTAGCTAAACATCTGACAGTCCATCGCCCCACAATGGCCTGCCTTATCCGGGGTCAATTCACTTTCAAGTCAATTCCCATCTGAAGCGGTCACTGCAAGACATTTGTTTGGATTGGCATCCTCATCTTTCATGGTTAGGTACTACATATGACACAACTTCAATACATGTAGGAGAGACACGTTAATGCTTGTGCTCTGGAAGATTCATTCGTCAACTTACTTTGCATGCAGAGTCCGTCGGTACAGTTCTGAGACAGGAGCACCAGCCCATCGCAGTCCTTTCCTCCATTTTTAGGAGCTGGGTTGTTGCACTCCCTCCTCCTCCACTGGGTGCACTCGGTCCCACAGGCCGACCACTTGCTCCACTCGGTCCACACACCGTCCACTGGAGAGAAAGGATGGGGAAAGAATGAGAAACAAAGAAAAGACCAGGGAGAAAAAGAGCATTTATGAATTAGCAGTGCATAAAGGACGGAAACAAGTTAAAAAAAAAGGAGTTCAGGACAGAACACGTAGAAACTTGGGACCAAAGAGTAAAATTGCACAAAGAAGAAAAGTCTACAATACTGTACAGTATAATACATTGACACAATCGACATAAATGTGGATACAATCAGACTGGAATCCACTCACCGGTGCACAGTGTGGTGCAGAGCAGTTTCTGAATGGCCTGCCCATCACACGGCAGCCCTCCGTTGAGAGGAGCGGGGTTAGTGCAGCTGCGGGTTCGTTTCTGGAAGCCCCGCCCACAGCGACTGTTACACACCGACCACTCCGTCCATGTTGACCAACCGCCGTTCACTGTGGCAACCGAGATCAGTGACTTAATCAATACAGTAATCCCACACATGCACTAATCAGCTATTCCAACAAAACAACAATCTATTCAGCTGGCCAATCAAGGAGTTATTTCAGCTCTAAAATGATCCTCCTTGCACAACACAGTCATCAGTGACACCACACACGTCCTCCACGACTTCAGCCATGTGTTTTAGATTGCCTCTATGTTAAACAAATAGTACGTTTGGTTTGACTCCAGAGGCCATTACTCTTATCTGTGTGGATTGATGAACGCAATTAACAATTTGACACTTTTTGACATACATAATGTGACATTGTGGTGTTGGATATTGTTGGCCAGCTGTGGCCTGACCACTCTCATTAAGTATGTGTATTTGTGTTAGCAAAGCCTACCTTAAATTGCCTCTTGAGGAATGAATAAAGTATGCTTGATGGAATTGTAGCTGACATACCAACAGAAAAGCATACACTTTTGTGCTATTTATACAAACTAGGTCTGTGATGAAGCAATCAAATGGGCGCAGGGTGCATTCAAATCCTATTGTATCAAAGAGACATCATCCGAAATGGATGTATATGAGATTGTAACATGTTGTAATGTGACTATGCGTCTCCATGGGCTCAGTGTGTGTTCTACGTTGTTGAAGTTTAGAGAGAACAGCTGGATCTTCCTGCACAACGAAACCACACACACATACACACACAGTCTTGAGCAACTTTTTGCTGCTCTTACTGGAGCGCAATGTTTTTCTTCTGTTCACACTCACTGACACACACAGTGAAGGGAACACTGACACACAGATGCCTACCCACGCAGCTTTATAACCTACACATAGTTAAACACACATACACTGTCACGCTGCTTGCAGATTGCTTAACCTTAGAACCTCGTTAGAGAGAGCAGGGAGAGGGCTAAATGACTATTATAAGGAATCATGGTTCTTTGAATTTGAGTTTTCTGAATCCTAATGCCAAAACAATGTGTGTCTTCACCGTCTGCATGCATCTCTTCTCTTTCTTTGTCTCTCCGTGTGTCTTTACCCACGTTCTCCCTCTTGTTGTCTTTGTACCTCTACTCGATCCCCCTGCCGCCTGACACATTTAGACTCAATCATTGCTTCATTATTGTGTATCACTGTTGTTTTTTTCGTGAGAAAAAATGTGGCGGCACAGTGCAGACCAAGATAAGGGCGAGCAGACAGAGAGGCATCAGGCAAAGAGTTAGAATGAGTCACAAGGACACCCGGAGAGAGAGAGAGAGAGATGACATCCGGAGAGGTGGGTTGAAATTCCTCTGCTGCATCTCGACAGCTCTGTCTCAGCCCAGTGGACGGTGCCCACTGCTTTCCCAATGCCCAATTAGAAATGAATCATTAGAGAGAGAGAGAGAGAGAGAGAGAGACCGGTAAAATCAGGTAATATCACTTTTGTCATCTACTTTAAGAGGTTTGTCTACTCTATTTTCTTCTTCACTCCCCTTCCTTCTCCCACTCTTTTCTCTCTGCCTCTCCTTTGTCCTCACCTGTCTCCCATCCATCTATGGCTACACCGTTTTTTCCCCCTCATGTTTTGGTTTTCTTCCGCTACTATTTCACCTTGTCAACAGTGTCAGTTGGGCCCTTGTGGAGCCGAGAAGATTGAACCACAGATTGAACAATCTATTTCTGTAAGGATACATCAGTGTCAAACCACTCCATCTCTCGCTGTCTGTATCGAACACGCACACATGCACAGCTATTTTTGATTGAAACAGTCCTAGTGAATAGACACACAGTGTAACATTTTAGAGAAACACTGCGCATGTGTGAGTGTTCTGCTATACAATGCTGTTCCTCACAATGTCTCCTACTCCCTCATGACAGACTGGATTTTTGTAAAATGAAAAAAGAAAACACAGCATGTGTTTTCTTCCTCTCAGTTTTTCGTAAAAGAAACAAGAGAAGAGAAGAGCCTGAAAACAAAACTAACACCATTCACAAGTTCGCTATTGAAAGTTTTTGGTGTTGTCTTTCACAGCTGTTATCATGCCATATGCTGCACAATGCATTTGATAGTCAGACACTTGGATTTAAAGTGCACACATTTGGAAAGCCTGAGAGCTCTAATTTAAAACTGAAGGTGGGATTAGTGGATTTTAATTGTGTGAGGTCAAGGGTGACGTGGGAATATCAGGCCAATCACAAAGAGCTAATTTCATGTGGCAGATGGGGGCTGGCTTGGCTGATCAGACACATGGTTGGGTAGCTTCAAACAGTATTTAAAACGGCGGCATATGAGGAAAATACCCAACATCCGACACAGAGAAAGCTCACCTGCATTCTGGAAAAGAGACACATTACAATATCTTTAAGCAAACATAAAAAAGCAGGAGCATGCAAACATACCGTAAACAATGACAGTGGCCGTGGTGCTCCGTCTTTTGGCCACGATGTTCTTGGCCACACACGTGTAGTTGGCTGTGTCAGACAGACGCGCCTGTTTGATGATCAGGTTGTGGTCGATGGTGATGTAGAAGTTTCGGTCCTCTGCTGGGTCAATTATTTCTTCGTTCTTCAACCACTCCACCTGGGAGAGACAGAGAGAGGATACGATGAGATCAGTATAAAGATCAGAAAAATGCAGCGAACAATAGATTATAATAGTAAATTATAGTCTGTCTTTCAATCAGAGGGTCGGCAGTTCGATCCCAGGCTCCGGTAGTCCGTGTCGTTGTGTCCTTGAGCAAGACACTTAACCCTAGTTGCTCACCGTTGCTGTGTCTACGGTCTACTGTATATCATGTAAGTCGCTTTGGATAAAAGCGTCAGCTAAATGAAATGTAATGTAATGTAAATTGTTTTATTGAGTAATGACACCATGGTCTTTTTCTAATTGTAGTCCCTGCTATAAAGTCAAACAAATGAATGAAACCAGATGAACAATTATTAAGTTATTCAATTTTGCAACTTCATTAGAGCTTGACAGTTAATTAAGGCTAATTAAAAGATAATAACATGATCTTGTTTTTACAACTGATCCACCCTTTTTAGTTTAATCTTGTTTTCAACCTGTCCAGATAAGGATGGTATGGAAGGACGTATAATACGATGCTGGTTTAATCTTGTTTTTGTTGTTCCGAATAGAAGAAGCTTTGAGGAGATGTCACCATGAAAAATCCAAATAAATAAATGTGTGTAGGAGAGGAGGCTCCCTGGTGAAGACCAATCCTATCTTGTTATCTGTCATGGTTCATCCTGTAAAAAAATATTCTTATGTATTCATATTCAAAATCTCATTTAAAATTAACACGCAAATAAAGACACTTTATGAGGTAGGATGTAAAAATAATGAAACTTGTTTATATCAAGTCACAGAAATCCCGCGGTTGTAAAGGCAAAGACCCCGGGCTCTTCACTACACGGGTTGCAGTGTAGAAAAGGAGGAAAATGTCCCGAACATATGCTTTCAAAGGTACTTTGGGTGAAGGGTAGGACAGCAGGAAACTATCCTATTTACGAGCCTAATCACATTTCCTGAGTGCTGTATTTACTGGTCCAAACCCTCATAAATTCAGCCTGTCCAAGCTTTATGGCACGCACATAAATGTCCGAGTCACGTTGTTTAATTCACGTTGTTTAATTTCCTCCACCCTGCGCATTAGGAAATGGAAATCTCAGATGCAGAAAAGAGGAAATTCAGTGTTATTCTTCAACTTGCTGCCCTCCCCAGCTCGGCTGTCATTCTGCTCTCTGTTATTCTACCTGCTCCTCTCTCGGTCTTTAGAGATTCAGCAGTGCTCTTTGGCCAGGGGGCTCACTGTTGCCTTGAATTCTCAATCTTAAATGAAATGCTGTGTGACCTTTCAGTTTCCATTACAAAGTAAAGGTTATACTGGAGAATAAAAGCAAAGACAAACAAACAAAAACATATGTATATGTATGTATGTATATATATATAGCTGGGAAGTTCCTTGCACTTTACAAGTGCAAAAAAAAGTTGAGGTGTTGTTTGCCAAACCAAAGCAAATACATGTGTGATAAGGATGTGTATTTATTCACGCTCAGGGTCTCGTAGTTATATAGTTGTACTTTGGTCACAGTACATGTTGCACTTTGTCTCAGATCTAAGGTCACTGGTTAGACTACATAGCTATGCATATATGCACCTGACATAGATAGAGAAAGTGAAGATGGATGTAGCTTAACACCATGCTACAACATGTGTCTCGAGCAAAACAATGTTAGTTTAAAATCACAAATAAAAAAACGGGTAACCTGAACGTGTAGTCTTGTGTCAGCAGCATTACTTACTTTTAGATGGTATTTTACTGGTTTGTGATACATCGCTTATAAGTTCAATAGATACATTTACCTTCATTGTCTTAGCTCCTCACGTATAATAAGGTGATTTCAGACTTCCTTTGACATAGAGAGCGCTAAACCCCTTCCCCCCATCAGGGCTTTGGAGGAACTATGACACATCAATCATAGATCAGAAAAGATGATTTCGGAATTGTGGTAATGATTAAGTTGACAGCAACATTTTCATTACAAAGACATGGTATTTGCTTCCTTTATTAGGTTTGAGATTGTTTCATAAAAATCGAAACACCTAAGACTGGCAGAAGAAGTTTTCCTTTTGACTTTACTGCATTTTCAAAGCTTACAGTCATCAGGAAGTGTCTCAGCCCTGACATGAATTTGCCGCTCAATGATCAAAGCCCCGTTATAAAGTATCTGCGGTGAACCACCAACCCAGGGGACGTGGAATATGGGAGGTTGAAAGATGAAATAAGATATACTGGGTGAAAAAGGAAAATGATCCAAAGTGAAATCTCAGTTCAAGCTAACTTATGAGCCCAGAGGGACTGTAAATATATCCTGACTGTATTAAACTATTCTAGTGCGAGCTGGTTAAGTCAGTTAGTGTAAATAGATTGCATCATGTACTCTGTCTCCTCTTTAGAAGCTGCAGTCCCACTTGGTAATGGCCACAAATTGTCTCACTTCTCGTTTCTCCTAAAGTTCTCTGTTGGGTTCATTTTGGGACTGCTGGACAATTCTGTAGCATACAGGGAAGTCACGCCCCTGGATTTCCTGGAAAAATTGATGTGCTGCTGAAATTATAAAATTGGAAGCATGCAAGACTGTGGCCATGATTCACAAAGTTCCACCATAACAGAGCATGAACACTTAACCTCAAGAGTCTTGTTCAATGTACAAAGTAGCATCACATCTCAAGCCTATTCACTCATAATACTACTCAATTGTCTTATCGCGATCTCTATTGTTATCTCTTCCAGACTTACTTCATGTTGAAACTCTGCTGTTTATGTATTCAACCATTAAATCCCTTCATTCTCCAAACACTGTTATTAAACAGCAACTGTCAGTGAAAACCAATGAGCACAACTTGGTCACCAAGTCCTCTTCCAATTAATTAACCTGGGGGACCTTCTAATTTATAATCTAATTATAATTCTACTGCAGTTCTAAAATAAGCACAAACAATATAGTGTGTGTGAGTGTGTGCGTGTGTTTCTGTGTTAAAAAGTAACATGTAAAAGCAAATAAGTATCGCTTGCCATTAGAATCAAACCAACAGTCCTTTGTCTAATCAGGTAAATCCACTTTGTCACATCTACAATTACGCAAATGAATGTTTTGTATTAAAAATCATAAATTAAAAGTGTGACCGCATACAACTAGCACGTTTTTGATCAAACGTGACTGACATTGCAGGGATTATGTATTAAAGTAATCCGTTGCTTAAGTCATCAAATCATGAATCATTTTAGCTTGTGTAGTGAGCTTTAGCTCCGAGATGTATGATCATATAATTTCCCAGCAAAATATAATAATACTAATGCAGGCCTTCACTGGTAGCTTACAATGATATTAGTTGTAAGCTCTTGTGTGACAATGAACTGAAAATAGCCTTTGATGATGCCTGAAGGTTGAAGCGTGTTGGACTGATGTGTCCTCCGTGGGCTCAGACAAAGAGAACACATGTGGTGGCTATACTAGCACTGCCACCGCATCATTAGCCACAGCTGGTGTAAGAGTGTGTGTGTGAATGGCAGAAGGTGGCTGATTGGATCAAGCCAACCCCAGGGGAGAATGTGTATTTGTTATTTTAACTCTTGCCCCCACATCGCCTGGCTGTCTGGCAGGAAACACACACACACGCACACACACACACACACACACACACACACACACACACACACACACCATAAACATTGTATTCATTGCCATGGTGTAGATATGAAATAATGGCATTATATATGCCTGTGATCATGCATACACACACACACACACACACACACACACACACACACACACACACACACACACACACACACACCTTTGACACACTGACATGTGCACAAACATAAGCATGATTTCAAAAAAGGTTCAGGAAGAGTCCATCCTTTTTTTATAGACAAATAAATCAAATGGCTTTCTTTTCAAAGGGAAAAAGGCTTTGTCTGATCAATTACACGCTCACTTTGTTCATGTTGTCTTTGTGCTTGACCCAGTGACGGAGCCATTCATTTGCCCACAGGTATATTTCCAACCTTGTGCCCCTGAATACCAGATAAAAGCAGGTTTGTCTTTCCTCAGTTTTTAATACTGTAGGTGCTTGTGGTGTTTGGATAGTGTAATGTAATTGTATAGGGAGGGAGTGATACATTATTATATGTAAATACTTCCGTATGTTGTCTTACTCGCAGCTTAAGAACAAATGTCCCATATTTTGCTGTACAATATGAAGGCAGAAGAAAAGGGTAATATATTGCACAATCTATTGACATGTGCATCTTTCTTTGGCAGTGAAACAAAAGCTTGGTCGCATGCTGTGCAAGATAAAAGCAGGCCAAGATATAAAGATATATGCTCCATTTTGTTGCACTTGAGAGCAGCACAAAATGTTTTGAAACGCAAAGCTTTGCTGTATATCTGCTACCGAGAGCAGGGACATCATAGCCAGTGTCAGAGAGAGAAACACAGTGTAAATCTTGCAAAAGCAAAACAAATGGCAGACCACAGAGCAAGAAGTGAGATAACAAAGCAAAGAATATCTATGACAAATGCTAAAATATGACATGCTTTGTAGAGCCACTACAAAGAGCCTCATATGGGAGTTGATAACAGCGTAGAGATACAGCGTCTATGGATAAAATCTGCCATTGAATCACAACATTAATGTTTCAAAGTAGCAGCAGGCGCAAATACACAGATACACAATAAGGATATGACGAAACACAAAATAGACCAGTTACAATACAATCTGATTCTGCAATCAAAGACATGCAGGCAAATCAAGCTGTACTGCCTGTATGTGCTTATGTGTGTGTATGTGTGCGTGTGTGTGTGTGTGTGTGTGCGTGTGCCTGTGAATCACTGAAGTGTTAATATGATCATCCCCTTGATTAGCTATATTATCTGGATCCCTTTAAGACCACAGATGAGTGGGTTAAGGAGCTAGTGAAGTGATTACTCTACCTATATATGTGGGCGTAGACTGAGTGTGTGTGTTGTGTGTCCGTGCATGTTTGAATAATTCCAGCCCCCACAACCAGCACCCACTCAAGCAAGCTTTGCCAATCTGAGACCACGGTGTTGGACATGAGGAGAGAGACAGTGGACAGATCTGGATAGACCTTGTATCAGCTGACCACAGGGCTTGGTTTTAGTTGTATGCATTAATTTGGCACTTCACAGAGGATGTGCCGAAACGCTGATTCACAAAAATTAAAATAAACAGATTGCATCCGAGTTATAGGCGTGAAGCTGTTTCCTTGTTAATTGAATGTCTACCTAAGAAACCCTGTCTCAGAGAAACTACATTGATATAATTTGTTTTGCCAAGAATGTTTGAAAAGAAACACAATTTATTGCTGGAATATTTCCAATAAAAACAAATTTCATAGAAGTGCTGTGTTTTCATACTGCATGCACAAAGTGCAACAAAAGCAAATTGGTTTGTGTTTTTGAAAGATCATGATTGTGGTTATATGTTAAGTGAACATTTAGATAATACATTTTTTTTCAATATGTGACAAGGATTTTTCCCAAACCGTAACCAAGTTGTTTGAGAGCCTACCCGAATACATAAGTCATGCTTTATTTGCTATGAGTGGGTGTGCTATAGATATATACATATAAGAAGGCAACGCTAACCTCACACTCAGAGTCCAACACTAAAGCTGAATATATTTTGACGGCTGCCTTAGGCGAACGTTCACTCTGACAAGTTTGCATTTTATACCTATGTGAACGATTTTTAAGACATTTACTTTTTTGTCATTTCCAATTCAAACCTGCCTCCCGACATGAGCTGAATAAAACAATTGACTTTCTTGGCACGATGCTTTGTTGACATTTGGAAGATGTGCATATCAGGTTGTCTGCCAGCCTCTGCGAGAACTACTTTGCGTACGTTTGCATAGACCTTTATGTGTAACTTTGGAGAAGCATATTCCCTCTGCCAATCATAGCAACCTGCACACCCCATGCTCTTCCTACCAGCAAACACACTCAGACGCACACACAAGCACACTGCCAGATGTGCCACACTCATTATTATTGGCTCTGACCAGCATCTAGAGAGCCATTGTCGTAATTGACATGCTCATTTCCATTATCAAACATTTCCACATGCACATATTCTCCCACAGACATATTAACAAAGCCACATGCACACACAACACATTCAATATGCCAACCTAGTTCTCAAGAGCCCGGTCAGTCCAGTCAGCAGAAAATAACCCCGGACAGCGATAAACAACAAAGGAGAAACGGAGGACATTAAAGCAGCAAGGCAAGAAACAAAAAAGACAGATCACAGATGAGAGAGGGCCAGAGGCAGACAAACACGTGCAGGAGAAAGCAGGAATTCACAAAAAGACAATAGTGGAGTGGCAGCAGGCTGGAGAAACCGAGAGCAGGTGGGAGAGAACAGACACAGACAGAAAGAGAGCGAGAGAAGAGAGGTAGGATGAGAGATGTGTGTTGGCAGAGCACACCATCCATCTTTCTCTTCTGTTGCCATCAGCTTTCTTGACACAAACCCAGACAATTGGCTATGACTGTCTGTGTGTGTTCATCAGAGGATAATACCAACAAATGCCACACACACCTACACACACACACACACACATCACCCGCCTCCTGATGTGTGGCTAAGTAAAATAGTAATCAAGCTATTCATTAGTGCGGTAACAAAGGCCATTACTGGCTAATCAACAATCTCCAGACTCAATCGAGGAAAGCTAATAGAAATTTAATCCAACAGAGCACATGAATATGGTGAAGACTGTGTGTGTGTGTGTGTGTGTGTGTGTGTGCGTGATGTGTGGATATTGGACAAAAGTCATTGTGATGAGATGAACAAAAGGACTTTGTTGTTTCAAACAATTACAGTAGAGTAACCGTCATTGTGTGAAAAAAACGTCATTGTGTGTTTACATTGCTTCCTACAGCATCAAATAAATGTAGCACTTGAACCGAAATCAGACTCTAAATGCACCAAATGAAACTATGACGCACCAGGAAGTGTTTCTTTTCTACCTCATTCATGGTTATCACCGTGCATACAAGGGCAGAGCAAAGGGATCATATTGGAAGCTGCTGCCGTTTGTTCAAGGCAATTAAGATACATTTCTATCGTTATACTCAATAATATGAACTCTGCTTTCCTACATAGAGCCTGATCAGTCAATAGGATGCATTACCACCTTTCACTTTATGCTCTTACTTGATGGATGTGGTGAAATATCCATTCTTTTATCACATCTGTGTTCACAACATAGCCCATTATACAGAATAAAGGAAACAACCAGTTACATTAGGGATGCTTGATAACATTACCACTGGAGTACTGTAATTTGCAAGGGCAAAAGTAGAACCATTCATTTGGGAAAACAAGCGCAGACATGTCTTGTGTGCCCGTTCATTGTGCTTCCTCCACACTGCTGTGACTCTTCTCTTGGCAATTTGTAGCATTGTAACAAATATAAATGGGTATATTGTGGTGCCAACAAAACCCCTGGACTACATGTCCTCTTCACATCAAGGGCTATACTTCACTCCCACCTCAGTAACACACTCTTCATCTGCACTTTCCTGCTAGTCATCCCTAACTTTGAACCCAACTAAATGTTCTTTTGTATTTTGGCCAACGAGTTTAGCCTCGCAGTTACTAGCATACACAGAATATGTACAATGCTGTTTAACGTACTCCAACATTACTTAAATGCAACATATTCCCAACTTCAAATGTATTTTCAAGGATGTTATCTCTTAGATAAGTATACCGTAGGTGTTTAAGAACTAAGTAGGAGCATCTAACATAAAGAGGCATGGACAAATAGCTGGATTCAGGAATATATCCCAGGAGCAAACAATGCTGACAAGAGGCCTTCTAAGAGAAAGGAGTCAACATAAGCAGATAATATGGACCAACAAAAAGGAACTGTTTATCAAAGATACGGATGGACACAAGAAAATAGAATCAACTGGTTAGACGGACAGAGGAGACATAACATTAAAATGAAATATCGCCCCCAACAATGTATTAGTTTCAATGCTATATTTAGGGACAGTGTCGATGCCCATGCAGTAGTCGGGAAAAGTAACCTTGCCACTCAATTACATTGATTGTGTTAAGTGCGATGTTCATCCTCCCGCAGTGTAGCTGGAGCATTTCACATCGCTGTCTTAATTGGCCATATGTCCTGGTGTTTCTGTCTGCATCCTCACTACACTTGGGAGGTGATTAGGACAATCCTGCTGCCCACTGCTACTGTGGAGAACTAAAGCCACCAACCCCAGTACAATACAATACACGCCAGGAATGAAGACCGAGCAGACTGTGCAGGTTAACGTCAGGTCACTGTAGACGTGTGCGCATATAGAGCGGATGTAAGTGGGTAGAGCGTCCGTGTGTGTGTGAATGTCAGTGTGTCTGTGCCTTTATGTGGGCATGCCAACGTGGGATTTCAGAGGCTCTGACAGCTTAATTAACTAGATCCAGGCGAGTGACATAAAGACCTAATTAACCACATGGACATAACTGGGTCGCGATCGACAATCATCCTACACTGGTGTTCTAAAAGACATCTAAAAGTTGTATGTTTCAGAGATTTTATTGTATGTATTTTCAATGAATCAATTAAGACACATTTTATCTTAGTTATTGTTCTGCTATAGTGTAACACAAAACACGAAGGCAACAAACCTCCAAAGAAAGACAGAGACACAGGGTTAGCCTACAGGTTACCTTATAGATTTTACCAGAACATACTTCATTATTACGTGATGCAGTATTTTTGGCAAATTATTTCTGTTCTTTTCTGTAAAAATACATTACGTTAATATGCCAGAGATATGTTTTGAATTAAAAGTCTATATTGCATGCCCTTGTACTGCACAAAAAAGGGGAAAACAATATATATATATATATATATATAGCAGAGAATTCTCAGAGGTCCTGTTCATAAGAAGAAGTAGGATTTAACGTATTTTCGTAGAAGACTCATGCACCACTATGAATTAAAATGTAGTTGTGCATCGAGGATGGAGTATGTAGATATAATCCCCAATGTGCAGCAGAGTGTGAGGAAGAGCACGGCACTCTTCAAAGCAACCTGATCTCACAGAAATACGTGAAATGAACACGTTCCCTTAACCCCAATATGCGTGGTGTCGGCACGTAATGTGTTGAAATTACGTGTGGGTACCACGTAAACGACACCCATACAAAGTCAATGAGGCTCATTTACGTGGTGGACACACGTATTCCCTGATTCAAATAAACGTCCTCCTTTTATAATGTATTAGGTTCAACAACGTCACGCAGTGGGCGGTGGTAAATGTTGTTTTGTAGTTTACGAAACGTCCTCCTTTTATAATTTATTATAGTGAGTTAGTTGCGATTTTTCTTGTCTAAATAACAGTACATTGTTTGAAATAGATTGTTTCCTTTGCGTTATTAAACCCTCTACGATATTTTATTATTCTCAAATGTATTTTCTGTCACCGCAGCGAATATTATTAGGCCTATTAATAATTATACTTATGAATCAGAAGACTTTCAGTGGTTACCACGACAACGATACGTCACGTTACGCTGGGCGCATTCAAAGCAGGTATATATCCCACAATGCAACGCGGTCATTCATTCAGAGACTCTGACAGCGATCAGCGGGTCTTTAACGCCATTATCGCTTCAATGTTCATATATATATATAATCTGTGGTTTTATCACCAGCAACAACACGTTGCTCAGTTTTCTTCAGTAAGTTATGCACCGTAATAACATTTTAAAAAAACAGCTGAAGACTCAGGAAGTGTCGTAGTACGTGCCGCTCGGCAGATAAGAAGATACAAAAATACATAATATTCGTAATATTGATGTTTTTGTCTAACATTGTATTTGAGGATTTAAACAATGAAGATAATAATAGTAATAAAAAACAGTTTCATGTATTTGTCTCATGTACTGTCTGCTCGGTCGGCCGGCGGGCGGCGGCAATCTGAAATGGAATGAAGCCCATTCACGGCAGACGGCAGAAACACAGGAATCGAACACGGCAGCTGCCCACCCCGGAAGAACTACAGATACGCACGCTTGTAACAGGTTCTGGGCCGCATATATAATGGGAGTTGTAGTTTCTAAATATATTGGTATATTTCTCATAATTAGAAGTTAAAAGTGTATCATTGTGGATGCCCCCTGGGCTTTTTTTGGGATGGGGAACACACTGGTGTCATCAGATTTTAAAAATTGAATCGTTAAATAGGTGAAAATAGCTTATTACCATATTATACAGTGCTTACAGTGGTTAAACATTGGTGACCATATCTACATGACAGCTGAGGTCCAGAGCTTTCTATAACAGCTGATCCTATGTCTGTAGCACCTTCTGTTGATAAATGACAAGCCTTCAAACATGGACTAGGTTCAAGGTTCAGAGGTCAAGATCTCAGAGTAGGAGTAATGGATCCTCTTCAGACTGACATATGTTACTGTGGAGGTTGAGACCTTTCCAACAATATGTTTGATATAGTCCTACGACAATGTTTTAATTTTCACATATCATGGAGAGACCAATTTGCAGGTGATACTTTATTATCCCCGGAGTGATATCTGCCTTGAGTTCAAATTCTTCACACATAACACTTGACATATTGTTTTATCATACAGCTGACATATACTTACAATAAACAAAGTGATATGTAGCCAGACTGAAGCACATCACACAGCCACAATCTATTGCTCATCTTTCACACACAGTGACAAGAGCAACCTACACACAACCCTATGCATTATATCATGAAGGTATTGCAAACCTCCTGCAGCCTCAAGCAATATTATTTAAAGTTGTAATTGAGGTCCGAATAGGCCTATAGTTTAGAAATGTTAAGTTTACATTGGAGTAACCTATATCTTCTGCTAGAGTATAAGAACTCATACTTTGCATGGAGAATAAAGATAGATCAGGTCATATTCTCTGTGCTTGCCTGGAGAGACTGGTTTCTATTCCTCTCCACAACCTTCATGACAGTCATATATAACATAAACCCTCTGATTCACAGGTGAAAACAAACTGAAAAACTGAAAACTGAAAAAAAACAACTAAAAACTGAAAAAAAACTGACAGGTCTCTATTTCAGCAGAATATGCAAAACGTACGTTTGTCTGTGTGCAGTAGGCTGAGGTAGAAGTGTGCCAAAAATGCCAAAACACATGTTGTATATGCAGAGATACCCAAACAAAGATATATACATCTTACTCTGTGAGCAAAAACCTCGGCAACAATCTGCTTATCCTTTTAATTTCCTGAAAATGCTTCCTAAAACTAGTCCCTTCTTCATTTTGAAAAAATCTCTCAGTAAAGGCAAAGGTTATGGTTATAAGCTGTAGCCATGGTGATTGATATGAGGATAATCTTATGAATATAATAATTAATATGTTAGGCCTGCCATCAATTTAAATTAAAAAAAAATTCTAAAAAGTAATTTGTTTAAAACTAATGCAGTGCAATGCTTACAAAGTCCCACACATAAATATGCTCATGCTTTTTCCCCCTTCAGTCTTTGCTATTAACATTCATCAACTACAAAATTAGAAAATTGCATTTTTAAATAATGATGCATGGAAAATGAAATAAAAAAGCTTCTCTTTGTCGGCCTAACTAGTTTATCAACAAGTCAAAACAAATGTTAAGTAGTCAAACAGGCCATCAGGCAGTATTTCTAACACTTAACTCTAGGTTGGTTATATAGTATATACAAGGCAAATCAACGTGCTTAGCATAAAACACTGTTTTTCATTATTGGTATTTTTATTGTATAAATTCTCACGTACAACGTGCAGCAATCTTTCACAGACTCGGAGCAGTAATTATTACGTCACTTCCTGAGTCTTCAGCTGTTTTTTTTAAATGTTATTACGGTGCATAACTTACTGAAGAAAACTGAGCAACGTGTTGTTGCTGGTGATAAAACCACAGATTATATATATATATATGAACATTGAAGCGATAATGGCGTTAAAGACCCGCTGATCGCTGTCAGAGTCTCTGAATGAATGACCGCGTTGCATTGTGGGATATGGGATACCTGCTTTGAATGCGCCCAGCGTAACGTGACGTATCGTTGTCGTGGTAACCACTGAAAGTCTTCTGATTCATAAGTATAATTATTAATAGGCCTAATAATATTCGCTGCGGTGACAGAAAATACATTTGAGAATAATAAAATATCGTAGAGGGTTTAATAACGTAAAGGAAACAATCTATTTCAAACAATGTACTGTTATTTAGACAAGAAAAATCGCAACTAACTCACTATAATAAATTATAAAAGGAGGACGTTTCGTAAACTACAAAACAACATTTACCACCGCCCACTGCGTGACGTTGTTGAACCTAATACATTATAAAAGGAGGACGTTTATTTGAATCAGGGAATACGTGTGTCCACCACGTAAATGAGCCTCATTGACTTTGTATGGGTGTCGTTTACGTGGTACCCACACGTAATTTCAACACATTACGTGCCGACACCACGCATATTGGGGTTAAGGGAACGTGTTCATTTCACGTATTTCTGTGAGATCAGGTTGCTTCAAAGAGTCCCACACAGACATAACTGGGACACTGGAGGACACCAAGTTGGACTGGGACAGGCCTACAGAGGTCTATTAATAACCTACTACTCCACTGCACCTTGGCACACTTCAACTAAATGATGCATGGCACACACAAGTATGATACGCAAGTCATATTTTACTCAGCTGTGACTTGTGCTTTTAAGCTTTTGTTTTACAAGATTCGGCCTATAAAATAATGTGTAACTACAGTATGTCCTGAAAACTAAAATAAAGCCACAAAGCTAATGGTTCCCTTTGTACAATGTAAGTGTGGGCGGGGGCGTGGTTAGCGCACCTGCGACGGGAGAGAGGGAAGGGAGAAAGCACTCGAATCAGCTGTGGCTTATTAGCCACAGCTGATTCTGACGAGTGGGCCAGGCTATTTAAGCCCGGCTGGGTAGTCAGTCGGGAGAGGAAGAGAAAAGGGTGATGCCCGGTGTGTGTGTGAAACCCCGAATAAAGAGGTGATGAAACCTGTGAGAGACGTGTTCTCGGTGTGTGTGCTTCCCTCCACCGCTACAGTGGCGCCCAACATGGGGCCTGACAGGACCCCGGAGGCGGTGATGGGGAAGCCAGCGCCGTACCGCACGCGTGACGAGTGGCGAGAGTACTTCGAGCGGCGGGCGGCGGAGCACACGGCAGCCGAACGAGGCCGAATGGTGGGCGCCGTGGGGGCGCTTGGGCCGGAGCCGGTCCCGGAGGGGCGGCGGGCGAGAGCCCGGAAAAACCGCGGAAGCGGGGCGGCTGCGACGGCGGAGGACTACGGCGCCGGGGGAGGGGCGGAGGAGTCGCCCTGGGAGCCGGTGATCCCACACCGGCCGGCACCGCGGAAGGCAACGGGGGCGCAGACAGACCGGGTGCTCCGGAAGGAGAAGGGCGCCCAGACTGGCCCGGGAGCGCGGCGTGAGGCGGCTACCCAGACCGACGACGCGGCCGAGCGGCAGGCCCGACCGACGCGGAGGGACGCGGCGGTGGGCCCCGATGAGCAGACCCGGGCCGAGGCAGCCACCCAGACCGACGACGCGGCGAGGCAACCGGACCCCCCGACGCGGCGGGACGTGAAGGTGGCCACCGAGGAGCCCACCCGGGCTGGGGCGACGGCGCCGGCCGAAACGGCGGAGCCGACACGGACGCGCCGGAAGGCAGCGGCCCCGCCGGCCGCCAAGACGCCGGCGTCCCGGACGAGGCGGTCCCCGCCTCCAGCGGAGCGAGGCCCGGAGAGGAGAGCTGAGCGACGGAGGAGGCAGCGGAGGGCGCCGCCGGAGGACGCGGCGTGGGACGAGACGGCGACGCAGAGGATCATCGGGACCCACGACGTCTGGTGGCCGGCCCGAGGACCCGGCCCGCTGGAGCTGGCAGCCAACCCCGGGAGAGACCCGGACACCGGGCCGGAAGCCGGGGGGGCCCCGCGGCTGGCGGGGCCCGTGTGCTGGACTTGCGGAGAGCCGGGGCACCGGCAGGCGGACTGCCACGTCATGGAGGGGGACCAGGGGGTACGGGTCAAGGACCCCTGCACCACAAGGCGGAGATGGTGGCGGCGGTGCCGGGAGAGGGACCGGCTGGTCGCCCTCGCCCGGCGGCAGACGACCGGGCCATGGGACCACCAGCGGGCCGCGTGGGGGGACCCCGCCCACGCCCGGCACGCAGGCGAGGGGCCATGGCGGGCAGAGAACCAGCGGCTGAGAGCCGAACTGTGGTGGGCCGCGCAGGACCGGCGCCGGGATAAGGCGACGATCAGGCGGCTGAGCCGGCAGCTGCGGGCCGAACAGGCGGCTCGGGCCCGGGCCGAGGGGCAGCGGGCCGAGGGGGCATGGGGGTGGTACATGCCAGAATAGTGTGCCTAATTTTCTCTCTCTCTCTCTTGTGTTGCAGGCTGCCGCGTCGGACGGAGGGGGAGAGCCGGTTTGGTCCCGGGGGGGGGCGGCGGAGAGCGCGAGGAACCTGCCTCCCGGGGCGCTCGATCGCCCTCTGTCCGGGCCATGTCCCGCGCCCGGACCCCCACGGATGGAGGATGCCAACGCCCGGACCACCCGGTGGCATCGGGCGGAAACGCAAGTTAATTCCATGGTGGTCCATAGGTCGGGGGGCAGATGGTCGGGACTGACTCCCGCTCCCGCTCCCAGTGGGAGGGAGGGGGGGGGAGTTGGTTAGACCGGTGGCTCCCCGGCCTAAGTCGGGCGGTGGGGGTATGTGGGCGGGGGCGTGGTTAGCGCACCTGCGACGGGAGAGAGGGAAGGGAGAAAGCACTCGAATCAGCTGTGGCTTATTAGCCACAGCTGATTCTGACGAGTGGGCCAGGCTATTTAAGCCCGGCTGGGTAGTCAGTCGGGAGAGGAAGAGAAAAGGGTGATGCCCGGTGTGTGTGTGAAACCCCGAATAAAGAGGTGATGAAACCTGTGAGAGACGTGTTCTCGGTGTGTGTGCTTCCCTCCACCGCTACAGTAAGCTTGTAAATTATATAAAGGATTGGGAGAACAAATAGAAGCAGGTGAAATGAAGGAGAGGAACTGAAAGGAGAGGTAAAACAAGGAAGTTTCTCAGCACTAAAGGAGGTCACAGATGTGCTGAACAGAAAGCCTGCACTGGCTTCTCTAGGGTGCACACATGCACGGACGGACACACACACACACACACACACACACACACACACACACACACACACGCACACGCACACACACACGCACACAGGCACGCACACACAGTGTTACCTCTGAGATTTAACACAGGTGCAGATGCTTCACAGTGATCTATTAGAGTCACCCTCTCGTGTCAACATTCAAGAGTGCAGAGAGAAAGGGAGAGCGAAAGATGGATGGGGAAAAATCTCAAGAGAGGGTGGGATAGAGAAAAGGTATTTCAACGGCAGTGGTGAAGGAGCGAGAGAAAGATTAGGGAGTTAGGGAGGCAGTGATTATGGTGGAGGAGGGTGTGGAAACAGGGAGTGCAGGCTAGGAGCAGATATCTGTGGGTGATCCATTAAAACTAACCCGACAATATCAACAAATAGGAAGAGGAAGCGATAGAGGGAGCCCGGGAGAGGGGGGTTGTAATAGAATAAACAGGGACAAATGAAAAGGTAATGAGGAGGTGAGGGAGTATGAGGGAGAGGGAGAGCAATATGGAATTTCTAGGCTATGTCACAATTAGGGAAAGAAAGATGGAGGGAGGGACAGCAGAGCTGGACGGAGAGTGCTGAATGGATAGAAAAAGTGGAGAGTGGAGAAAAGATGGGAGGATACTGGGGAAATCTATTTGGCGTAACACTTGAGGCGTGCGAGGAATGCCGGGGAGAGGGGGAATGAAAAAGGAGAGAACATTAGGAAAAGACAGGAGGAAGTTGGCGAGGGTATATTTTACCTCCGAACGTTGTGTCAAAACATGGGGGTGTGTCAGTGTGTAAAAGAAATCCACCAACAACTACTGCCAGCGTTCACAAGCCATCTCTCAAGCACCAAAGACACGGCATTACAGAGATGGACTACCACTCTGCAGGATTGATAGATGGGCTGCACTTTGGAGACAAGGTGCAGGTGGTCGGTAAGTAAATGGGAAAAGGAGAAGTGCAGAAAGTGAATGAGGCAGAGGAGAAGGGCAGTGACATTGAAGTTCGAAAACCATGAAAGAGGGCATATAAGTGACGGACAGCCAAGTTTGAGGCTTGGCAATACAAAGCAGTCATCGAAGCCATAATACGCCCAGTTATGTTCTGACAGATAATTAAAATTAATGAAATTCAGGCAGAAAGCAAACCTTTGACTGAAGTTGCTTTGGATTCATTTTGCTGCAGGGAATACAAAATTATAATCACTTCAGCTATGGAAAAGTTGAGTGAACACTAACCATTAAAAATATGGTTCCATACGAGAAACATAGCTAGCCAGGAAGGATAATTTAAGGATTAGCTGAAAGCATTTCACTTATTCTAAAATACAATTATTCAATATTTACCAGTCCAATATTTCACTAGCTCCAGTTGGAAAAGCAGGAGGGCGTAGAGACAACTAAAAGAAATAAAGCAGGTGAGTCTGAGAGCAAAATGTAAAATTTTTCCAGCTTGTTCTGCTTGTAATTATATATTTTCATCAGCATTTGAAGGCTTCTCTGTCAATGATACTTAAAGACAAGAGGAAGGTGTCTGCGAATTATTTATTTATTTGCAAAATGAAATATAGTAAAACATAATGTCTTTCCTTAAAATTGCTTACTAATTCTGGGAAACAAGAACTCATATTAAAAAACAACAACCAAAAAACAGATGATTGGAATGAACAGAAAATAAAAGAACAAATGGAGTAAATAGAAAATCACTTAGACTAATGATAAAGATGCACGAGGACTGTGATGGAAGCAGCTGAAGGGAGAAAAAACAAAACAACAACAGAGATGACAGTTTGGGGTGAGTGAGAGTTAAGGGATGGAAAGTTGAAATGAGACCCTGGGCTCCAATCATTAGAAGAAGAGGCAAGTAGAAAAACATCCAAATCCACTCAACAGCAGACACGTCGGGGAGACGTCTCCCCAAACAGATGCTGACCTAGTAACAGCTAGAATCAGAATCAACACCTCACATATCACCAGGGAAAAGTTCAAAAGGGAAACACTTTCTAATTGTGGTGTAAGAACTGAAAGTTGGCAAATTAAAAGATTAAACCTGTTCTCTGCTCTGTTTGAGTACAGCCTGCTGCTGTTCTTTGCGTTCTTGACCAACGTGCAAGCCCTGAATGGCACAAGGCAATATTTGATCATGCGATATTCAGCAGCATACAGATTTCATGAGAGCTGTGAAAAATATGGTGATGAACTGTCAGAATACCTATGCACAAAACTGTCAAATTGACCGTATTGGGAGTGATTTTTTTCAGCATAATGAATACTTCTTAGCAGATTCACGGATTCCAATTCATATTCCCATCAATTATTTGAATGCAGAAAGAATGTGTATTTCCACCCCTAGAACAACAGAACATAATAATCACTTGAATGCCTGACACAACAAGCCTCCTCTGGGGAGACTGTGGAGTTTCCTTCAGACTTTAAAAACAGTGTGTTGCCTAACTGACTTTCATGATTGCTGTGAGCCAGTGTTGAAATGATTGACAGCTTGTTAAATTACAGAGCAGCCCCGTGAACGGTTACGGGTCAATGCGGTAAAAGTGTTGAAGCCCTCTCTGTATCCGCGTCGCTGTTGCTTTCTTTATTTCTCTGCAGACTGATGCATTTCACATTTCCCTGCTGAACCCTCTAGTTCACTAAGTATTTTAACATCACTAATGGCGACAACAGAAGACGGAGGAGGAGAAGGGGGGACAGAACGAGGAGGGAGAGAGGGACGAGGAGAGAGATATACGGAGGGAAGTAACAAGTGGGGATGACGTGAGCAATGGGAGCGTTGCTAAGGAAACCACAGGACACAAAACAGCTGAAGATCATTCACGTGTTTCAACGTGATGACCTACAAACACTTGTGATGTCTTGACTCATTTTCAAAAGAATGTGTTTGCACCGTATACCTACGTTTTGTTTTGTTTATTTGACAATTGATTTTAAAATGACACTTGGTTGCAACATTAAGTACATGCTCAAAATAACATCGAGGATACCGGGAGAAAGTCACATGACTTATTTCCCTGTTGTAAATATCCCTACAACTAAGTTTGCTTCATCCAAATAATATTTGGATTATTAAAGATATTATTATTTATGTTGTTTGTATATTAATTACAGTACAAACAACCACCATTCTGATTTTGAGAATTAAAAAAAAGTTTGTCGAAAGGCATTATGAGTTCATTCAGAGATGGATGTGAGGGGTTTCCAACAAGGAGTGTCTGCTTTTTACACATCAGCAAAGATGTACTGGGTCCCTCTCCATCAAGTTCAGTCTCAGCCTTGCCAACTATTTTTGGTATGAAATGTATAACTAAAATATGTGTGTTCAATGTAGGGTTCAGGAGAAACAAATCGGAGCCTGTGCTCATCATCTTCAACCTCACACACCCGTGTGCCAGACATCACAATAGTTTAATAGGGTATGAATGAAAATACATGGACTATAAAATATTCCTCAATAGAATATAGGAATATATGAACTTGTCATCATTCTGATTAAAACAATATATATTTTCCAACATGCTCTAATAAAAAAATGCATCAAAATAAAGCCTGTTAAATTAAACCGGAAACAGCTTATTTTTTCACCTTAAAAGAACGTATTAAAAAAATCTGTTTGTACAGTATATTTGTATTATGAGTGGGAAGCAAACAATTTCAGTGCTTTTCTAACACAGTTGTGTATGTGTGCAGGGATTCATTCACATGTAAATGTGTGTGAGTGTGTGTGTGTGTGTGTGTGTGTGCGTGTGTGCATGTGTGTGTGGGTGTGGGTGTGTGTGTGTGTGTGTGTGTGTGTGTGTGTGTGTGTGTGTGCGTGTGTGCGTGTGTGTGTGTGTGTGGGTGGGTGTGGGTGTGGGTGGGTGTGTGTCAAAGCTGGTTCACTGTTCAATGTAGCAGTGCTGATGACACTCCATAATTATTAAAGCATGAAGAGGCTCTGAGCTGATTGGGGGCATGCTAATCCTGTTTAATTGACTCTCCAGCTCTCCAGTGTTATTAAAACCCCCAATAACAAAATCAGCTTTGCTTTATTAGCCGGGTCAGCTGAACTATGGGAGACCTCCCTGTTGGTTAGTGTTGCATTTTGTTGAAGGATATACAATGAAGTATGATTTAGGTAGACACACAACAACATGTGCATGTAGAACGCAGCCTATTTCAATTACATTCAGATTGGGAGACACATGGAAGTGCAAATGCAGGATATTCAGTGTCCTGTGTGGGGTGAGGGTACAGATGCTGGGGTGAGACAAGTAAGACACAAGAGATCTAAACCAAACATTTAATGTTGGCCTTTTTTATTTTTGTATTATGGCAATGACTTTTCCCAAACCAAATGTTAGTTGCCTAACCTTCAATAATTTGCATCTGTTGTCGGAATAATCAATTACAAATTGGGTTTCTGCAGAAATGTTCTTTTTGGTTATTGAATTGATGATAGCAAATTTTACAGTACACTATGAAGCTGAATGTGTTCAGCCATTTAAATATATGTATATATATATATATATATATATATATATATATATATATATATATATATATTAAGCTGCATTGGTCAATATATTTGATACAAGTTTGCATTGCTGAGAAAGAAACTGCAGCATTGATTTTACAATTTTGACTGACAAAAAATAATGCAGATGCCACCATGAGCAGCATCTCTTTATGGTTCCCTAAAGAGCTAAATGAGCATCTTATCTCTAAGTGCTGTACATCGGCCTCTGCAAGGTCACACTCAAGACTAGAGTCGTTTACCTTTCAAAGAATTATGCTTCTGAAATCAGCAAAGCATCAATAGCGCCAAGATATTCTTGGCAGTGTTTGATAAGCCGATGATTCAGCTGGTAAGCAGTGGCTGATACAGCTCAGCAAAATGGTCATTCTTGATTTCACACCACCAAACACATTCCGCATCGTGTTAATTGGAGATCTGTGTTATGGCAGTAAAATATTCTATGATCACATGTAATTACAAACATATTCTCTGTGCCGCACGGTCATAATCTAATAATGTTCTGTTATCAACACAGTCACATTTATGAAAATATGAATTGCTCCGACAATGACCTCGTTTAGTAACTCACTGAAGACTAACTGAATAGTGATGCAAGTGAAAAGCAATTAATTGGTTGCAATTATTTAAAGCTCTGGCTTATTAAACTTTTGAAATGAAGAATTTACTGTCCCCATTGCTCGAGTAGTTAAGTGTATCAAATTATCTCAAAATTTTTGTTCGCAGTATTTTTAGGTGTTAAATGATTTGATGAAGACGTATCTAAAATGTTCGCTGTATTAACATTACATATGCACAAACTGGCTTACAGGCTCGTGAGCACAACTTTACAAAATTCCCAGGTTTTTTGCGCTCCTTAAAGGCCGAACGACTGACACAACTTGACAGAACAGAACAGAGTTTTGTTATTTGACACTGTCGCACCCAGTGTCAAAACAGTGCGTTCATTCATCCGTGACAACACTGTCAGGACCGCCGAGGGCAGCGCGGCCTCGCCGCCCGACTACGCAGCGCACTCTCCACTGTCATGTCACCATCAATCCAAAGCTTTGTCTCTGTGTCAAGAAAGAGAGACAGCTACTGTGACAGAGTGAGAGAGACAAAGCTAAAAAGAGACGGGAGTCCACAGGATGGTGTGAGAAAATGTTAAAAGACGGGAACGGAAATGGAGATGTAGAAAGTGTGCAAGGTTGGATTTAACGGTGGAAACAGTCAACAGATAAGATTAATTACAGAAACACAGAGTGAAGGGTCAGCGTTTCAACGGCAGCACATTGAATACCGTTTCCATGCCACTGCCAGAGAGGCATTAAAAAAGGGGTTAATTACAACGGTGCACTATCCTATGGTGTTGCCAAGGCCTTTGAATGGGTAATGAAAGGGGAGAGAGGAGTTTCTCCTAATTAAGGGTGTGCAGAGGGGATCTACGCAAACGCCTTCATTATCTCCTCCTCTCATACTTCTGAGTCAAGCACCCACTCAGCCCTCTACATACCACAAAGAACGACTCAGACCTCAGACCACAGAGAACTGGATCTGCATATGATCACTGGCCTACATACGTCCTGTGATGGAGGGAAATAACGCAGATCAAGGGGTCAGTGAGGAGCCAGAACCCAGGGCAACTAAATGTAATGAGGAGCTTCCCTTTCTTAATTGTGATTGTTAGTTTCCTGAAATTCCCTGAAAGAAAGCAAAGATACATGTCTGGGTTAGGTGATTTGGTAAAAAAAAAAAAGTGTGACACTGAGAAAACGAGCAAGCAGAAACACAATTTATTTTGAACTGTAAGAAAAATACAGAGAGATTAGTCAATACAACAGTTCAATAGCTGATGCTGATATCCTGCAACAGAAAAAAAAGCACATTTCCAAAGCAGCGCTGCAGTCTGCTGCTGTCTGGATCGACTGACACGGCTCATCGCCGGATGAAAGGCCTGTCCAGGGTCCTAACACACCACATGTACCGTGTACATTGTCTCCTCCTCTTCCCCTGTACGTGTATGCAAGCGTGAATATCTTTCTGAGAATTCAAAGTGGTTATAAAAGACTACACCTCTTTCCAGTGCAAGGAGTAAATGAGTCAAAGAGCGTACTGCATGTGTGTGTATGTGCATGGCAGTTCACGTGATCATTAGATAATGGTCACAATCCCTCTCGACAACGACCGACAACCCACCACAATACCTTTACGTCACAGGCGTCGCTCCGCCTCATCTGCCCCATTTGTAAATTACTCTGCCATTATAGACCATCCCAACAGCATTTTCAATAAACTTAACACCATTTCAGTAAAAAAAAAAAAAAGAGATTGCTGACTAATCTGTGGATTACGGTGATGATTTCTGACAGAGGTTGAGGATCAAGGTAAAATGTGATGGGAGATGAGCGGGGGGCTTACTATGCTAGCTCAAAGAGGATTAAGGTAAGGATCTATCGGGGAAGCAGCATTACATAAATTGTTTTTGAGCACAGAAACACATACACACACGTGTTTCTCCAGAAGAGTGCCGGGATGAAATTCCTTGAATTATTCTGTTGCAAATTATATCTATCTATCATTCCTATCCCTTCGGGTCTATTCAATTGTATTTATTCAGAAGAAGAAAAAACAGAATAAAGGACACTCTACTAGCGTTTCTTGACTGGAAAAAATACGTAAAAGGTAGGTTCTGGGAAAATATACATTTTGGATGTATTCAGAACTTGCATATAATTTATCTTGCATCATTTAAAGCATTAGTCGGTGAGGCCGAGAGAAAAACATTGAGTTCCAGTGAGATCTGAAGTGGTTTGAAGCTAAAGGAATTCAATAGATCTGCTCAGGAGGAGAGCATGTCTTATTTGTGAGACAGTTTAATTCGCACTGTCACCTTCACTGTCCATTTAAAGCACTCCACCACCACCGATGCTTTAACCTCCAGATAGACTCTGCTCGTAAACGTCATCATATGACACTTCAACAATGGTGACTTCAGGGACTGCAATGCACTGCGTCTGTGTACAGTGTACTGCATGTTGGTGAGAGTGAGGTAGCCATTAGCGTTTTAGCCAAACTGCACCGCTGATGCCTTCTGACAGAAAAGTCATTCTGCATCACAAAAAGTCATTGACGCACACCGAGAGACACACACACACACACACAAATGCTTGTGTCTGGACTTATTCCACACTGGTTAACACAGAAAGTCATTCACAAATAATGACATTGATAGTGTCTGCGAGGGAGGCCACATGTGTGTGTATTTTGTGTGAGGTGTGGCTGTTCACACAAACACACATTTGACCACTACGAATGTCCCAGCTACGTCCTGGTCATATGGTGTACGCACACTGCCTGAAGTAGAAACTTGTCTGTATCTGGCTGTGATCGACTACATAACAGCAACCAGCTGGCAGCTGGATGTGAGCCTCGCTAAAGAACACTTGAACAAGACAAACAGGGCTGGATGCTGCTGGGTGTGGAGCTTGGAGCTTGAATCTAAATCCCAGGGACAATCTCCCTATACTACCTCATGTCAATGAAATGCTACTTGAAGTTTATTATGATATAAATATAGCAAAATATATTATGAAACCTCTCATCAAAAATAATGTATTTTCTGAAGTGGAAGATTAAACTTGGGTAGATAATGAATAGGTCAATCATAAGCCGTTGTAAGTGGATAACTTAAAGTGTGGATTGAGTGGTTAAGAATATGACAGGAACTTGAGCCGGCTCCAGACACCTATCTAGTTACTGTCTGACTCTGTGTGTGTGTGTGTGTGTGTGTGTGTGTGTTAGGGTGTAGACGCGTGGAGTTCCTGTCACCACACACTGATGTGTTTATTTCACTGCAGCTGGGGTAATCACTCACATTCAGAGACAGACGCAGACAGGCACATACACAAATATTCACATATACACTTACAGTCTCTCTCTCTCTCTCTCTCTCTCTCTCACACACACACACACACACACACCTGCTATGTGGAGTCTACTGGCTTTGCCTGGCCTGTGGGGTCACTCCCACTCGTTGGGTTTCAAAATAAAATATGTATTCTCTCGCTGTCAGGCTGCTGATACTTTTTCAGCCTGAGTGTCCTAATGAAACAGAATCTGCGGAAAAAACAAGTTGACTCTTACTCGGATCAAAACTTTACAGTGCTGCTTAGTTTCAGTGGAGATTTTTAAGAACTCAGTTTGGATGACCTCGGACCAGAAAAGTTATAGATGAATATTTAAAAGAATAACATTTTATAAAACTTTTCATCGAAAGTGAACATTGTGCTGCACTTCTCAAGTGCTCATACTTCACCCTCTGTGTCCACAAAGCCTTTCCTGTTGAACTGCCGAACCCTCCCTGCCGAATCCAATAGCTTTCCATCAGCTTTTAAAGGGTTTCTATCACAGTCTAAAGAGATTTAGATGTTTCTCAAGGATTTCACAATGCCTCAAATTGTGTCTCTCAGGAGCTTTAGATTGAAAGAGGGAGTGGGAAAAAAAACACGGAGGAGACTTACTGATGACAAGCAGTACTGTCAGAGGAAAGTGAAAAGGAAATGTTAGTGCATTAGTTGGTGTGTAGTCATTTTCTTTGCAATCTTGGATTGCTTTGACCCTGACCTCTCAAGGCTAACAGTTGTGCAGCAGTTAAAATGATCCCTGGTTAATCTGTCCCTTTAGTGTACCTCTTGTCATGCTTTAATGTGTGTGTGTGTGTGTGTGTGTGTGTGTGTGTGTGTGTGTGTGTGTGTATTTAAGGAGTCAATGCTTTGGTGTGGCATGTTGACAGCCACGTGATGCCAGCTGGGCATTACGATGTGGGTGTCACGTATCAGGGCACCGACCCCATCACATTGACAACTTTACAACAGTCGTCAACTGGTCGACAAGGCGACTGCAGCCACTAATATTAGAACATTTTTAGAGAGGTCACAGGACACCAGAGCTGTCAATCAAATACAAAATATTGTCTCTATGTGTGCATGTGCAGGAAAATCAAGCTGTACTGCGTGTGTGTGTGTGTGTGTGTGTGTGTGTGTGTGTGTGTGTGTGTGTGTGTGTGTGTGTGTGTATGGAGGAGCAAGAGAAAACGGAATAGAGGAGGGAAGGAAATAGAAAATGAGAATGGCAAAGTCGACATGATAAGAGCAAAGAGGAATAGAAAGTCGGAAGAGATAAAAAAAGAAGAAAAAAGGAAAGTCAGAGCTACAACCTGAGGTCATCAGCAGGTTTTAAACCTAAATCCTTCTAATCAGGTTGGACATAGATGTACTGCAGGGGAGACAGACCAATCCATTTGCCCTGAGATCCTATTATGACAGCAGAAAGGAGTGGAAAAGGTAGCAAATTGAACACACTAGAACAATAGCTCTCAGTATGTGTGTGTGTGTGTGTGTGTGTGTGTGTGTGTGTGTGTGCGCGTGTGCGTGTGTGTGCACGCATGAATGTATTGTGTTCAAACAGGTGTCAAAAATAAAGAAAGCAGATGAAGCAGCAGTAGTAATGAGTCATTGTCTCAAGATGATGGAGTGTGAGTTGTGAGTGGTTGTGCGTCAGAAAGAGAGACCGAAGGAGTGTCACAGAAGTCATTATGGCTCCCCCTGTTTCAACATCTGTTACAATATAAACAATGTGTGTATAATGCTTGATTAACCTCAGAGATTTCTAGAAGGACAGGAAAATATCACTCCGCTATTCCAAACCTTCTGTCCAATTATTTCTCTGCCCCACCTCACCCTTTCCCGACACACTCCCCCTCACTCTGTCTGAGTGCCTCCCCGAGCCCCCTCTCTGTCAGCTTCTCCCCACCTCCCTCGCTCCATCTCAGGGGAGCTGTGTACTTAGACGCAATTGAAAACGACTATCAAACCCTGAGGAGCGACAACTTGATTCAAAGACTCCTTATCCGGCAGCGCAGCCCTTTCCGAGAGCCGTGCTGCTCTTCCCCAGCGACCAACTAAATGAAATTATGTCTTTTTATCCATTCAGGAGGGAACGCAGCCAGATGAAACCAGGAAAGTAAAAAACAATCTGAATTGCGAATGAGGTTCTTCACTGTAGTTAAGGCCCTCGGGGAGTAGAAGTGACACGTGTGGCTTCCCCAAAGTGGATGTTCACTGCACGACACCTTCGATCAGTGAATAAAATGTCGATGTGCTGACAATGTAGTAACGGCAGATACACAACGCTCTTACATTGAGGAGGGCAGTGTTGTGAAGTTGCGAGTGTGTATGTGTTTACCGCACTCGTGTTTGTGTGTACACTTGAAATCCACACCAGTTCTAATCACCGGCATTGCTGGAAACCTCTCACCTCATGAAGACGGCTCTGCTTTTCAAAGTGTTCTTGAGCAAAAGGAAACATCTTAAATGACCAAAATAATGATGGAGTGATTTTACTAGGCCCCGAGCGTAACTTCCCCCGAAGGGAACTTAACCAGTAAAATATAGACTTATTTACACATCTGAACAAAATCTCACATTGTCAAATAGCCCTAGTGGTTGCAGAGATACACCCCTTTTAGTTTGGGTATGCAATTTCCGAGGCCTAAAAATTAGGTTGGCTTTTAAAAGGTTAACCAGTTGTGCCATTTTCCCCTTTACTCCCAGTTTATTCACTTCTGTTCACTTCTCACCAACATGTGCCTCCGTGCTAATGCAACGGTACTTGATTCTACTTCCCAGTCCTTTTGAAGAAAAGCAGGCAATCCACTTCCGTTAATTACCCTCATTATTTCCTGCAAAGCTCAGGTGAGGCAAGAGAGACTGCAGAGGTTTAGCCAGAATTCCTCTCTGTGAGATCGTTGTGCTGCAACTCAAATTGGCTCTCTGGGGATATTGAAGTCTAAGTTTAAACTTTGGATGAGTGTTACCTCGTTGGAGCAGCGCTTTCAAGCAACTGTCACTCAAAACAAGATGCGGGCTGCTCCCCTGATTTCCCACCGTGACAAACGCAATAGATACAATGCTTTATAGTCCTGAAAACATGTTGTAGGAATGTTTAAAAACAAGACAAATGTGAAATGTATTATTCATGTTTTCTCCTGTCATTATGTCATTGTTTGTATCAGTTGCATAGTTAAATAATGCACATTTAGGACTATTTCATGTTGGAATGGGTATTTGCAGTTCAGACGCAATTAAAAAGACTACGCGAAAGGGTCAAAATGTCACAAATTCCCCTTCATATTAGTGTTTTCATTCTGTCTGCCTGGTTAATAACTCTCATGCCATCCCTCATTCCCTGTCTCAGAGTCGTGCTTTTGGGTTCCAGTTTGTTGCAATGTTACACAAAATACATTTTTATTCAGCACACCCTTCAACCACTGACTGTGAAAGAGTGCATGCACCCATCAATGTTCTGCTGTCCGTCATTCACAGTTTGATGATTCAATGACTTGACAATTCCAAATTCCCAAAGGTTTTTTATCCTTATGTTTTTACCTCTTCACATCCTCTGTTGTCTTCATGCTGACATCCTCTCTTACTCTCTCTCTCTCATTCTTTTCTAGAAATAATTTCTCTCAATGAGTCTCCTGCTTCACATCCACCTCAAATGGAGGTTAACAATAACGCTGCACATACCTCAGCAGCTGGTATGCCCTCTGGAGGGCGACACTGTAACAGCACTTCCTGCTCCAGAGACACTTCCTTTCCCAGAGGTTCCTGTTCGAATGACTTCTTCAGGTCTGGGGAAAGAGACAGAGAGAGACAGGGAACTTAATGACTGCTGTAGGACCGGTTAATAGGCGAGCCAGAGAGACGATGTCCGGATTACTGCATAATGATTCTGGACAACATATTGATTTCATTTAAGTGATATGACTGATTCTTGTTCTGATTCTTCTTGTAAACGGTAGAATGCACTTATTGTAAGTCGCTTTGGATAAAAGCGTCAGCTAAATGAAATGTAATATGGTTATGATACAGTAGCGAACATTTTGCTTAAGCAGCCAGTGAAAAAGCTCAGAGATCAGCACACAAAATCCCCAATGGAAAGCGGACTTGTGTGGGAGGCCATTTTGCAGAAGCATCCTGTGATTCAGCAGTCAGGGAGCCCATTTAGGAGATGCTGCCGTGTCATCGCACAGCAGACTCATTACCTCATTTTCCACGGCAACAATGACACAGTAGTTATGGAGTTGGTGGTTGAAGTTAGCCATGCATATGTTGACTTCTCCCACTCTCGTGTCACTTTATAAATGTACACAACAAGGGAAAACACTTAGCTGTGTATTCTTAGAGGCAACTAATGCTCACAGCGGTTTACACACACGCACACACACACACACACACACACACACACACACACACACACACACTCCCAGATACACACCATCTGCAGGTTAAGACTAGTTAAAACAGTTTTATACACACACACACACACACACAACGCTGATCATGCTAAAAGTGCTTTAGCTGCTTCACACGCTATACACAGGCTGCTTTGTTGCCTGTTCACCCCCAATCACTACGCTCAATAGTTTAACCCTGCTGTCATTCCACATAGGCATGCTGGAGTGTGGGGATCTCAAGCAGGCCAAAGACAATAAATGATTCACACTAATGGTCCACATGCTGTGATAAATGACAGCATTACAAAGCAGCGTGGAATGCGCTGCCATTTCTTCAGCAGAAGGTTTCAGAGACGGCTCAGCTGTTTTCATTTTGGAGGGGGAAAATGCTCACAGCAGCAGACAATGAACCAGACATTTAAATAAGACCGACAGAAAGACACAAGAAAGGAGGATGGAGTGAAGGCGTTGAAGGACGTGAGTGAAAACACACACAAAACAACTCTTGTGGAGTTTTGGATAAAGGGTTGGATGGATGGACAGTTTTGTTTCACGGATCTTTATTCCGAATACATTTTGCTCTGAGACCAAACTCGTCGTACACAAAAGAGTGAATTTTATTCATTGTGAGAGTTCAAAAGGAGAAACTTTACTATGTTGCATCCTGTTGTCTTGTTCCTGCAAGTCTTTCTGGGTAAATGCATTTCACGACACTACTTTATAAACTTCGCCTGACGCTGCAATGCCATTCACTCGTCACCTTGTCCTTCACTGTTCTGTTCCCCTGTAGTCTGCTGCCATGCAGCATGCATACAGCCCCATAGCGGCGGCTGGACTTCACACACGTTACAATGATTAGCCTTTCATACAAAAAGGCTGTAAAACAAATGGTAACCTGAGAGGGTGACGATGTTACGGGACTTAGCAGGTGACTTTATTGACGATGGTGTGATGGGTTTCTAAATGAGACCATATGGAGGGGATGGAGTTTCCTTCATTCAAGCTTCTGGGTGCAACTCAAAGGTTTATGATCTCATTTTATGATCGGTCTTTACATTATCTGGATAAAAAGATCTGCAAAACATCTTATCCATTAAATCGTGTAACCATATTGATGGTGCACACATGGACATGGCATGTGTATGCATGGCAGAGCAAAATGTGTAACTGGATGATGAAGTGTCACATTTAATGAATGTCAGAATGTACGGATGATTCATTACATTGGCTAGATACTGTATCTGCAGAAACATGGTGTGCGTATTTCAAAGTGATTTCCAGAGGTTTGTTGACACGGCAGCAACACCAGCAGTAAGTACAAAGTTTCACTTTGAAGAGTTGTAGAGTCACTTTGTTAGTTTGTAAAGGATGGCTGCAGCTGTGGAAGACAAATCCTCTCCCTCGTTTGTCCTTTACTTTTTAAAACCATACGGAAAACCTCCATAGGAGGACACAGCCTGTGTGTGTGTGTGTGTGTGTGTGTGTGTGTGTTATCCTTGTGTCCTTTTCCTCCCCTGGTTCCCAGGTGTACCCTTAATCACCTTATCCATCAGCTGTGGTACACCATTTGTGGACACACACAGACACAAACACACACTAGATAGAATATGTCTTTAATGCTGAACTGGTTGACTCACAGTCCCCCTCTGGGTATTTCATCAGGACAGTCACAGTGGCTCTCAGACATTGAGGCGGTGTGAAAGAGAAGAATAATGGGGGTAAAATGTGATGGGGGGAGCAGCAGGTGGGGGGTTGAAAGATGAGAGGCAGAGCGAGAAAGGAGTGCGGAAGGAGAAGTTGGCAGCACACAGCAGGACCACCTCACTCTTTTTTAATACCAAAACCACCTGTTTGCTCTTTTCCAAAATACTTGTTCATGTCCACCACCTCTATATCAAACCACTCAATAGAAGCTCATGTCAGGCTCATGTCACCGTGTATCATTTGTGTTTATCCGTCTCATCTCTCTTAAAACCAACCAGCAATCCATAAAAACCTCCCGGCCATCAATCTCCTTTATCAGGATCCCAATCCTACAAGGGGAGAGACACAATGTGCCTCAGCTTACCAAAGTATAAGAACTTTGAAGGTTCATATTGAGTTTTATTTGAATGTTTAATCATGAATCACTCTCGCCCCCATTAACACAAACTGACTCAAATACTGGGGAAGCAAAAGGGACTGTGGCGAAGCACGTTTGTAGCTCCCCTTTAACTCAAGCTGCAAAATTAGAATTTGAATATCGGGATTTAAATTAAGTTGAGTATCATTTTGATCAGAAACCTCTGAAGAGAAATATCAGTTTTAATGAAAGACAACACACACTGCCACTGTGTGTTTTGGCTGTTAAATGAAGAGTGCAGATGTGTGTCATGCTCCACAACCAGTGCTCTGGAATGCACATTAAACAGATGAGTGACTTGGTGACACCTGATAACTGTGACCAGGAAATTCATCATGTAAGTTCATACATGCAACATTACTAACATCCAGAATTAGATGGCCTCTGTACTTCTGACTTGTGCAGGCACAGAGCAGACATGTAATACATGCTAGCAATGTCTTTCTATGAGAGGAAATATGACGATACGTGATGCATACACACTCACCCCAGTTCATTTCTGATTATTGCAAATATTCATACTCAAGTTAAATTGAATTATGAATCTGTATGTGAGAACAAGGCATCAGAGGTTATAATGCCGTCTGCTTTCTAGAGATTCTCACCTGCGAGACAAGGTTTCCTTTCATACATATACATCTCCTCATCATCAGATGTCGTGTGGAGAGCTCTCTTGGTTAAGTTAACTGAGGACACAGAGTATTGCTGAGGCTGAATGATAACTTCATAATACAGTCAATCCCTGTGGGCGATGACAGTCTGAACAGAGCATGATGGTTCATTATGGGAGTAATCACCCAAAGCTTTAGCCCTAAATCCACCACATGGCTTCCCAGACATACTGGAAGACAAAGAGAGAGCGACAGGGACGGTGAGATACTGTCACAGTATGGACAATACACACAGGAGATGCAGACTAACAAGTAGGCACGGCACAGAACAACCACAAACACAGACTCGCACACGTAAACGCACCAAGAACAAACGACAACAACGGAGGGCGAGGAAGTGATTGAGGGGTAAGACGCGCTTCTCTCATGCCAGCCAATTCCAGGAACAATTTCCTGGTCTTAATTAGTAAGGGAGATTCTGAAATGAGGAGCTGGTTGTGAGAGTTGATTTCCATAAAGATTGAGAATGAAATTAAAGGAGATTAACGAAAACTGCTCAAGGGATGAACAGACAACACTCACACACTCACACACACACACACATCCCCACACATAGCGCACCATGACAAAACATGTTGCCATGTTTGGTAGCAATAGTGTGACGAGCGCGTGCATGTTTTAGAGTGAGGACATGTGACATTGTGTCCGCGGCACCATGGGACCACGAATTCACCTCAATGGAAGGTGTGTGTTTCTGTGCATGTGTGCAAATACGTGCCCAAGGGGAAATGTGTGCACCAGGGAGGAAGGACAGCTGTGTCCTATCAATTCTCTGACCCCACTTCACTTCCAAAAGCTACCCAGCTTCATAAATATAACAAAAGCAAAGATAAATTCACCGCACAACTTAGAACCACAACGGGGTTGAAAAATACCGAGGGCAACCTTGTCAAGTATTCTTCAGAGTGAACCCTCTTATATGCTGTGTACACAATAAAGCAGCGTAAGCATCTATTCAGAAGATGACCTTTCTTGCAAAAACTCCTCTTTTTCCTCTCTCTTAGCCTCCTTGTCTCCCTCCTTCTCCTCCTTCCTTCTGCCTCGAAAACCTCTTCCACTGCTAAACTAAAACTGTTATTATGTTTGTGGTGAGTTTGTTGCCGCAGGCACCTCTACATAAGCACATTTCAGAGCAATTATCCAAAATGGGTGCCTCTGCCTGCATGCAACCCGTGCCAAATCATAACGGTTTCCCCTGGTGGAGCTGCTCAAGCAATAAAGAGCAATGTGAGATTCTTGGGAAGAAAAAAAGCAAGCAAAGTACTCTCCTTAAGTCACCGAGAGGATCATTTGGACATCAATTCCCCACACCACGGCATGCAATGGAAAGTAAGCAATAGAGCACACAAGGTTATATTTAATAAACACTAGGATAAAATAATTGTAACTGAATACATTTGCATTAAAGTGAAACTATGAAGGAGTTCATGCCATAGCTTTAATAATAAGAGGAATATGAATTGCTTCCTGCTTGGGAGTCATGGAATGCTCGAAAGTAACTGAATACACTTTGAGCTGCAAGTAATGTTAAGCTTGATAATCATCTAAAAGGTTTCATAATATATTTATTCATATGGATAATTTAATGCAAAATCATGGATGTTTTTTTCATCTCAAAATGTCCTGAATTCATAAGGCATTTTATAGCCGGGTACCGCCTCAATCTTTGGCCACATATGTAAAACATAAATGAACAAAATATAAAAAAATGTAAAAAAGAAGAACTGAAGGTATTCTGTGACATGTGAGTGTCACAGTCGTTTTCAGTTTGGTTATATAGGAAGTCATTTTCTCTAAGTGACTGTAGAGTATCTTTCCACTTTCCTCTCAGAACTCTCCACCCTGTCATTTCAACACTTCCCAACCTGTGATCAGCCCGAGACATCAGACGAGGTATTTCCACCCACAGTCAAGTTCTGAACGAGTAAACAACACTGTTTCTGACATGGCTGGCACAAATTATGTTTTCAAAACTGGAAATATTTCAATGAAAAAGTAAAGAAAATGCTGTGAGTGTAGATCATTTTATGCAACTTTTCTTGTCCTTGACTATAATTTGGGAGAATCAATAAAATGCCCATGTTACATTGACATGACAAGGAATTTGTGCTCCAGCAAAAGCAGACATTCATGAATTGACATACTGTCATATATGTTTCATCTGAAAATGTATTTTTGACTTTCAGCCTTTATAGAGTATCTCAACTCTGGGTATGTGTTTGTTGAATCTGCCTTTGTACGTACTGATTATGAACTCTATTATATTTAGTTCCTTTCTGTAAAAATCTTTCTTTTTTTGTTCACACCTTAACCTGCAGACTTGCACATTGAACTGCACTTTGGAAAGTGACTTTAGTTTTGTGTGATAAAATCAACCCTCTGGCTTATCGCTTTAACATACACTTACACTGTGGCACTCCTCGACATCTGGGGAAAAGCTCAGTGACACATCCTAACCACACATCCACACACATGCACTATGGGTTCTCACTAAGCAAATGCTTATTCCGTGTTTGTGAGCGTCATGAGATCTCTCTCGGAGCCAGAAACCAAGGCTCTCTGGATGATGTCATCCAGAGAAAAACACTGATGCTTTTCCACCTATAGCGTTTGCAAAAGTGTCGGGTTGAGTGAGAAGGGAGAAACAGCCTGGATCTTTTGAAAAATCTGTTCTGATTTGAAGATGCATTTCTGAAACTGTGAAGCATGCCAATTCATGCAAAAACAACCCAAGGCCAAATGGCATTGAGACTGCGGTTGTTGGGGAAATTTTGTTTCCCGTCGCTGGGTTACGACTTTATGCCTATAAGGTTGTAAGCAAACATGCCAGTTTAATCCTAAATGAGAGTGGAAGACTTTGGTTTAAATCAATGCTTAAAATCTAACACAAGTAATCCGTGTTGAGTTGTGTTTTCCTTGGTCTAATTCAGCCATGATTGAAAGGAAATCTGCATTCATGCAGCTGAGACATTTGCATCATAAACAAAACAGAAGAAATTCACTAACAGACATTTTCCAGTTGACACAAGGAACGCCTGGGTTGCCGTCTCCCCGAGTGTCTGGACTCCTGATTGCTATGCACACACATGTCTCAGTGGAAGGTGGCAGAACAAATTGCCATCATTTGAAATGTGTGTGTCTCTGAGTGTTTGGATTTGTATGCATGTGTGTGTGTGTGTGACCTTGGCATATTGCTAATCCGTTGGAGGAGAAAGACCCGACCTGAGAGCTGCAGGGCAAAGAGCATGACTGACACTGCATGCCCATTTGTGTGTATGAAGTGTAAGTGTCTGTTTTGCTTACCATTATGTACGTACCTGCAATGCTGTGCATAACTGAATGTAGGTGTGTGTGTGTGTGTGTGTGTTCGTCTCACCTGCGTTATACACTTGAATTAGGCTGCCTGTGCTCACTCTTAACTCAGCTGAAGTGCCCTGCTCCAAAAGACCAACTAATCACTCTAAGATTTAATATCTAAAGATTGAATATCTCTGACAGGTTTACAGCCACAACACTGATTGCCAGTATCCAGATACAAACTGTGTATTCACATAATGCCTTGAAGTGTTAATTATGCAGTTATTAAACCAGCCTCAATATGGTGGAGTATGAAAAGATAGAGCCAAAGAAAAGGGGTGCCCAAGTTAGAGAATGAAACATGAAGTACAAGATGAGCAAAGTGATAAAAAACTAAAAGACAATAGGAGAGGGGATATAAGGAAATGAGTGGGAAGAGGAGATGGGAATGTGGTAGAGAAATGCTGAATTGCAATAGCATGGTGCGGTAAAAAAGACACTTTGCTCAGCAAGCTCTAGCTGCCAGGAAGCATTTTAATCACAACGGTAGATCCAAATAGGAGCCGAAAGCATGGTAGGTCAGGAGGTTGGGTCGATTTGAAGTAAAAGGTTATCACAAGAGGGGGCTGAGTGTAATCAGATCTGGTTAAGGGAGAAATCACTGTTATAATACAAAGACAGAAAGTGAAGGACAAAGGGGCAGACAAAGTCAGAAGGAAAATATACACTACAGAAAAAGAAAGGAATGAGAGGCACTGATGACAAAAAGAGGGAGCGTGGAGTCAAAGACAGGCAGAGGTTCTATCTTTCCTCCTGATATCTGTTGGCCGACACGTCTTCCTAGAGGCATCCTCCACCTATCCTCCAAAAGAGCTCTTTCTTACACGTGTGAAATACTATCTACCCATGAATGGTTTCATGGTAGTTTGCCGATATAATGTGGGCCATCTTTTGTTATTCAATGTAGAAAATCAATGTAGAAAATTTAAGATTTAGTGTAGACCATTGGAATTTTAAAACTGGGCAGCCCATGAACAGTCAAAATGAAGTAAAGATGTAAATATGGAAAATAATTTTAGCTCAATGTTATTGTAGTTAGTGGTAGCAGGTGCCTTATAGAACTATTCAGTGTGTTAATAATGTATAAATACATTTGAGCGAGGCGCACACATTCATACATCAGCTATAACTTTATGAAAAGGTAAGCCAGTGAACAATGTGGGCTTCACTTCTCAGTATGTGTACACATCTGTGCTGCTGTTGTCAACATTCACGTGTTTCCCTCAGAGTAACTCAGAAGCCTGTATACGTACGCTTGCCTGCATCTGTCTCTCAGCGTGCACCAGCCTCAACGTAAGCCAAAAACAGCACATTACACAGCTTTTATTGCACCCGGAGGAGGGCCCATTCCATGCGCAAATGTTATTAGCGGAGCTTAGAAGGATATTTCTGACTGCGTCCCTAACTCTCTGCTGACAGGCAGAGAAACATCCTCACATACCAAAGCAACGCAGAGAGTAGTGAGGCTCTGTTCTGAATTACAATGGTCTTACAAGCCAAATGAACTGAGAAACGAATGAAATGAAATGAATGTTGTTGAGGAGCTGCCACACAACTATCAATATGCATTGTATATTGTGTAAGCTTGAGTCTGCAAATTGTTCTATGCGTGTACAAGTGTACATTAACTATATCTAAATAATCTGGTATTAATTAATGATGGTGGTCTGCAGAATATATGCTTTAATCTAGTGTCCAGGCCTACCATAGGTTATGCACTATGTTATTTGTGATGTAAAATTGTAATGTAAATAATGTGAATTCATCTTTATAAATATATATTTACTTCATTACTTTGTAATTTAATGACATTACTGTTCAGTAATCTTTTTCGGTAAATTAAATACCTAAACAAAATGTTTGTTTTTTGTTCGCTTCCTTCATAACACAAATAAGTCCAATAAATAAATATGTCTGTAAGTCAGAGTGTACATAAATAAAAGAGGCATCCAAGCCCTGCAAAAGTAAAAATGTGAAACCTTACAGCCAAATAAAATAATGAAAACCAAGAGTCAACATGATGGATTTCCTTCTGCAGCACGAATAAGACCAACCAGGGAAAACAAGATTTTCAGGTTGCGTGTCTGTTAGAATGATACTGTCTGTTAAAGTACTAAATATGGGGAAGTGTGCAGTTTGTTGAGTGCTGAATGGACTCTGTCAAAGGCCCCCAGTTGTCCTTTTGAGTGTTCAGTCAAGCAGAGCCCCACTGTCAGTGCAAGCCAGGGAGGTGGGGTCGATTTTGTTATTGGTATTTCTTTTCTGCTTGACCCTTCTATAACCTGAGCACTCGAGATGAGTCCCAGTTGTCGTATATGGCTGAATTGACCAGCGCAATGCCGCTTGGATAACTACTGCTGTGGGGTTCAATTCTCAGGCCAGTGAAAGGAGCTTTGACGGGACAATCCATTCTGTTATATGAGGCTTGAGATTGAATGAAAACAAACAAGTTTTCTTTGCTGATTTCTATCAAACATCTCAACTCCTTTGCCACACAGTTGCTGCAAAGCTGCCAAGTGACGATCACTCACAACAAAGTTCAAACCTTTTCTTTGTCCCTGGACTGTTGTTTAGATCCAACAATCCAAAAATGATTTCCCGATGTGATCACTGCAGTGTTAGTCTGCTGGAGTGATAGTGCGTGTGCCTGGGTCTAGTCTGGCCTGTGTTCTGTTGGTGACCTTATAGGCCGACTCCCATTTGTCAAATGAAATTCTTCACCAGAGCATAACAGGAAGCTACTGATGGTAAAGTTATAGAGCTAAGTCTCTGCTTAGAAAAAGTTCCCCACCATCTAGGATTCGGTGTCAAAACAATTTAAAAGGTTCAACTCAACCACAACCATGAGTCTTTCTAGTTAAATGTTTATCTCAGAGCAGTAATGTGCCTCTGCACATAGAGGTCAAAGTCACTAGAATTGTCAGGAGTAGCACATATTCATGGTCTTATTTTATCAGCAATAACCAATCCATGATATCTGTAATTATTTACCTTTGTGCATGTACGATTGTCTGTTTTGGAGGTTTATACCTTTTCATTTTTGGGAAGAAAATGCATTTATCCATGTCTTATATGTCATGTAAAAATGTATGTCGATATAAATGTATGTCGATACAAACGTATTTGTGCGTATGATAACTCTCCATGCTCACTGATGTGTGAACAGCCCCCTCTGGTCTTTAAACCTCACATGCATGTGCACAGTACTGTACTCACATGCGATGCGGACGTGTGCCTTCCGGCTCTTGGTGGTTCCAGCGGAGCTCCAGGCCACGCACTGACACCAGTAATCTTCAGGACCAAACAGCTCCTCGACCTGCTGCCGTGTGATTTCTATACTGGCTTCTCTTACGACCAGACCTGCAGAAGAAAACAAAAGCACTGTTGAATCACTTGCGATTGCGGTAGAAAAGTTAAAGAAGATTGCCTGAAAAGTGAAATGAGTCACACGTCCCTGTTCTCACCAAGCCACTGAGTCTCAAAAGAAAGTAAACGTCTATTTAAGCTTAGAATCTGGTGACGTGGCTTTTATGTTAGCTAGAGAAGCAAAAGCAAAAGCGGTGCACAGTAAATATTGGCCCAGGATATTCATACAATACCGGCTGCTTGTTTACAAAGCTAGATCATTCTACTGAGAAGACTCCCTCTGGATTTAATGTAAACTTTGAGAGATTGTTCCTTTGCACTTCCACCACTTAACCCACTTCACTCTCCGGTTCCCTCTTTTCTCTGGTGTTTTGAAAGCAGCTGCATTGAAGAATAAGGGTGAGGTTTGAATAGCTGCACTCCACTGATAGGACTGCAAGGGAGCACAGATAGAGGACTGCATAGAAAAATAGGAAATGAAGAGCAAGGGATTAACTCAGGATACAAATGGTGGAAACATAGAAAAGGGTGCACAGGTGTAGGGGAAAAAAGAGAAATTGAGAAAATTGTGGAAATGCATGAAAGGAATAATACAAAAGTAGGAGGAGGGAACAAGGAGAGACTGATGAAAATAAAAAAGAGTGAGTAAAGCTCACAAAATATGAAGAAAGAGGAGGAGGAAATGAGAGAAACGGTAGCCTGCTAGAAGTAATGGAGAATAAAATGACAGAGGCACAGTGAGAGGAAGAGAGAGGATGACGGAATAAGAGGAGGGAGAGGGCAATGAAATGTGAAACGGAGAGGAAAAGGGAAAGGAGATAAAAATGAGTTTAGGTAAAAGTGTGTGGGGACTGGGAAGCAAAATGCTATGAAAAAAATATCTTGGCAGTTTATTTCAGGTTCAGCAGTGTTACAAAGACTCAAGCAAGAATCTCTATGGGGCTCCACAAATCTGACTTGGGCCTATTACTTATGAAGACTCTCAGTAAGTTCCTGCCACCAGAGAAATTGAGAGAGAGTTAAAGTAAGCATGCCAGCCTAAAGGCAAAAGGGACCAAGGGAAAGGCAAAAAGCAAAATCCAGTGAGCAGGACTGTGGCGGACCAATGGCCATTAATGGCCAGCAGGAGAATTAAAGAGAAGCCCAAGAGGGCAAAGAGTAAGAAAGGCAACCAAAGCCAGCTGGGAGATGGGGAGACTTGGCTTTTGAGTGTGAAAAAAAAATCAAGATTGATAAGAAGGCCAGGCAAAGATGGAAGAGGTGCAAAGTAAAAAAAGGGAATTGAAGATATGGCAATTCAAATAACATTGATGGCACAGAGGGTAAAATGGAAAGTAAGGCAGAGAGTGAAGAGCTCGCTGGAGGTACTGCTGGCACAACAAGAGATAATAGCCAGTCAGGGGGAGAAAGCTATGAGGGTAAAGAGCAAAGACAGTATAACAAACTAGCAAACAGGGGAGATTGTTATGGTTTCTCAGCTTTAAACAAAATGGGCAAAGGACACAGAGGGAGGTGGAGGCTAAGGAAATGGCAGCTAAAGTGGCAATTATAACCAGCAAGCAACCCAGGACTAAAACTGAGATCACTAGGCAGTTGCAATGAGCCAAAGACACAGTGTGGTGGACAAAAAGGATGAGGAAGAGGTGGACACCAGTGGGCATTCTACTGCCGAAGTAATGAGGGAAGTAAGGCAATTAAAGTGAACGGTTAAAGTGAGCCAGAGAGCGAGTTATGGCAAATGGACTCAAAGAAATGAAAATAAAAGATGATGGTACCCGGGATTTGGGGAAACAGTAAGAGCTAAGGCGCAAGTTAGTGTTGAAGACAAATGAAATGGAAAACATTTAAAGCATTTGCATCACTGATCATATGGCATATTAAGATGAAGATCAAAAAGTATAAGCAGTAAAATACATTAAATGCATTGCATTGGAATAAAAAGAGACTTTAAAGCAGCAAACCTAAGAACCGGTACACAATATATAAGGTATTACCAATCAAATTAAATTCTACACTTTTTCTCATCATAAATAACTTATGACAAATCAGAAAATAAGAAATCAGAGGATGTACTGCAGCATGGAGAACAGTTGCTACACCTCAGGTGTTCTGGCTAAACACCTGCAGCTGGCTTGACTCTCAGAAGAGGATGCTTTTTCCCACCAGAGGACTGACAAAAGTACAAAAAGCTTTGTGTTGCAGGTGTGGTGGTTCGAGGCACCACCACCAGGTGGCATTATGGTAACCCTGGTTACGGCCAGAATGCTGTTCTTTTGTCTTTTTACTCAGGCAGATACTGGGCAGCCGGGAGGAGCGCGCCCCGCCACGCACAGCTGCAAATCATTCCATCATCAGGAGGCAGTTAAGGGGGGCCTCCTCCCGGAGGCCCAGTGTCGAGAGATTGCCATGCTTGCAACCACGCACGCCACTCAACTTCATCGACCACCGAGACACCACTGGAACTATTCACGAGCTCACCCCGAGAGTCGCCGAGCAGCGACGGTGTACACGTCATCAGCCCGCGCCGAGCGTCGCCTTCAGCGGCTGAGTTTCCTGTTTACCCTTGCTTGTGCGCTGTAAATAAAGCCTTTTGTTTCACCATCCGCTCAGCTCGCCTGCGGTTTGCTTTTGGGTCCACCTTGAGACGTGACAGAATCTCTCGACCAACGACATGGACCCAGCAGACCTGGACGGGATTCAGGGGGCCCTCCGCAACCAGGGGGCTCGCATCGGGAGACTCGACCGAGATGTCGCTGCGCTTCTGGAGGCCGTTCAGGAGATCCGGAGCGGGGTTGTCCAACTAGCCGCTCAGAGGACTCCGCAACCTGACGCCCCCGCCGCCCCTACTGGCGCCCCCGGTGAGGAGGGACCCTCGACGCCACGGGCCGAGGCCGCCGCTATGGAGCCACGCGTCCCCCTTCCAGAACCATATGCAGGCGAGTCCGGGGGGTGTGGCCGCTTTCTGTTGAACTGTTCATTGGTATTTGAATTGCAGCCCCGCAGTTATGTCTCCGATAGAGCCCGTATCGCGTTTTGCGTAAATTTGCTCCGCGGTAGGGCGGCCCAGTGGGCTACCGCACTTTGGGATAGCCAGTCCACCATTTTGGGCTCCTTTGCGGGGTTCTCTGCGGAGCTCCGCAAAGTGTTTGATCACCCGGTGCGCGGGCAGGATGCGCTGAACCGGCTGCTCTCGTTGCGGCAGGGATCCGGATCCGTGGCGGATTTCGCCATCGAGTTTCGGATTCTTGCCGCGGAGAGCGGCGCGAACGAGCGGACGCTAATGACCATCTTTGCGCGTAACCTGTCCGAGGGGCTGAAAGATGAGCTAGTTTCACGAGACAGTACCACGACGCTAGAGGAGCTCATCTCCCTGGCCATTTTACTAGACAACCGTCTTCGAGAGCGCCGACGCGAACGCGCCCGGCGGGCCCCGCACCCGGTCCCGTTCGCGGGTCCCGGTTCTGGTCCCGGCGGGATCCCGGTAGAGCCGCTGGCGGAACGCCAGGAGCCAGATGAGCCCATGCAGCTGGGGCGGGCTCACCTGACTCAGGCCGAACGCCAGCGACGAAGGCGGCTCCAGTTATGCATGTATTGCGGCCAGCCCGGGCATTATGCCGCCACGTGCCGGGAGGCCCCAAAAGGGGAGGCTCACCAGTAGGGGAGAGCCTCCTGGTGAGTAACGCCGCATCTCCGAGCTCTCCGCCCCGTTTTTCACTTCCTGCTACCGTGGTCACCCCGTCCCAGACTTACCCGACCACGGTTCTCGTTGACTCCGGGTCGGACGAGAATTTTTTGGATTCAGGGTTCGCGATCAGAATGGGGCTGTCGTTAGAGCCGCTCGATCGCCCGAGGGCGGTGAACGCTTTGGATGGCCGCCTGATCGCGCAGGTAACCCACCGCACTAGTTCCCTTACCCTTAAAGTATCTGGAAATCACTCGGAGACCATTCGGTTATACGTTCTTCCCTCGCCCGCGGCCCCGATTGTGTTAGGACTCCCCTGGTTGCAACTCCACAAACCCCAGCTGGACTGGGCTACGTTGTCCATCGCCAGCTGGAGTGTGGCTTGTCATGCCCGCTGCCTCGGAGCGGCGAGTCTCACATCCCCTCGACCCGCCGCGCCGCCGTCCCTCCCTGACCTGTCCGCCGTGCCGTCTGAGTATCACGATCTTTCCCCGGTGTTCTGTAAGGACCGGGCGCGTTCACTGCCGCCGCACCGCCCTTATGACTGCGCAATAGATCTGCTTCCGGGCGCTCTGCTTCCCACCAGTCGACTGTATAGTATTTCGCGTCCCGAGCGACAGGCTATGGAGAGATACATTCAGGAGTGTCTGGGGGCCGGTCTGATTCGCCCATCCTCGGCGCCGCTGGGGGCCGGTTTCTTCTTCGTGGAGAAGAAGGACCGGTCGTTGCGCCCGTGCATCGATTACCGCGGCCTTAATCAGATCACGACAAAGAATAAGACACCCCTGCCACTAATCGACCCCTCGTTCGAGCCCCTCTGCCACGCGCAAGTTTTTTCCAAACTCGACCTTAGGAACGCTTACCACCTGGTTCGTATCCGCGAGGGGGACGAGTGGAAGACGGCGTTTAACACCCCGCTGGGCCAGTTTGAGTACCGGGTGATGCCTTTCGGCCTCACTAATGCCCCCGCCGTTTTTCAGACCCTTATGAATGACTTGTTTCGGGATATGACGGGCCAGTTCGTGTTTATCTATCTTGACGACATCCTCATCTTCTCCCGTTCCCTTGCGGACCATCGGCGGCACGTGCGGCTGGTTCTCCAGCGGCTGCTGGAGAATAGACTGTACGTAAAGCCGGAGAAATGCGAGTTTCACGTCCCGTCAGTTAGCTTTCTTGGTTTCGTCATAGCCCGGGGCCAGCTAGAGCCGGACCCGGCCAAAATCAAGGCGGTGATGGACTGGCCGGTGCCGAGCACCCGCAAAGAGCTGCAGCGTTTTCTCGGGTTCGCGAACTTCTACCGCCGGTTCATTCGAGATTACAGCAAGGTGGCCACACCCCTCACCCAGCTGACCTCCACCAGTACCTCCTTCAGCTGGACGCCCGCAGCCGACTCCGCTTTTGTCAAAATGAAGGCCCTGTTTACCAGTGCACCCATCCTGAAGCACCCGGATCCGGCACGCCAGTTCGTGGTGGAGGTAGACGCGTCGGAGGCCGGTGCGGGGGCTGTCCTGTCCCAGCGGGACCCCTCCACCCAGAAGCTTCACCCTTGTGCTTTTCTGTCCAGACGATTGAGCCCGGCCCAACGCAACTATGACGTGGGGAACCGGGAACTGCTGGCGGTTGTCCTGGCCCTCCAGGAGTGGAGGCACTGGTTAGAGGGCAGCCAGCAGCCGTTCTTGATATGGACTGACCACAAGAACCTGGCCTACCTTCAGGCGGCCCGGCGGCTAAACCCCCGTCAGGCCCGGTGGGCACTGTTCCTGAGCAGGTTCTCCTTCGTGCTGTCCTATCGCCCCGGGAGCCGAAACGGTAAGCCGGACGCTCTATCTAGGATTTTCCCCCCCCCCTCAGAGACCCCGGACCCCGCCACCATCATTCCTCCCGCCTGTGTAGTAGGAGCAGCAACGTGGGAGATCGAGTCGGTGGTCCAGGAAGCACAGCGGGGCGTTCCGATTCCGGGGGGTGGGGCCCCGAACCGCCTGTTTGTTCCGCCGACGGCTCGCTCCCAGGTTCTCCAGTGGGGTCACTCCTCCAACCTGTCGTGCCACCCGGGATTCCGACGGACCGCGACCTTCATCCGCCAGCGGTTCTGGTGGCCGGGGTTGGACCGGGACACTCGAGAGTTCGTGGCGGCCTGCTCGATCTGCGCCCGGGGCAAGGCGTCTCACCAGCTTCCGGCCGGGTTGCTGCAACCGCTGCCGGTGCCGAGCAGGCCCTGGTCTCACGTCGCGGTGGATTTCGTCACCGGGTTGCCGCCATCCGAGGGGAATACCGTCATCATGACCGTTGTGGACAGGTTTTCCAAGGCGGTCCATTATGTCCCCCTTCCCAAACTTCCCTCCGCCTTGGAGACTGCCGACCTGCTGATCCTCCACGTTTTCCGCCTCCACGGTCTCCCGATGGACGTGGTGTCGGACCGGGGTCCTCAGTTTTCGTCCGGGGTCTGGAGTGCGTTCTGCAGGGCCCTGGGGGCAACCGCCAGCCTGTCCTCCGGTTACCATCCGCAGACGAACGGCCAAACCGAGAGGGCCAACCAGAACCTGGGAGCGGCGCTCCGGTGTGTCGCCGCGCACCACCCCGTGTCCTGGAGCACGTTTTTGCCATGGGTTGAGTATGCTCACAACTCCCTGTCTTCCTCAGCCACTGGTATGTCTCCTTTTATGGCATGTTTTGGGTTTCAGCCACCGTTGTTCCCGGCCCAGGAGGTGGAGGTAGCGGTGCAGTCCGTGACGGAGCATCTCCGGAGGATCCGGGCAGTCTGGGTCGAGGCGAGGGCTGCCCTCACGCGGTCCTCCGCAAAGAACAAACGGCTGGCCGACCGGCATCGGGCTCCGGTCCCGAAGTACAAAGTGGGACAGCGGGTGTGGCTGTCATCCCGGGACCTTCCATTGCCAACGGAGTCTCGCAAGCTTAACCCCCGGTACGTCGGTCCGTACCCCATAGCTCGGATCATCAACCCCTCCGCCGTTCGCCTGACCCTCCCGGCAGCTTTGAAGGTCCATCCCACATTCCACGTTTCCCTTCTGAAACCGGTCGCCGAGAGCGAGCTCAGCCCTCCGGCCGTTCCCCCTCCGCCCCCCCTGGTCATCGACGGGCAGCCCGCTCACGCCGTCTCCAAGATCCTGGACGTCCGGCGCCGGGGCCGCGGTTTCCAGTACCTGGTGGACTGGGAGGGATATGGTCCCGAGGAACGGTCCTGGCTTCCCTGCCGGCAGATAACCCCAGATCTGCTCCGGGATTTTTATCGGGAGAACCCGGGTAAGCCCGGTAAGCCACCTGGAGGTGTCCGTTGAGGGGGGGGTACTGTGGTGGTTCGAGGCACCACCACCAGGTGGCATTATGGTAACCCTGGTTACGGCCAGAATGCTGTTCTTTTGTCTTTTTACTCAGGCAGATACTGGGCAGCCGGGAGGAGCGCGCCCCGCCACGCACAGCTGCAAATCATTCCATCATCAGGAGGCAGTTAAGGGGGGCCTCCTCCCGGAGGCCCAGTGTCGAGAGATTGCCATGCTTGCAACCACGCACGCCACTCAACTTCATCGACCACCGAGACACCACTGGAACTATTCACGAGCTCACCCCGAGAGTCGCCGAGCAGCGACGGTGTACACGTCATCAGCCCGCGGCGAGCGTCGCCTTCAGCGGCTGAGTTTCCTGTTTACCCTTGCTTGTGCGCTGTAAATAAAGCCTTTTGTTTCACCATCCGCTCAGCTCGCCTGCGGTTTGCTTTTGGGTCCACCTTGAGACGTGACAGCAGGCCTTCATGAATATAGTCTAAACTAAGACAAGTGTTACACCTCGCTCTTGCATTCAAAGTTTATTTGATCTTTTAATATATTAAGTTATTGGTGCTAACTCTGCACTCAAAGCAATATTGAGGAATGTCGTTGATCATGTGAAGCTCATCTGTGCCACAATTCCCATTCCCCTTTATAAACTCTATTATGCAAACAAGTGATATTTACAGTTCATCCCTACACGTGTGACCACAACAGTATGTTGTTGCTGCCTGTTTTTAATTGGAGAGGTGAGTCACTTTTTGAGAAGGTGAATGAAGCCTGTTTTGCGTTATACTTTAAAGAGCAAGTTGGAGGACTGCAACACAGAGTTAACGATGGGTGAGTTGCAAGGTATTGCATGTATTGAAAAGGGAAGATATTAGTGAGAGGACACGAGAGAGCACAGAGCGTTGCAGGGATATGAGAAAACAGACTGACAGAAGGAAAACAAATCCACAACAGGACATATAGCGTGAATCAAGGAGAGCCACGTGTGTTTTACTGCCGGGAAATCAATGACAGTAATGATGAAATGTATTCAATGTCCCAGGGAAGCTGGCGTCAAAAAGATACACCAATCTGACGCTGTTGGCTTAGTGGAAAGGAATGGAGGAGCTGTCAATGGAGTCACCGTGCACTGAGGTAATCCTTTAACTGGCAGCGTCAGACACCTGACCAGTGGCCAGTGACTATTGTCTAGCTCAGTGGTTTTCAACCTTTTTTTGAGCCGCGGCACATTTTCTACAATAGGAAACCGACCAACAACCAAAAACGTTACAACATGTCACATTGTAGCATAATACAGCATATATGGTAGGTAATTATTGCGCTACCTATTTTATTTAATTACTATGCCAGACACTTTATTGCAGACTCAGACTCAACAATGGAAAATGATTTGCGACTAAATCATATTTTTCTGGACCGATTAAGTGCAATTGGACATTTTCCCACGGCACACCAGACGATCTCTCACGGCACACAGTGGTTATAAATAACTGGTCTAAACATCCTGGTTTAGCTCAGGAATTAGAAACAAATGGATGACAGCAAGAGTTCTTGACACAAACCTGATTTCTTGGCCATGTGTACATGTAACTGGGTGTCTAATGGGTGGTGGGCTTGTGCTAAGACTTGCAACAAGGGGACGTGGTTGTAAAGCAGTGAAACAGATGAGGTCTCACTAAAGATATGTAATATTTTAGTTTTCACCATGTGTTGAATTCAAACACATTTGCATAATAAGAGTCAATGACAGACTCAGATCCAATGCTCAAAACAAAAAAACTAAACAATGCAGGACAACATTGACATGTTTGGTATAAAATCGTACGTGTAGTTTTGGAAGTTATCAATGCAACAACGTATCTGCCCTTGTGGAGATACACATTGGTTTTGAGGTCCACCGTGTTTTTATGAGGATGCGGCATCAAATGGTTAAATATAACATTCACAGCGTCATCTGTGTGTTTTCATGTCAGCTGGGGGTTAAAAGTAAGTATGACAAGTCAAACCAGAAAAATGGAAAAAAGGTATGGAAAACTTTTCACAAATTCATCCCTATCTCCATCCTCCACGATTCCCTTGTTTTCTTTCATAGTCGTGTCAATACAAAAATGTTAAACAAACACAGAAAAAAGTGGGACTCCTTAAAGACAGATGTCATTTGATCTGGAGTTGTGCTGTTGAAACCAGTAAAGCCCCAGTTGTTCCCATTGTTTGCCAATGGAAACTCAGGAAGCTAGTGCTGCCGAGCAGAGAGCGACTGAATTACCTGAGGCTCAAAAAGTCCCAGATCACTTGGTGTCTTATTTTGTTTAGATGCAGTGCTTAGAGCATTCGTATCATTCTCTTAAGAGAAGACAAGCGTGGCATGGTGGGTCTCTGTAGCATGACGGTGCTTCACATCAACAAAACCACTGCTGTCAGCTGAGGGAGGTGAGGGGAAGGAAGTAGATGAAAAATGGAGGACAAGTATCAAGACGAGTGGAGACTGTCACAAACATTTCTATCAATCACAAAACTGCACACATCCCCCAAATATTTATCTTAGTCCTAAAGTGTCAATTCTTATAACAAACTTTACTTGTCAGCTGGGGAGGAAAAGTATAAATGTGGACGAATGTGCTCTGTCAGGTCTGGACTTTTGTATTTGACAAATGGGGACTAAAGGAGCGAACATGCACAAAAAAAACTGATCTGAAACAGGTTGCAGAGTCGAGATATACACATCATGTTCTACCTCCGTGGGTTTGCATAGCAGTTTGTTCTACTGCACATGTTCACAAGAAAGTACTGTTTACTAAATGTGATGCAAGGATTCAGGCGGTTCAGAAAATCTGCAGGTTTCTTTTTTATACTCCAAATATAGACAAGAAGGTAACTCTTAAAAATCAACATGTAAAACAGAAAGGTTTGGATAATAACTTTGCATTTCTCAATATTTTGACATTTGAATACTGTAAGTTAATTGGTGTTTCATTTGTCTTGCTATAACTCCATTGCCATCACCACATTTAACCTGCTTGACCTATCCATTATAAGTTGCATAAAACAACTGCATAAATAAGATCCTGATTATAAAACAAACACATTGTGTTCCTTTAAATGCACCACTCAGGGTAAGTTTGGGGAATTGTGTTTTCACATGCTAAACTGTATTTGTCAAATAAAAATGATTTGTTAGCAGAAGCTTCAATACAGGAGTCTTTCTTGTTATCAAGAGAAAAAAAGATAATGATAAGCAGCTTTTTCATGGAAGTGGCACGAAAGGCGGAAAAGCATGTTTTAAACCAGTGAAACAAAAAGCAGAGAAATGTTATTATGCAATCAATCAATTATGAGTCAATTATGTAATCTACACAATGTCAGCCAAATGAATGGGCTTGATAGTCTCATTTTCATTGTTTTGCTTTTTTTCCACATTTCCCTTTGTCTCACTATCTCCCACTGTGTTTTGACAGAAATACACAGATAAGGAAAACAGACAAAAACAGTAATGACAGTCAAAAGTGTAAAGGCTTACTTATTACTTTAAATCAAATGAACCAGACACGGAACAAAACAGCGAGAGAGGAATACATATGAGAGAAAGCCAGTGAGTCAGGGACAGACGTGCGAAACAGAAACTGGGGTTTTGAGGCCAAATGGTTTAGAAAAGGAAAAAGAAATAAGGGAACAGGGGGAGAAGCACTCAAAAGCTTTGTGGTGTTTGATGTGATCAGCGACAGGTCAAACAGACAGGCCTTCAGGGAAAACAGAGGGTACAGGAAAAGTCAACGCTGGCTGTTATTAATTCATCAGTGGCACCGAGGGAGAGAGTCTGACAAAAGACAAAGGCAGGAGGTCAGAATAGATACCTCCAGGAGACGGACCAAATAACACAAGCAGCCCTGCAACAAATAATCCAATTGTGCGGCGCCATTTTCGCTGAAACAGAGCCATTGAATTTACTTTCTCTCCCGTATGCAAATGAGTAAGATACAGCAAGATTCAAGAAGTGTGGGTCTCTGTTTTCTGCAAACAGCTGCTGTGCTGAAGTGTTTGTGGGCCGCGCGCTGCATGGCGACCAGCTCCAGGGATGTTGTTCAGTAAGTGACCCGGTGCTCTGACCCACCACCTGTGGAGGAGCTGCAAGCTAAAACACAATTTCCCTACAGGGATCATTTCAGGCTTTGTGGCTTCACCACAAACCTTAGTGACTGTGGCTGCGTAACCATAGCCACAACTTTAAAACTCAGCAAATGTGTTGAATGACACATATTACATGGATGTATGCCATTTTGTTAAAGAATAATGGAGGAATTTGTCAAGAAACATAATCAATGTTGACGCTTCCAGAGTGAGACGTGACTGAGTGCTTTAATAAGCATGACAACGATGTGAATCATGAGCCTTCATCGGCACCGGGGGCCACACAGGTGTCACAAAGATAAGACTGTTTTGTTGAGTCCGTTCATTTTCCCCTCAGATTCGTCTAACGCAAGTCAGAGTTTCACAAAAATCAAGACCCTTCCAGAGGCAGGACAAAGCCTCATGTTTCTATGGTAACAATCAGTGGCATCTGCTGTCCAGGGGCACTGAATGGCGCCTAAAGAGGAAAACAAGGCTAGTAATTTGTTTGTAAGAAGGGGAAGGTTTTTACAGATTGCAGTGGGGACAGTGGGTCATGTTCATTTGTGTGAGGAAGATAGACTGAAGAGCAGCAGCATGAAGCGACCACAGCTCTCAGTCTGCTGTTGTGTTTGTATTATTGCTAAACCTCAACACTCCATTCAAATATATCTTCAAAAAAGTTGATTTCTGCAGAAATAAACAGAGGTTTGATGCGGATGCTCAGTCAGCCATGTTTTTTCTTATTCTTTTTCAGTTTGCAAAAATGTCTTAATTTATAAAGAATGCATGTCTTATCAGTCCTACTTCAGGTTGTCTGGACCGCCTTATGCAACACATGTAGACATCTATCTGCAGTAGATCGAAGCTAAAGTCACAATCTATCATTGTGACAGCGGCCCACGATACAGTGTGCAAGCACAACATTGATCAAATGTAACAGAAATAAGATGAAGTCCAACAGCAGTCAGACATTTAGAGATGCATTTCACAGCCAGTGCTCAAGATTACCTGAGAGCCCACTATAAATGATTACATAATCACCCCAGGACGAGAGAGGAAAAGATGGAGACAGAAAGGCAGACACCAAATTGAAAGAGTAAAATGACAACAAGATAAGAGGCATTGTGGGAAAAGGGAGTGTGCAAGGGTTGACTGAGTTCTCCGGCAACGGAGGGAAATCATCCAGGACATTGACAGAACAGACTCACCGGCCTGTGACCAATTGAAGACACTCAGCGCAGACAGTAGCGTGTGTAGACATGAATGTGTGTGTATGTGCATGCTCACTTAATGGCTCCCACAGTGACATTGATTGATCATCACAGTCTCTCCATGTTCGAGTACCTCTACTGTGTGTGTGTGTGTGCGTGTGTGTGTGTGTGTGTGTGTGTGTGCGTGCATTGATACAGTCCATGTGAGTGTCAGTGAGCGTACACGTCCTCCAATGGCTCTGAAGAAGCAGTGAACCAGGACATTCCAGGACATGAGAAAAAGCTCACGTAAAATAAACAAAACACACAAACACACACACGCACGCACACACACACACACACACACACACACACACACACACACACACACACACACACACACACACACACACAATTTCCCACACAAAATAAAACATCCTCACAGACATAGCAAAAACATGCCATTGGTCAATAGACACAGTTGTAGCGACACCGGCAGACAGAGAGCTCTCTCAGAGATCAGGAGCCACTGAAACAGAAGCTAATTGACCTCCTTTATAAATCTTGATGGTTGTTAATAATTGAAATCGAACAATCTCGGTATAAGAGAGGGAGAGATGGATACAAAGAGACAGAGGAAGGGAGAGGATGAAACAGGTGAGAGAGCTTGACAGAGTGGGAGAGATGACATAAAGAGGGAGAGAGCAGAGAAGAGAAACATTGGGAGGAAGAGAAGGGAGGAGAAATCAATGCGAGTGAGATGGCAGCAAAGGAGGGAAAGAGGTCACAAATCACCCAAGCCAATACTGTGTGTGCCAATAATGTGTGTGTGTGTGTGTGTGTGTGTGTGTGTGTGTGTGTGTGTGTGTGTGTGTGTGTGAAGTCACGGGTCAGTGCGAGCAGACTAATAACCATTCACACTTTGGCTAATGGAGACAAAGTAAGTAACCTAGTACACAATACGTCATTAGCACTCCTCAAGGCTAATGGAGATCTACTGAGGTCGTACGCACGTTGCTTAAGCAAACACTGGAAATGCCCTTCACAATAAGATACGCAATCTGGACAGTTTATTCTGCTTCTCGCCTTAAATCACATTAATTCATAAGATATGGTAAGCATGTTGAAGCAACTGTCACTGCTAATAATGCTACTGTATTAAAACGCCTCTCCAGAGAGAGGCAGGTTGCCTTTTGTTGTTTTGTTTTAAGTACTTTATTAAAAGTTGCTTTCCTTTTTCGGCTGAGGTTCAGGGAAGAGCCGGTTGGCCTCGGGGACCCCAGCGGCAGGTCGAGTTAGCCACGTTGGTCAAGGGTACTGTGACAGGCAATGGAGCTGTTTAGGGAATCAAGCCTTTTGGAAGCTGACCTCGGTAACCCGCTAAGGTCATCCCGCTGGCCCCTCCCCCGCCCTTGCCTGTGACCTTCACCTGGCTCACCAGTCCTCCAGATGAGGCTCAGTTGAATACAAGTAATGTATTGAGCTGTCATGAGGCTCACATGTAGCTGAAACACACTACACGTCCCTTCCATTACACAGAAAACATGATGTTCATAACATCACTCATTAGAAATTACAAAAAACATTTGAAAGTGACAAATAAAATTGCTAATTGGTTTGCAATTTGTGTATGTACATGTGTATGTATGTGTAATACATAAACATGTATTACATGGGTTGTATATACATTTTAGTGCATTACCTTTAAGCTTCATAGAAAGTATTAGTTTTGTGTCACATGAATCAATCGACCTTTATTGTTTTGCCCCTTCCACAATGTTACTTTCATTCAACCTTCTTTAATTCATCCTTGCTATCATCTGTTCTGAAAAAAAAAGTATTTCCATCATTCGGTTTGAAAAACCGTATAAATGTATTTTGGTGCAAGACCTCACACACATAACTTTCAGGCTTGTTTCATCTCAGTTCTAACTTTAATATGTACATTTTTAGTTTCCTTTTCTTTTACCTTCATCCACAGGTTCAAACAGACAATGTTCAAGCTGAATGTCCTTTTGTTGTAAGAAAAAATAAAAAGATGAGATGAGAAACATGGGGAGAAAGAGAGAGTGAGAGTGAGCGAGAAAAGAAAACAGCCCAGCAGGATTCCTATCATCGTTCTCCTCAGTGTGACTCCCTGATATCTGTTGGCCTTTCCAGCCCTCTCAAAGGCACCCTCCATCAGCATCCCTCCATCATCCCCTACTTCTGCCCACTGCTTTCTTCAAGCTCAGGTTTTATACACCTCTGCTCTCTCCGATTTCAGTGAGTGGAAATTAGAGTAGAGTACAAAACAGCATGGAGCAAAGAGAAAGGAAGAGAAAGATAAAGGAAAAGGAGAGAGAGAGGATTGGACAGAGAGGGAGGGAGGGAGGGAGGGAGGGAGCGAGAAGTCAGAGAAAATAAAAGCAGTATGGGGGCCATGGCTTCTAGCTGTTTCTGTGAGACAGCAGGAAACAAAGAGGGGAAAACAGCTTACGGAGTTTAGGTTTTCACACAGATAAACAGTGCACACACACTGTGCATCCACCAGGCACAGACCTACACAAGCTTTCCCTACAACTATATGTTGCATAATATTTATCTCGTATTCATAATCTCTTCATCACATTGTTCAAAGGTGACCTAAATGCTTCGCATGTGAGCAAAAAGGAATGGCGGTGGTCTCATTTAAACAGATAAGAACTGTTTCTTTTCTTTGTTGTTGGTGTGGTTTTTTTGCACTACACGACTATTAGTTAAGCTCTGGGAAAACACATATAAACAGTACAGCTGCAGCAAACTTTGTTCGTTGCAAATTATATGTAAAAAGAAAAGAGACAGCAAGGATACAGTTCAAAATGAAAGGGCAAAGAGACATTTTCCTGGAAAATCTCAACTGCTCTTAATTTTGCATAATGTCCCCAGTTCATTTGTTTATTCATTTCATATGCATGTGTATATTTGTATGTGTTATGGTATGATATTGAGATGCGTTTGCTGGATTAGTACAAAGTAGCATGCAGCCAATTTTGTACGCACGCAATTAGATATATTTAGTTCAATGCAGCTGCAAGTGAAGAAAGAAATGGACTTGACTTCAAAATAAACAGATATTTTGTTAGCTGGCTGGGTGATCCTGATCCTTAAAAAAACTCACTGTGTCCATCACATAGCGTACGAGAGCCTAAATCTCCGGGTCATTAATTTAACAGAATCTCCTCTCAGTAACGCATTGTCTGGAATCCAGCAGCTAACAAATGAACGGCGGTTGGGAGACTAATAAATGACCTGCAGCTGCATGGGATGTCAGTTATGAACATTGAGAGATGGGAGGAAATAAAGAGAGAGAGGATGGAAGATAATGGATGCTTATTGTAGATACACATACATCATCTCTCACATGTATCTTAAGGAAACCCCCAAAAGGCTTTGACATAAATACATTCTTCCCACTTTGTTGGACTCAATGCTTTCCATCAGCTCCTCGTGTCTGTAATATAGACACAATGTGCAGGTGTTTGTACCTTCACAGACATGGAGGCCACAGAGCAAAAGAGCACTTTGCCTCCTGATTTCTAAGGAGAACAAACCTCTTTGGTAGCTCTTTTTTAACTTTTCTTCTTTTCTTTGTCCTATACTTCTATAGTTCTTTAGCACCAAGAAAAACACTCTGTTTTTGAGTTTTGCAACACATCTTTTGCAAGAACTGTTGCAAAAGTCAACGTGTGCCTAATCCTCGATCTGTGAAGTCGCTGTGAATGACTCCAGGGGTTGTTTTCACCAAGCTGTGGTTGTACTGGAACATGTATACCTAAATATTGATCAGCAGTTGTCATTGTTTTTTATGTAAATATCCATCTCCACTTTGAGCATATTTTTTCTGGGCCTTCACATCCATAAATGTGGGTGAAAATGTAAACATACAAGTTCAGATTTTTGTTCAACAAGTTCTCACATCGTATTCTACAACATATTTCCATTCATATCTTTATTTGTACCTGCTGTTTCATCCCCCTCATGTTTACTTCCTGGAGGTAGTTACATTTATTCTCATCTTCTTGACTATTCAGGTGTGACAGCTGAACAAGGGGAACATCCAACTGTCCTGCTCTGTTGTTTCTGTCTCTATCTTGGGTGCAGAACTGTAGCAGACCCACTGAGCAACCAGGACACCAAAGAACACACACTCAGATACCGTATGTACACACAGCAGAGTGCCTGAGTCCAGGGCCTGCTTTGTAATACAAGGGGAGATCAACGATGGTCTATATGTCGCCATGTGTGGCGACAGAAGCAACGTTTCCGCTTCTTTCAATTGCGGTGCTATGTACACACAGACAACTATCAAAGAGTGAGTGAAAATAGGTTCCACATCTTGATCACTTTCAAGAAAAGAAACGGCTATTCAACCACCGACATGCCACTTGTGCTACTGTTGACCCCGCGGTGTGGCTCCTTCAGCGGACCCTATGTAGTTTCAAACTGCTTTTAGCCTCCGTTTCATCACCCACTCTGGGGACTCGGGCTCATTAACAAGCAGGTGAAGACCCATAAGCTGAGCTCATGTCCACCTTAAGTCTAAGAAACCGGGTTGTGTCTGTCTTTGTCATCCTGCCAAAGCAACAGCATGATTCATCATTAACTAGCCAGCGGAATAATACAGTGTGCTGTCAAGTGACAAGCGTAGACCTGGCTGCAGTCCAGTACATGACTGTGGATCCTATTAAACTGTCCTGTGAACATCGCAGCACCGCCACGGCGGTGGTGCTGCTGTGTACACTCATTTGACACGTGACCTAGATATCAGTACAAACAGTAAACATTGGAGTAATAGGTTTAACCTGTTTGTTTACAGTGCACCGGTGAGGCCACCTGGGGAAAAAAAGGTTGGCCACATTTTTTGGATGTGTGACAATTTGATAGCACTCCGAGTCCAATCTCCTCATTGTCAGGTCCATAAAAGAGATGTAGGCTAAGAGGTCAGCTTCAATTCAGAGAGGGAAATGGGACTTCATATTAATTTACACCTGTGCACCTTAGATTTGATGCAATACCTTTTCTTTTATTGTCTGCTCACCAGGACACCAGCCTGAGCTCATTCCCAGGGAGGCAAATACCAGCGCTTTGTCGAACCCCCGGCGCCTGATACTGATGCACAAGGCATTACAAGTAATACCTGTTTAAGACTTTAAAACTATTAAAAGCATGTATATTGTGCTCCGTTTCCACCCACTTGATTATCAGCCAATTTTCTTTTGTTTGATATTTGCCAGCAAAGTGCCAACAATTTGCATTCATATGCTCTTTTGATCAGCTTTTTCTGTGTTTTCGTTTTTAAACAGTGCTCGTCAGTGAAATGGCAAGCAGTTGCACTTAACTTGTTAGTGTTTATTTTTTTGCGGCTCCAATATCGTCTGTCAAACATTTCCTGAGAAACAAAGAATTTTGACAGTCTTCTTACTGAATATTTCCTCTTCACATCAATTGTCTTTAAATGTCCTTCTATTCATTTCAAAGAATTATCTGTTGCGTCCCTTTTCTATTGCACTCTCTGATTAGATATCCTTGTGTGTTTGTGTGTGTGCGACTTCACTCACCTGAGTTTTCATCCACCCTCTCCTCCACAGTGTGGTCCTTCTGATGGACCCACTCACTGTTGCACTTGAAGTAAATCTGCGTGGCAGGTGTTGCTTTGCAGTAGAGATTGACCGGTTTATTCTTGACGATGTAGCCTTCGTCGGGTTCGAACAGGAAGTGAGGTAAGGGCTCCGGAGGGTCGGAGGGGAAGGTTTCCGGGAGTTCGCTAAGACTCAGGAAATCATCATCATCTCTCACTGTGGGAAGAGGAAAAGAGAAAGGTGAGAATTATGGCAGTCACTGTTCTGTGAACAGGGACAGCAGTTGGTTCAAGGAAAAAACAGCTCGGTGTATTATTATTATTTTGTGATTCAGAGCAGCGAGCAGCATTGTACAGGACAAAGTCGTACTCATTCGACCACCAATAGCGAGCCATCTCTCAAGCCGGAGCCCAGGACAGAGTCAAATTTTCTTCCACTCAGCCATAAAATGCAAAATTAAACAGCACCTGGTTGCTGTGTCCATTTGTGGAAACCTTCTGGCCATCATGATTTTTGCTACGCAGAGAAGGGCATTATGGGTAACCTCAGGTTGCAGAGGCTCCCCGATGGGATTCAGATACATTAATCACCAACAAACTGACATTTAGTTTTGGTCATCAACGTTAAATAAGTTTGTACAGCGTATATAAAATGATGCATTTGTACCATCGGCTCTGTCTGGATGTCTGAAAACAACTTCTTTTGTGGAGCAATACAGATATCGAAAGAATGGGATAAATACAAGTGGAGGTTGCTCCACAGCTAATAAGCTATGATAGAATCCTTCATTTTGGACTCGTTCTGCTCCCTCGGAGCTGAGTCTTGGTATTGATCAATAGTGCTAATTTACGGGTGAAAGCTCACCAATCCACTAATTGCTGCGATGCCATTCAAGTTAGTTTGTCTTGCAGAGAAATTGCTCAGTTTTCAAAGGGCAGTCCTTGAAACAAGAAAATAATAATTCGGAAACCGGCCGACACAAGAACTTTCTCCTCCTCCAAGCCGCTGTCTCTCCTCCACTGTCCTTTCAGTCTGTTCAAACTGCACCCGTGGCCTCAATCAAAGGGACACCAAGGATGTTTTGTCACCGGGTTGCCAAGGTCACCAAAACACAGGATTTCAAGAGCAGGTGGGAGGAACAAGAAGGGGCCTTTCTTTCTTTCCCTCCGATAGACATGCATGCATACAAACACAAGGCACATACAGTACTGTGCAAAAGTTTTAGGCAGGTGTGAAAAAATGCTGTAAACTAAGAATGCTTTCAAAAATAGAAGTGTCATCGCTACAGTCACACATAAACACCTCTAAAAACGAAAACCCAAAATATACCAAAAGAAAACGCCACATGTAATTGTGCATTTATAAGCCTGTGCACATACACACACACACACACACACACACACACACACACACACACACACACACACACACACATTCCTGTCCCCTAACTGTGAGTGTGGCCCTTATCTTGGGAAATAGGGCTGTGGGCTACAAGCTAAAAGCAGCTTAGGTAAAACAACAAGACACAAATAGGGGGATGATGAGTAGGCAGCATCCCCACTTTGATGTCATGAAGCTGACATTTTCTCTCGTAGTTTTGCAATTAGTTCACTGAGAGTATGACAATTGGTAGACATTTCCACAGCATAATTTCATTAACTGGGACATTTTCTCCCACTCTTGGTTATTTATCCAGTGTCATATTCACCCATTTCGCCATCAGTCTCTTTTCTACTTGCTGCACTGCCTTCATCTTTTTTTTCTTTCCTTTTGCTATTTCCCATTGCTCTATGTCTCCCCACCACTATGCTTTACACCCTCCATTTTCACTTTCACTGCACCCCCAACACCCATTCTCACCCTCATCTGTCATTCAGAGAGCTGGGGGGGATGGACAATGGGGGAGGTGGGTGGGTGGTGGGGTCATTGCTCTGAAGCGACAGCTATAAAATATTGATTGGCACAAGAAACATGATAGCCAGAGAAAAGGGTGGGTGGAATGGAGAAAACGGGGAGCGATGGAGTGAAATCTTCCCATGAACAAAAAGCTTTGTCTCAGAAATGCCAACTATTTTCCATCCTTGCCTCTCCGGGTCTTTGCTCTGACAACTACTTTTCCCCTTCCTCCTTCCTCCTAAACCTTTCCTTTCCTTCTCCGTCTCCTCTTCCCCCCACTGCTCTCTTCTGATCTCCTGACAGAGTGAATTATTGGTCCTAACAGCCCACCTCATAAACGTCTTTCCTGAATGCTGTCATCAGTAATGGTTGTAGCATGAACAATGTCCAGGTTCGATTTACACCATGCAGTAAATATGCACTGGGGGCGAAAAAACACATTTATTCCCTTGCTCGCGCCTGTAGGCCAGCCCACTTCCAAACACCTACAAACCCAACCAATAAATGTCTCTATATCTGCTAAGAGTGAAGTGGCCAATCATGTTCAAGTGTCAGTGTCAATATAAGCTGATCTACTATGAACAGAGAGATTGATGGATATATGACAGGTGATGAAAGAAGAAAGGTATGAGGGAGGAAAAATTTAATTAAATTGGATTCTATGATCGGAAGTGACAACTTATATAACCAACGAGGAAAAGAAGTCCACTCATCTGCGTACATTTGGTTGGACGAAATGAACATGTCTGTTGGTGAAATATTTAATATCTCAAACAGTCTTGCCATTTTAACTCCAAATAGTGTCACTGGTTGGGTCAGTGCACAGTTGGCAGGTTTGCATTTTAGCTGTGCTTCTTTGATGGAGAGTGAAAGAGTGAGATATAGAGGATACCACCACCTGTTAAAGAAAATCCTCCACCCTCGATGTCCCTGAACAACAATGCTGACATTGTACTATCTTTTGAAATAACAAGTATTTATTTTCAAGACTCTTAGGATGAGAAATTTAGAGGTATGCAACCGTGTCTGTGTCCTAAAGCGAGCCAAGCGCAGCCATATAGGGTCAAAATGCCTCTAGGGTAAGAGTGTGGGTTTGTGTGTCTGTGTAAGTGTGTGTTAGGGTTTTGTGTTCTCGGTAAGTGGTCTACGATGTGTATCAGTGCGGTAGCCGTGGAAATCATGAGATCATGCTTCTTACCCTCATATCAGTTAGTTACAATCTGCAGCAGCAGCTGCAAAAACATTCATGCAAACAGAGAAACAGGCATTTACACACACACACACACACACACACACACACACACACACACACACACACACACATAATGTACACGTAAATAGACACACTTTTAAAACCATTACCCCTTCACCCCTTATCTTCTCCCACAACCACTATCAACAAAACACACACACACACACAAACAACTAAGAGAATGAAGCTGGAATGACAGACTTGTGCTGTCAAACTACACAAGTCACACATATGGACGCATACAAATAAAACACAAAGGCACCAAAAACTCCTCTTTCATGCTATCGCTCTTCCTCTCAGAGTCTATCCTTTATGCCTCACAGACACACACATTCACTGCTTCACAAACCATACAAATACCCTTCTTGGTGCTCATATTACCCAGCACTCCTGCCCACAGAATGTCTGCCCACATTATCCCCCAGAACACAAATGCACATTTACTCTTTATTATAAACACATTCAAATGAATAGATCTATGTGATTCTCAAAAAGGTTTAAGGAGTTTAGGGCCATTGAGGAAGAGGGGGAAAGAGCAATGGATGATGGGAGAGCAAGGAGCTTGTTTACCATTGCTCTGGATTTAGATGATGAATGTCTATTTCCCAAAAATACACACTCTGACATACATACACACACAAACACAAACACACAGAAAAAGATGCAAACAGAAAAGATGCAAGCAACCCCACTAGACCATGTCTTCATCCAGGCATGCACACATCGTGATCACACGTGATCCGATTACTCCATTCCTCACGGATATCGTGACCCGCCGGCTTTCTTATGTCTCTCCCTCTCTCCCTTTCCAGCTCTTTCATAATGTACTGATAGTATTGCTTTCAGGAAACAACAAATAGATTTTATAATTCTTTATTTTGAAACCTTTGTTTTGTTTTTCTAACACACCACCATGGATTCAGTGCTTAAGTGTACTCTTCCACGATTCGTGAATGATGGCATTTACAATATCATTGTTAGCATAGTGTTGGATGCCACTGTACCTCTAGGAATGTGCTTGTTGGAAAGAACAGTTATTGAGATGAGCATTTTCTATCTGAATAATAATTTTATTTTGTCCAAGTCTTTACTGGTATTTCTTTCAGCAACACATGCCATTGTGTTTTTGCAAAGCCTGTTTTACTCAAGGAGTTTTTTTTTGTGTGTGTTGGAAGCACAAAAGAACAAATGAAATCACTCATCGGAACAATTTCCATTCACAGTTTGTTATGTCAAGTCATTCGAGAATGGTTTACAGCTACAATGAACAAAACATGAGTACAAAAAATCAAACACAATATTTTGTTATTTTTTCTAAACTGTTTTCAGATGACGGTGATTAAGCAGGAACCAGCAACGTTAACATGTGTGTGTGTGGGGGGGGGGTGCATTTCTCAGAATCAATCTGTTTTTAAAGAAGTTGAACCACTTGATGCCAGGGATTTATAAAACAAGGTGACCAGGCATCATCTGCATCCATTGGAAACTTAATCAGGCGCTTATCCTCATTCGGCACTTTGATGAAAGCCATTCAGGTCACGAGCAGACGTGCACATTGAGACAACTTAATTGCACCATTATCGTTGCCCAAAGGGATCATTGAACTTGCATCTATTAGTACTACTACTACTACTAATAGCTAAAGTAGTAGTAGTAGTAGTAGTAGTAGTAGTCGTAGTAGTAGTATAAATAATATGACTGTTCTCTGTCCTGGCTCCTCGATGGTGGAATGAGCTCCCCAGTGACATCAGGACAGCAGAAAGTCTCTACATCTTCCGTCGCAAACTAAAAACACATCTTTTCCGACTATATCTTGAATAAAGGAAGTAGCACTTCAGTAGCACTGGAATGGCTCTTACTGATAGCACTTTGTAGTTGAACTTTTTGACGAAATTGTACCTTCTTGATTCTTGTTCTGATTCTTGTTTGTAACCGTAGAATGCACTTATTGTAAGTCGCTTTGGATAAAAGCGTCAGCTAAATGAAATGTAATGTAATGTAATATATTATATAAAGCCATTATTGACTGAAGAAATTCTTTGATTTACACTCAAACGATTTTCCAGTAATCGAATAGTTGATTTAATCAACTGATCGGTAAACTCTGTTTCTCCACAAATAATCAAAGAAAAACACAATTCTAAATGTTGTGTCATTCAGCATGAAAAAAGCATAATAAAAACACTTATTGACTACATAAACCTTAGTAGACTCAGACCAAAAAGACCAATAAGTTCCATTACGAATTGATCTACATATCGTTATAATGATTATCATTTTAAGTTTTTGTTAGGAGTTAATGATTCATCTCTAAGGTAATTTCTGATCCGGACGATGTTGTCCTGAACTGTATTGCATTGCATTGTTTCTCATATTTGGTTATACTTTTGTTGTTGTGTTTTAAATTTAACCTAATACAAATGAACATCTGCAATATTTCACATGGGGAGGAGGTCAGATATATGTATTTATATGTATATATATATATATATATATATATCAGATATATGTATTTATATATATATATATATATATATGTATTTGTATATAATACATTTATTTCATCCAAAGGTCATTTTTTACTCTTGAAGTCTGTTGTTTATTTGATTCCATTTCTATCTACAGAAGCTTTCATACGGAGCAACAAATAATATCACAAACAAAGTTTTTAAATTAAACATTTTGTATGTGTTAGAGAGGCATCACTGCTTGCTGAAATGTATTCATACATTGACATAGTGGTGTACAGCCTATGTATTCACTGTCTGAATAAGTACATTGGAGCCAAATACACACCAACAGGCACACACATTTGACGCCAGCTACTTACAGTATATGAATACAAAACCATCAGACACACACACACACACAAACACACACAGACACACAGACACACACCACACACACAACAGTGGTGGCTCTGACATGCATATTTTATTTATTCCCAAATTATAACTCTGTAAGCGGCATTGCCTTCAGTTATCAGGTCAGAGCACAGCCAAAGTGCATCTTAGTGTTTGTGTGTGCGTGTGTGTGTGGAAGGAGGCCTATCAATGGGCATGCATTATTAAAAAGGAATACTGTAAGACTAATCAACAGTATATGTTTACGCATTTGTATGTGCATTTACATTTCTGCATGTGTGGTGTGCTTCTTTCTGCCTACATAGTGGAATATTAAATGTATTTTGTACATCTGAATATATGTGAATATACAGTCGGGGAGTATTTAATGTCCCACAGCAGCGTACAGAGGTCAGTATGAGTCTATAATAGCTTCACTCAATTGCAATGGTCTCTAATCAATTATCACTGGAGTGTGCTTGTGTGCGTTTGCATGTGCCAGCATGCATTTGTATTTCAATGCCTTGTTTCTGTTCTAATTACCTCTTTTAAGTCCATGTTATTAACAGCATGCTTCAATGTATGTATTCGTATAAGCTCAGTTACTGTTCATTTAGTAGGATTTCTTTAGTTTTTAGCCGTGCTAGGAACATGAATAGAAGGATGGCTGGTCAAGCGGCCGGCCCACCACTTTGGGCTCGACTGAAATTCCTCAAAAACTATTCAATAAATATGATATGATATGAACATGATATGAAATGCATGATTGTATGATGCATGATTGATGCTGCATACTGACTTTGATGATCTTACGGCTTTTCCAAAACCACTTCTTTCAGACTTTGCCACAAACTCCAATTATGCCTCGGAATTATTTGCCAGAAATGTCAGACAACAAGCAAACACATCAATGGGGTTAGCAGTTTCTGCAACACTCCAATGAACTGGAAAAAAAAATAAAGTAGATTGTTGTTAAAAGCGGATTTAGCTAATCAGAAGGATCTGAAACTCTTCGTATCATGAGGTCTAGAAACTCCAGATGAAATGTTATTAAACAATCAAAGGGATGAATGGATAAAAATATGTATTATCAAGGGAAGAAAAACACTCCTCTGCTGCACTTGACTCGAGGCATAAACACCATCTCAGGCGCGGCTTGCTAGAGAGTCAGATTGAAACTAGGACACTCACAGTTGGACATACATTACACGTGCTATATGCAATTGGGCACAGCGCAGGAGCAGCTGATGAGTGGGTGTTTGCAGGTAGGCAGTGTGAGAGCACTCAGTTGCTATTTTTCATGGTTGTCTCTGCAAAACATTACGTGCACACGCAGACACACACAGGACTGCATGTGCATCTACTGCTACAGCTATTGTTAGTTCCTCCGTTATTGTACAGCTACTCTTTCTTCCTCTATCATTGTCTTCCCTCTTCCGCTGTCTCTCTTTTCTCTTTGTCCTACTCTCTTCCCTCAAGCATGTTTCCTTGCTTCAAGCATCTTTCTGCATGTGATCTTTTCTGCGCCACAAGACTTTTGGAAAGCAGCTTCCTGTACTCGGAGGGAGGGAGAGGCAGTGTGGACGGGGGTACAGTATAGCGCTCCATATGGACGACTGGGCAGCGAGTACGCCTCGTTTGTCCTGAAATGACCGTAGAGCCAGCGTTTATCTCCAGTTTCTGTGGCGCGAGTCAGCTTAGGTGTACTGATACAGCCCACTGGACAGCACAGGATGGTGCAAAGTGGGGGTTAATATCTGATTCCTCTCTTTTGAAGGTGAGCACTAAGCGGTGAGGCTCTGGTTACACTTCGTCTCCGTGTCTTACATGTGACTCGCTACGTGGGTGGAACCCAAAACGTCAATCTCGGCGAGGCCAGCTGAGAACCAATCTGTTTTGGTCCTCAGCTATGTGGTTGGTTTGGATTCCACATCCTTCTGAACTAGGTCACTGGTATGGGAACCAGTAATGGAAGTCCATTTAGGTCAAGTCTCTTCCCTCAACCTCTGTTCAGTCATGCCAGGTAAAAACAAGACTAGACATGCTCAAGAAAATGCATTTGTCTTATTTCAATTTCTACAACTGGCACCAAAAAATCCACAACATATTAATTATTAGTTTATTTTACCAAAAGGATTGAATTTTGCAAATCATCTCAAGTTTAATGGTTCATCACAGGATCTGTCTGAAACTGAATAATGCAGTAATATTATATAATAACAAGAAAAAATCAATTTGGGTAGGAGAGAAACAGATAAGCCAACAAGGAGAAAACCACATGTACAGTCAGGGGAAAATAATTATAGTCATTTGAACTCATTTCACAATCATGAAAAGCAGTTCTCTGTAATGCACAAGTCTCACTTTGTATTACACACACCGCACATATCCACATGCAGATGGAATATCTCATTTATATGCATAGTCTTATGTAAGCTTGTGGGGGTACAAACTTGTGCGACTTGCTGTGTAATGTTATCTTCCAGATGGATTTTGTCTCCCTTACCCCAGGCCTGAGGGAAATGCAAGGCTTCGCTTTCATTCATGTAGTACTATCACAGCTCAGCATCGCTATTAATACGAGCAGCCAGCGCAGGGCCGTGCATTAGAATATCAAAACATTGGCCGGGGAAGGACTTCTATTTTCAGGGAGATAGGATAATGTTTTTCTGGGTGGCTGACGACTGATAGTTGCTGGTCGCTGGTTGTGTGCACATCCACGCTACGATCCACATCTCACTAACCGCCTGTCTATCTCTCTCTCTCTCTCTTTCTCACTGTTCATCGTGTGTGTCTGCATTTTTTCCACCTGTCAGCATCTCTATATGCAGGTCTATCTGTCTTCATGATTACTTTTTTGTTTCTCTATTTGTAGAAAAACGTCCCTCTGCCCCTTTTTCATCTTGGTCCGTGATGTCTTTCCTGATTCCTTTAGAAAAACTGTTTATGTTCACGATTTCTGTGCGTTTTCTTTCCCTTTTTTTCACCGGGTTCTTTGCAGTCTCCAATCTCCTTTTGCTTTGGAGGAATAGTTCAGCTATCCTTCTCTCTTTGGCCACTTCCCCAGGAGTGGATTTCACAGCAGCCACTACCCACCCAGACACCCTTGTGCAAGACTACATCTTCTCTTCCTGATGGTGTTTGTCATTTTTTTTTCTCCTTCTGCTCTTCTGTGTTCTTTTCCATGTTTTCTATTCTTCCTTTCTCCTATCAACTATCTCCTCATCCCTATTGCTTTCTCCTCCTCCTGTTTCCTCATTAAGGGAATCAAAACACCATGCTGAGCCTAGTTTATTAGAATATCTATTTGGTGAGGACACACACACACACACACACAAGCATACAATAAAATAATGAAGATGGCCCTCAACTCAAATGATAAGGAACAGCTTACAGGCTTATTTCATTTGAAGATTTTCCCATATTTTGGCTATTTCATTCAGCGCTGAAGATAAAATTGGATCAAACATTTCACTGCTTATGCCTTCTCCATCTGGAGGCTCACTGTCTCTCTCTTGCCTTCTTATCCCTCCTCTCTACCATTTCTCCTTAACACCCTCATGCTTTCCGATCGCACGACTCAGTTTCTTCCCCTCGCCTAGCCAACCTCTTCTTCTCCCCTGCTGTCTTCCTCTCCTCTTCTCAGTTTTCTTTCTCTCTTGTTGGCACCTTTCCACACTTCCCACTCTCATCTCCTTTCCCCATGTCTTGCCTCCCCATCTTCACTCCTTCCCCAACACTTCACCTCCCTGCTTTGCTCTCTGGCATCATTTCACTCACTATTTCCATCCAACCTCTTCCTTTTTTCAGCCTTCCTCCCTCCTTTACTGCTTCATCTCAAACTCTTTTTTTCACCATCTCACTTGCTCTCTCTGCCCCCCTCCCTCTTCAGGTCACTATAAATAGAGCCTCGAGGGGGTTTCATAATGGACTTCTGCCTCTGACCTTATTACAGACACATTACTGACCATACTTCTCTCTCTTGCCTTCTCTCTCTCGTACTCAGACAGTACACAATTGTTACTCCAATCCATCCTTTATCTCAATAATGCACATGCCCACTTTACTCAAAACTATGGCTCTAGATGGTAAATCTATTTTTACCTAACACCCCCATTCCTTATTGGTTGTTTCGTTCCCTACTCTTACCCACAGCTTTTCCCTTTGCCGTTTATTTTCACAATGGTTCCGTTTGGTGGATCCCACATTTTGTCACAATTAATGTCCTCTTAAACTCAACAATATTTAACAACATCTGGGATTTGTTGGTGTATTATTTATCTACTCCAAGGTTTTTCTTAGCACCATGAACAACAGAAAAAAAGAATCTTAATTTGTTCTTGAGAGAACATAAAAAGCACATCATTAGTGTTGCAGTCTTCCTTGAAACTAGCGGCTTTGGTTGCAAGCTAATGAGCTAGCTCACAGTGTTACATATTGGGTTTAACGATAAATACCAGCAGAGCAAGCATGCCACTTTGGAACCTAGGGTGCCAACTTGGGGAATTTTGGTTTGCCATGGTGTGAGCCAGATGAGGAAGAAGACACTGAAGTCCAAAATGTCAAGTCATTCCTCTGACACCAACCCCGTTGTTTTGTCCCTCTTTCTGCCTGATCCTCTGCTTCCAGAGTCCTAATTAACTTTTATCTTGGGTCCGCTACCCTCACAAGTACTAAAATGAGCTGTGCTCAAGCTTGTGGGAACTAGAGCAGTGATTTTTGAGCCGGGGCGCAACAATCTCAAAGAGTGAGACTGTGTGTGGGGGTGAGAGAGAGAGGGAGAGAGATGCCTTATTCTATTTTCAGCTTTATTTTGGTCAAATCCGAAGCATTTATAAATTACACAATGGGCTTTGGATTGGTTTCATCTGCCTCTGGGACAAAACACATTCAAAACCTATACGAAACTGAATCACTGATAAATTCAAGTGACAAAAAAATCTTAGAGGGCATGAATGAAACCTGTCAAGGAGGTTTTACAGTATTTCACAGCCCGAGCTCAGCATGACTTGAAGGTATCGACATACTTGAGCCGGCCTCAGACCTAAAACATAAATCATACTGTCACACATTAAATGTCACAATTAGGTATGATTTTGAATAATTCAATTATACATTGATTTACACTGATTACATTGACATTCTCCTCGTCTCATTTGAATGTTTTGAATCTGGATGGTTAAGCACTGAGAACGTAAATAGCTTATTATTTAAACCCTCATTTGGAGAGGTGATGGAGATTCGGAGAACATCTGTGAATAAAAAAAAGCTCAAGATACCACAACATTTTGATGTGGAATTTCTTTTTTTTGGTTTAGGCCCAACAAATGTTGTTCTGGCTGAATAAATTGTCTTTGATAAGGATACAACATTTACAAATATGAATAACAAACATATATATATGAGATTTTATATTTTAAAAGAGGAATATGCTAGAAGACATTTCCCTGGTACTAGATACACATACACGTCATACATGATTCACCACATGAGATGTGTTAACAGCATATTTGCTATTCATAGCAAGCACTTTTGTAAGAACATTAAAAAATGATTTCTTACATATAGTTTGTCTAAGATGGTTTAAACATTGATCACAACATGACCTCTCTGTGTTCTTGGTGCTATAAGCAGTACTTGTGAGCACCAACATGGTTCTCGGTACCGCAGCGGGGAATGTGTACTCTAAGTGCCCTAGTTGTTCACTCACACAGACTCCCGTTCATGGCGGACTCCTCCAGAGAAAAACAGACTCATGTTGGTGCGGGTCAGCACGCCAGTGCCTGCTCTGGTGCGTCACTGGTTTGTTGACTGGTGGTTGATCGCTAACCATTTTGACATGCGGCCCAGATGCAACCTATTGATGCTGGTGAGCGCACAAACAATGGTGAGTCTCGAAGGCCGGCTGTACAGTTCAAAGCTGTGGGAGACTTGACAAGCCCAAATGGAAGCCGGCGATGAGACTACAAAATGTTTTCAGAGGCACAAGAGGAATAATGAGTGACTTCTGCCAGTAAAGTCTCTCCACCTTGAGAGAGATCTTGACTTTATTCTGAAATATTTCCCTTTTTATCTTTCCTAAGCACTCGCGGAGCGGTGCCATGCGTGGGGGGAGTGGGGACCGTTCTTAAAGAGGAGAAGAGTTGAAGCCCCGCGGCTCCTTGTGCTCACACTCCTCCTCTATGGCTGAGGGTTTCTGCATTTTCTTTTTGGACCTGGACAGATCAAAAGATAACATTTCTGTGGTCAAAAAAAGTTGAACTCAATTATTTTGGAGAAACCAAAAAGTCCTGTGAGCGTGAGATATTATCGAAAAAGAATGTCCATCTAAGTGTTACCAAAACCGCAAAGGGAGGAGCACTGAAGTCATTCAGAACAAGTTCTTTTTAGCTTTGTTCAACCCCGAGATGGTTAAGAAGCAGTTACATGAGACCTCAATTATCTCCCACCACAATAAGTCATTCCACCAGAAAACAAACGATTACTTCCATTTTTTTTACCATATTAGACAGCTTAACCGTAGTTACATCAAAGGGCCAGACTTAAGGTAGTGACAGGGCTAATGTTCAGGGTGGTTTGTACATCACTTAACATTAAGTTAACTACTGTGGTGGAAACATGGCTTGAGGTTGTGAGTTCAATCTTGGGTGATTGAATTTTAGGATTCATTTCCATGATTATTGCCATTCAGGCTATCCTGTCTAATTCTATTTAACACAGTCACTCTGCGGTTAATTATGTATTTACAAATCTCATATTAGTTGGTCAGAAAATAGATCACAGCCACGTATGAAGTTCAGATTGAGTTCATATGGAAAGGAGTTAACTGTATGCATCATTAACTTTTACTTGACTAGATTGGGGACCAGATTCTTAACCGCCGGTCATAGTGCTGAGGTACTCTCTGCATTAGTAACACACCGCCTTACATAAACAAGAAGGTTAAGGGTTCAAACCTGGAAACAGTGAAGTGGATTTCATTTCTTAAACATGTCCGCTGGCTCTACTCTATTCTGGAAAAGAAGTAACTATGAGTTGAGTTGAGTATAAGCTGCTGAATATTCTTCTTTCATACGTTACACAGTCACATGCAAACAACAAGCTCAAGTTCAAATGTATAATTGCTAAGTGCACAGCCTGTTGCACGGTGCATTCTGCTGGGCTTCACATTAACATTACGATCATACATATAGAAGGCCATCACAAATAAAGATATGCCTGGAAATGACCACACAACTGAGCAAAAGGTTAGAAGTTCGAATATTCAAGAGAACTAGTGACTGAGTCACTCTGTTTAGATGTATGCATATGTTGATAGGCTGGAAGCTGAAGTCGCCTCGGGCTGCCGGTGCTGCATGACTGGATCTTTTCAGTGAGGCCCCACATAAAGACGTTCAGTGGACAGAGGATATAACAAGAGGTTAGTTAGTTAACTGGGGTCACAAGGTCAAAAGTGATGAGGCTTTTAAGTGTGTGCGTGTGTGTGTGTGTGTGCGTGTGTGTTTGTGTGTAGATGAGCTATGTTAAGTCTGCAAGTGTAAGCTCTGTGTGTGTGTGTGTATGAGTGAGCCATAAAGAAAATGAGCTTTATGATGAAAGAGCCTGTGTGCAGGTGGACGCTGAGGTCACAAGTTGAAATGTTGTGTACGTGTGTGTGTGTGTGTGTGTGTGTGTGTGTGTGTGTGTGTGTGTGTGTGTGTGTGCCAGAGAAGATGCACTGCATGACTGAATCTGTTTGCAGGAGGTTTCCCTGTCAGAGAGCTGATGAATGGGTTTTAAGTGATTCAGGCTTGTAAGCTCAGAGGTAATGGACTACAGCTGAGTGAGCCAATACTGTTGTCTTCAGAGGGCTGGCATGTGGAAATGATATGCTTGTATATGATGTACGTTCTGACCAATATTTATAAATCTGTCAAACGTTCTATGTGTTGAAATGTTCTGAAGTTTTGTCATAAAGTAAAATATTAGGCGCATTCAAAAGTGCAGATGTTCACTCAACCTTTTTAAACATTTACAGGTTAACTGCAGCTTAATAGATTTAATGTTTAAATGTTTTATTGTTATAGGCACTCTCAACACAGTTGGAAAGGGCAAGTCATAAGTTTCTATTGAAAGTGTGCATTTTTATAGACCCTACAGAACACAGGCACTATATTTGAGCACTTCACAACAGACTAAATTTAATTTGGTACTTCACATGCTGGGGACAAAAACTGATTCGGGATGCAGGTAGAAGCTAGTGCACAATGTATTAAGCCTGGTTTCTATAAAAATGTAGTGCAAATTAATTTCAACTTAATTTCCAGAGAACCTCCTGCAAGCTTCTAATCGACCATTCTGTGGATATTATATTATATTATGTATGTGGATTATTATATAATATTATATTATATAAATGGTTGGTGTCGGTAATTCTCCTATCAAGTGCCGATATTCCATTTCAGAAGAATGTCAAAGGGAGGAAAACAATAATGAAAACATAAATGTGGCATATCTGTTTGTTTCATTAATTCATTTGAATAACATTGATCACACAGTTGTTTCCGGCTGTTGCTACTTTTAGTTGTCTCAGCGACCGTTTAAGTCACATGCTTAAGTCATAATGGTTAATTGTTGTGACAGTTTTTTTGTTTTTAAACCACCTCTTTTTTTTTGCAATATTTAAATACATTTTATATTTTCAGCATCTCTATGCACAATTTAAGTAAGTAAAATAGCACCATATGGCACTGATGTCATTTTCCCATAATATACTGTCACATCTATAAACTGCAGCTTTATCATGAGCCGATACACAGACTGAACATCACTTTCATTGTAATAGAGTCCCACATTAACGGGTTAAAGTTAATGGACTTGAGGTGGATTAGTTATGATCTATTGTGTATATACAGAATGGAATTTTGTGTACTGAAAACATAAAGTAAAATAGATCCCATCAGAAGGATTATGCAAACTGATTTGCATCAACATGATTTGCAATTGGAGTGAGATTACTTTTCTATGGCGAGAGAACAAAGACTCATTCTTTTTATATCAGGTGTCTCACAAGGTGTGAATGTCAGAGTGCGGTCATATGGTGACATTTTTCTCAGCCACAGCCTGAGGTCATTTTAACAAGAATATATTTTTACTCTCCCTCCCCGCCTTACCTTACGCTGTCTTTCGCTCTCACACACACACACACACACACAGTAAACTTGGATACTGTTTATTCCGATATACCAAACATAATTTCACAGGCAAACATCACCATGTTCTATTAGACATATACAGTCACAGAGCGTGTATCGTGTCTTGTGTTGGCAAAGCAAGGAGAAAAGAAGACAGAGGAGGAAGATTAAAAAAAGAGAGGAAGTTATGGTGGCAGAGATACGACGAAAGAGAACAAAAGAAAAGCTCAGAAAGAAAATGAGAGACTATATTTGATCTTGAGTCCTTGGAGATGCTCTTTACACTTGTTCTCTGTCCCTTTTTCCCAAGACCACTGATCTTTGTGCATGCTCAGGTAACCAGGTATGCTGTACAACAACTTCCCCTCTCTACACTCTAAACAAATGACTACACTAAAGAATAGAGACTAAAACCTAAGAGAGCAATGCCATGATATTGACTTCATTATAAAACGTATCCTTGAATATTGGTAACCTGCCTTGTAGGCTGGAAAACACAACGTGTTTCAATCCAAGGAAAAGGTAGGCAGAATAAATCTATTCAGGAACAAGCTAACAACAAATGAAGAGAAGCTGAATGACTTTTGAGTGCCGTCTTTAACGTTGGAGGCACCAGAGGAAAAAGTGATAGTTACCAAAGGAGAGCCTTGAGAAATAACATGCCTTTATTATCTACAGAGAATCTGTGAAAGAGATATGAATGCCTTCTGTAGAGTGAGATGACAGAAGATGATTAAGGGTGAAACATTTGATCAGATAGATAAGTGACACAGTGTGAATGTGTCTATTTGAAGATATTCCTTTATACTTTATGAAAATACTCATAATGAAACATTAACCCAGAGTTCATTCTTGACACAGTAATTTGACAAAAGCAAATCCCTGTCTATTAAAATGACTACAGTGGAAACCCTTAAAAAAAGCTGGTAAGCTACATTGCAAAGAGAATTATTGTCAATGGTGAGTGTGTCAGTACATTACATTCTGTCATGGATGTTATAGCGTTCAAAATTATACAGCAGGAACAACATTATAATGAATAATGCTGTAATACCCTTCATCCTACATGCAAAACTGTGCACGTTTACATCGTTGGTTTGAAGATATATTCAAATTTCAACCGAGCACAATTTCCTTACCCTGAATCCTAAGTGGGTGTGCACATGGGTGTGTGGTTAAGTGGAGCAACTGCATGAACCTTCCCAACCCGGTGTTCCTGCGTGAAAGGTGATTAGCCAGAGACAGTGTAGTATGGGTGTGCCATATGGGGGCAAAGATAATGATAGATTTTACTTTGATGCTTGAAATAAAATTCTCCCTTCACCTGCCGCTGACCAGGGAGGTCAGAACCCGAGATCAGGCTCATAGCAGCACTCCCGTGGAGGGATTTAGTGTCTTGCTTAAAGACAACAGGGATGATGCATGGGGCGTGTCGGATTGTCCTTGAGTTCAGCAGAAGCCAATGCCACCCTGCTATCTGGAAACGTCTGCGGTTTTAACAACAGTGGTTTGGGGATAAACACGTTTGAAACCAATATGTCTTTGTTCAAATTATCGAGAACACTTTCTTTGGAAAAGGTGTTGTTGTGTAAACACTGAGACATCACATTAGCCCCGTATGCAGCAGCCAAAGTCCTGGCGCCTCGCTAGCCATCAGGAGAAGCAGCAAAGATGGGAATGAGGAAGTGAAACAAAGAGAAAAATAAGGTATTGAAGTTGGAAGAATAACACACTTAGAGGATGATACACAGACATAGGCTAAGATCTGCCCACTGTATACAGTGTATACATTATTAGACAAACCACCTTCATTGCTTTTGTCTTTTTCACAACCTCATGTGGCTTTTGGCCTCTTTCACTGTCTAATTCTCCCTCATTTTCCCTCACCTCAGTCAGTTCAAAGACAAAAACATACACCATCAAATGAGATGTGCCCACAGACACATGCACACTGAGAGACAGTGGTGGAATCAGCATGTGCTTTAGACTGATGTGATTAATGGCATTCTGTGCACCAGTGAGCAGATGAACCAGAAAACAGCACAAACATTATCATAACCTGAAAGACCTAATTATTGTAGCGCACATCTGACAGACGCGCGTGTGTGTGGGTGTGTGTGTGTGTGTGTGTGTGTGGGGGGGGGGGGGGGGGGGGTGCAGTAAGGATACAAGATTTATGACCCTGCTATGGAATGTGTCTTTCACCATTCGGGTGCAAATTAGGAATATGATAATGGCCATATTATATATTATAATGAGTGTGTGCACGCATGGTTTTGTGCATATGCACAGTGTGTATCAGTCTCTGACCGGCAGAAGAAGGAGTTTTCTCAAAACACTGAACATGAACAGCAACCTCCTGTATGGTAATGTGGCATACTCACTCACGTACAGGAAAAAACACACTCCTCAAACAAAAGAGAAAACAGCAAAATGTAAAAACACACAAGGTGTCCTTTTATCTGGCGAGGATGTGGTTCCAAGATGACAGGATGTCACAGTAACAGTGAAATTCCCTACGATTCTCGAATACCGTTTGGTCTGTGGATGCTATGTTCGTGTTGTATTCAATTGCTTGAATCTGAAAAATGATATTTAGATAGTTTGGCTCCTCACATATTGTAAAATCCTGAATAATGACACGGGGAGTCCCGCAGCTGGGGCCCTGTGGGAAGCAGAGGACATTTTCAATTCGGGACCGATTTCAAGCCAGCTTGTTACTCTGGTCTCTCATGGTGCGGGGTAATGGATGACACTGGATCAGATACTGTACCGGATCAGTGTCAAGAGCTTCACAGGACACTAGGTTATGGCTGTCTGTTCCCCTCTTGCTCTAGCCTTCCTCCCTTTTGTGCTCACTGTCATTCTCACACCATTTCTCTAACTAAATCCGCCCTCGGGCCCCTGGACAGCAGAGCAGAACAGAGGGGAGGAGAAAAGGTGGCACTGATGAGAGAGAAATAGACAGTGATCACAGAGCAAGAGAAAAAGACAACTGAATGAGGAAGAGGATGAGACGGAGAATTTGAAAATATTGGCGAGTAAAGGATAAGACCAATGCAAAAAACATAGAGATTAGGAAAGAGATGAGATGAAATGCATTGGGGAAAACATCTAGTTTATTTTGAAGTAAATTCCAAACACTAATCTGTTAACGTTTCTTTGTTTCTTTTAAGTAAAAAAAAAAGTAATGTAGAACTTTGTAACAGCAATGTTGAGGACAAACTTTGCCTCCAGATGTATAGTTTCACAGTGGAGTGCAAACACAGATTCAATGACATCCAGAGGACCAATAAGAATCCGTATTTGGCATGAAAAGTTTTAGGCATTTTACTGGAAAGGGACAAACCCCCCAAAAACGAGGACATCTACATCTAGCATCTACAGTTTCAAACAGATATCCATTGAGACCAAGTCACGGCATCAGCCCACATGTTTCAACACAGCACCGAGGTACTCAGTGTCAAAGGCAGAGAAAAACTATAGGATACATAAAATATGCACGTAGTCGATGTCACCCATATGTTTCTGAGGAGCCTTTGTGAAGCTCAGGGTTTTGCCAGTCGTCATCCGGGAAGTGAGTGAGTTATATCAAAAGTTACCCCTGTACAGGGGTATGAGCTAGAGACCCAAATAAAGTATATTCATGTCAAGTTGATATTCAGAATGTAATTTATTTCTGAAACTTTGTTGACACATTAACAAAGAAGAACAACATTAATAACTGGATTGGTTCTGTTTGAATTATTTGTGTTCTATATTGAAAGTAACTCAGTTGTCAGCTTCTACCTTGGCAGGGTATGCGCTCCTTGTGTCGTGCCAATAAAACACCTATCAATTTGAGCCAAAGTCTATTGAACTGATGAAGCAGAGGAGTTGAATATAAATAGAGAGAAAAGAATGAGGAAAAATTGCAGAGAAACAACAATAATAAAAACATAATAAAAGAATACTGCCAAGGATACAAAGGAGGGAAAATAACATGCCCTATGTTTAGATGAGCACTAACAGGCACGCTGTTCATTCTTTAATTGATACAATGTTGTTGTTTGTTTTATTACATTTTTGCAAAACTAATTTATCAAAATGATAAAAAAGAGTCGACAGCAGTGAAGACCACATGGTAACTTGAAACCAAAGGTCATAGATGCTCAGTTCGGTAATGAAACATACTGTTTACTGTGATTCAAAGAGCAGTCATATCCGCCGTTCTTCTTTGAGCGTAGACGGTAATGACAAGTTAAGAGAACAAAGCAGAAGGGAAATCAAAGCACAAATATATGAGTTCCGTTAAAATCTGGATCTGTAATCATTTTAACACAACAAACCCCAATAGAAATATAGAATATTATGATGTTGCCTTAGTGAACTTAAGCACACAGACATCAAAGGGAGTGTTTATTGAGACCCCTCCCCCGCCTGTACACCTTGTTAAGGTTTTTAGTATGCCTGGACCCCGAGGGTTTCCACAGACGTTTGATGTCTGGGTTGCGATGGAAAATTAGATGCTGTTCAACAAACAGCCTGCAATGAGCAAGTGTTTACTGAACAAAAAAGGACAAACATTAACCAATATGCAGTTGCTGGAGACAGTACATGAATGCAGGCCCGGTGGCCATATCTACTGGGCATGAATTTAGTATCCTTTGATGAATTTAGGCTTAATTATATTGACAGTGTACTGCATAGCACACATTTCTGCTGTAACTCTTGGAGATGGCCTTTCTGCAGTTTAATTTAATGCCAATTCAAAGGAACATACACAGTATGCTTTAAAGGCCATTGCTCTTGAATAGTAGCTGCATATGGTTTCCTAAATTTAAAAAAAGCAATATTAAAACTGTCCATCTTCAAGAAATGAATGCCAATGTAATGGTGACTTGGTTATAGACTAGAATATTGTCTTGGTTCCTCAGTGGAGTACGATGAGCTCCTGATGTTTTGGTCCACACACAAGTGCCATTTCGGTATGATGGGTCATAATCATAGCAGGAAAAGTATCACACAGATGCTGCAAAAGCTTATTCCACTTAGAAATATATACTGTACTCTTCCACTATTGTTTCTTGCCCATAAATAATACATGTGCAAAGGTTAGTCAGATTTATAAAGTAGTGAGCTCACACTATAGATATCTTACTTAATGATGGGTATTGATAGGTATTTGTCTGGTATATAAACCAGTAGAGTTAAATATAGGTATACTAGTAGCACAAGCCACTTCAACAACCTGTTTTGTTTGAAAATGCATAACTCTGACAGCAGGAGGACACAAGCAGTTCAAATGTTTTGTTCAAACAGGCAACAATGAAATACCTGAGGACTCGCTGCATCTAGAAACAGGTCGCCAGAGTTACCGTCTTTACATACAACAACTAGTTACACAGAGCGCAAGCCATGTTTTATTTTGTTTTATTAAATGTATCTCGCTCTTTATAGCATTTGAACTTGTCTGCTATACCTTCAGTCCCCCGAGTGTAAACAACAACAGAGTCAACAAAATACTCACACATGAGCAAAAGTGAACAGCGAGCCTTATTGTACAAAGTTTCAGAAGTCTAGCGCTTCAGAAGATACAGTGAAAGTATTATCGTCTCCAGCCAGTCGCTGGTAACTTTGGCGTATATTTAATCAGGTGCAAAAAAAGTGCAAAAACCTTCTTTGCGTGTTCATGCTGTAATATTATTTGTGTAATATCTTGAGACGAGGTACATGGGGATTCAAGTATTTTGAAGTTCATTGTGCTGTCAACGGCCACCATCCATTATTTGTGAATGTGCCCAACAGCGACAAAACATAGTAGTAGTGATAGTAGTGATAATAGTGATAGTAGTAGTAATGATAGTAGTAGTAGTAGTGGTGATAGTAGTATTAGTAGAAGTAGTACACAAAGCTAAGCTAGGCAACGAACAGCTTTAACAGGAATCCAACAAATTGGAGATGAGAGGTGTTTAGGCAGTGAGAATAGTTAAGCAGGAAGGAAACAGGATTTGAGAACTGCCTGTGTGTGTGTGTGTGTGTGTGTGTGTGTGTGTGTGTGTGTGTGTGTGTGTGTGTGTGTGTGTGTGTGTGTGTGTGTGTGTGTGTGTGTGTGTGTGTGTGTGTGTGTGTGTGTGCGTGTGTGTGCGTGTGCGTGCGTGTGCGTGTGCGTGTGTGTGCGTGTGCGTGCGTGTGCGTGTGTGTGCCTGTGTGTGTGTGTGTGTGTGTGTGTGTGCGTGTGCGTGCGTGTGCGTGCGTGTGTGTGCGTGTGTGTGTGTAGAGTGAGGTGTTAGTGTTGGAGAGAGTGGAGAGAAAAAACTAAAGAAAGAGAGAGATGGTGCAGCATTATTGGAAGGGTCACGGCATCAGTACAGGGTCAGGTGTGTACATGTGTGTACTTGAGTGTGTGTGTGTGTTGCATCCCATAACCTGAAGGTCACCAGGCTTCTCTTATAGTTCATCAGAAAAGCTGCAATGCCGACTGCCCCGTTTGACCGGCTACCTCGCTGCTAGACGGGCTAGCTCACAGCTGATTATGCACAGGGTTTAGATAACAGAGCACATCAATACCTCAGTGAAGTGCTCCGTAATACAGTCAACAACGGCTTCGGGAACTGCCAACAGCCACTGCCACGCAACCAGAGAGGCGAGGAGGAGGTGGAGAGGAGAGGAGGCGAGGTGAGGTGAGGTGGGAGAAAGGGAGGTGGTTTAAACCAAAAGGTGACAGATTGAACGGAGAGAGAGAGAGAGAGAGAGAGAGAGAGAAAGAGAGAGAGACAGAGAGAGAGAGAGAGACAGACAGACAGAGACTGATGAGATATGCATTGCTTAGACAAGAGAGACAGACCAACCTAAACCCAGAATAAAGAAAGAGAAACATTTGAGACATGTACTTCCATAAGTAAAGAGAGAGAGAGTAAATACAAGGGACGGTGGAAGACAAAAGGTGACAGAGCAGATAGGATGGAGAGGAGACAAGAAGAGATTAGGAGGCCTTGAAAAAGAGGATGAGTGGGTGATGGGTTAGAGTAATGATAGAAAAAAGGTGAGAGACGGAGAAGAGGAAAGCAGGATGGAGAGGCGAGAAAGCTGGCTCCCGGGAGGCAGAGGCAATTTACATATGCTAATTAAACTTCTGTTTGGGTCACTTGCTCTTCATGTCAGGGCTCCCTTCAATACTTCCGTCTGTCCTCACCGACTCTCTCTGTGTCCGTCTGTCTACCTGTGGCCCCGCCTCCCTCTTCTTTTTCCACATATTAGTTTCGGAGTTGGAATTTGTCTCTGATTCTTTTTTGGATGTAGAAAAACCCTCCCTGTCCCTGTCCCTGTTCTCCTGTAATCATACATCTCCCCCACTGTGCACCTCATCTGCTGCCCCCACGTGGGATCCGTCTTAACTTCCTCATCTTCCCCTCAATTTTCTGTTTTATCCCTAGTTGCCCTTTTGTACCTTCCATTTCCTTCCCTCTTCTTTTGTCTCGTCTAGTTCTATATCTCTTTAATGATGCCAAATTTGCTCTACCATGTTTCACCTTATCCTTGCGTCCACCTCTGTCTACATCGTCATCATAAAAAGAAGCTGGCTTCGTTCTCTCGCTTCAAATCTATGCCCTGTTTTTCTTGAGCCCTAAAGTATGGATCCATTATTTCTTTTAGTTTATAGAATTCAGCACCTTATATTTGTCTTGTCCTTATCTCCCCTCTCTCTCTTTGTTCTCATCACATCTTTAGATTACACCTTTTTGCTTCTTATTCCTCACCTGCATACTTCTATTTCTTCCCTTATGTTGTTTTCTCTCAAAACCCTAATGTGCCCTCGTTTTCAGCTAAAACCATGTTCCAAGAGTTACTTCATTTCTCATTTTATTTTCTTGATCCCCTTTTTTCATACTCATTTTCACTTTCCGCTTCTCTGCCAGAGCTCACAGTCCAAAAATGTAAGCTTTGCCAAGTACTTCAAATGCCAAAATACAGACTGCACTGGCCTAAATGCAAACACAAACACACACACACACACACACACACACACACACACACACACACACCCACACACACACACATACTCACAACATGCGCACAGTACGCACATGTTGTGGGCCTGTTGTGTGCAGGTTCAGAGATGTATATGCATGTAAGCAAACACACACACACACACACACACACACACACACACACACACACACACACACACACACACACACCTCTAGCCTCCATGACCCGTTGCTGGTTTGTGAGCCATCTGTTCATTTATTTCAGAGAACAAACACACCTGACAGTACTGAGGAGCTGCTAAGTCCATTTCACTGTTCACTGAACAGCACAATTGAGTCGACTAGATGGAGGGATAAGCTGGAACAAAAAGTTAGCGCACCCTGAGGGGAATTGGAGATCTAGAACCACTGTTCCTGTCCAAAGCCATTTCTCTGAGAATCAGAAAACTGTATCTCTCTGTCGCTGTCATCTAACAAGATTCAACACTGTACTACCATAAAGCTCAAAGTTAATAGGAATTGGCCTTTTGCGATGCTCAAGATATGAGGGACATAAAGTCTGGTTATATCCCGTAGTGGGATACATGGCGTACTATATGTTCTGCTTCAGCGGGAATACTATAAGGGGAACACTATAAAGATGGAGAAACTATGCAAACATGTGTATCGCCATTTTTTCCCCATTGTTTAATAAAGGTTCATTTTAATAAATTTCAAGAAGTAGTATAGATGTAGTGTATATGAATGTAAGATCAAACCAGTAAAACAATAAGAGATCAAAGCTGCAAACTTTGTCTCCTAAATATTCGCTGGTATATCATTTTGTGTTTATGTTTATACAAATAAAATAACTTAGTTAGTAGCAGTAACAACCAGAACCCAGTCTCCGATGTTACATTCATGTGCTTGGGACAGCCAGCCAACAACCCCAATCTCCCCCTATATGACTTGATGAAAATTGATGTCAAGATGACAAGTTTTTTCTAAATGTATATAGCGAAGCAAATTAGTTGATTTAAACACATTTTGGCCAAAGAGTTGCACAATCATATAGTACACATGCAACACTGCGTCTTTATAGCAGTTGTACTGTTTAAATGTACAGCTTAGAAGTCTCTATCCTACAATGCTGTCGAGGTTTCTAAGCCTTGGTTCACGCTGCAACAGCAGCACTGCTAGATTTCAAAATAAGATTCCTCAGATTTGTGGATTTCCAGAGCTGCACCTTTGCAGAATTAGGTGCAACGGGAGATTTATATACTTCTATTTCTGTATCAGACTTGACTCATCGGCTTTTATTAAAAGAAATGTTCTTACCTGAGGAGGATTTCAGCAGGAGAGGGGCAGCCGCAGAGGAAAACAGGAGCCGACGAGGGGAAAAAAGACAGAGAGAGACAAGAGAGCATTTTGTTAGATCATTTAGAAATGCACTCCAGCTCTCTGAATTACAGTTGTTAGACCACACTTTGCATCTTTTTTCAGGACATTTCCCCATCACCATCTGAGTTAAAGAGTTCACTGTGATACCAAGATTCAACTGTGACAAGTCCATTCAATGCAGGCTTATTTCCTTCAGAACATCTCTGCAGACATTATACCATGGCAGGATACTCCAAACACTGCAGTATGCAACCGGCCGATAAATGGGTAAAAAATGGAAATCTATGATGGCTACATTTATTGCCATCAGCTGAGAGCGAGAGGGCTAAATGCACTCACTGTTTTATGTCCACTGTGATGGGGACAGACCCAATGAGGCAATGTCTTGTTTGAACCAATCAGAGGTGATGAGACTCAGGGGCACTCGCATAATTGCTCTGTCTGGCTTGTGTCAAACTTGGGACGTGTGGGCCCATTTGTGTGTACGTTTGTTTCTGCTTGTCTGCATGAGACAAGAGGGCAGACTGCTGTGAAGGACAGAATAAGACTGGGTGAAGAGAAATTATTTTCAGCTTTAGAATGCAGAGCAACAGAGAGAGAAAGTGGAGAGAAAGAGAGAGAGAGAGAGAGAGAGAGAGAGAGAGAGATTCTTCAGTGTCTGAAGTGAGACAAATGGGCCATATAGCCAAACCAGACACTCACAGTGGACTGAGAAATTCACTTGCTTCTTCTCGTCCCTCTCCAGAATATTTACTTGCTTTTTCATCTCCTCAAAATATTTCACACTTAATGCTCCCTCTCTCATGCCTCCATCTGAGTTTCCCTTCAGTCCCTCTTTTGCTGCAGCTTATTCTCCTGCTTTGACTCTTCTGCTCTCACTTTCTCACCGTGTCACTCTCTGCATCACTCTGGTACTCATTCGAATAGTCTACACTTCTAAAACTCACGTCACTCTGTGTGTAGTGTAGCGTTATTTGCATTTCCCCCGGGTACCACTGCTTATCGATTCTGGCCCTGCTCGTATCTGTTCTGAAAGTGGCGCCTTATTATTACCCTGTGTGTGTGTGTGTGTGTGTGTGTGCGTGTGTGTGTTTGTGTGT